>CM034533.1:71681078-71723578 GCA_020002185.1 Paraescarpia echinospica | reverse complement strand
CAAGCATATTGTTACCTTTATATTATTGAAATACATGAATCATCAGCCATGCCTTCGTTGGCAGGTGTCAAATGAGAGCTTTTAAAGGGAGTGTATAGTTTTTTATTGGATAATTTATTGATATATTAATAATTGCATTTAGAGGTCTTTGCCAAATCAAGTATTTTCGAAGATATTATATGAGATGAAAGGTCAAATTTATTAATTGTTTTGCATTTGTTTTGGATATTAGTTTTAGCCAACAGAGATGTTATAAATATTAATAAATGCTTTCTGGCAGTTATTATTTATAGAGGTAACAGTTATGACCTTATATACAGCACTGCCCTTTACACTTCATCCCCATACAGACATGTTCATTCCAACAGCAACTCGACTTCTTTGGGAAGCATTCAGCCACGCTGCGATTATTGTGCGAAAAGACTTCATATTGTATGTCGACCACTATCTATAGCCTGTATCTCATTTTAGAGCTGAGTAAACAGAAGCGACATAGCGTGAACGATGTTGCCCAAGCTTAGTCGTGTTGACCGATGATGGTACCAAGGTAGACGTGAACTACCAGAAGCGAGGAGATGTGTTTACTAACATCAAAGAGGTTTCAATTAACGTTTCTCGCTATGCAACCTTTCATTCAGAATGAGTGCATCTACATTTTCACCTGCACGAAAGCAAGGTTGATTGCTATACTGTACGAACGCTCCAAAAATAGGAAGATCAATTAATTCAAAGACACGAACAGAACGTTCTATTCAGCTGGTGACTGGTTTATTATTGTCTAAGCCTATACAAGTGCTGAATGTGCGCGTTTAGTTCTCACGTGCTACGCGATGCAGCAATAGCGTTTCAGGGATTAAATAACGCTTACATTTATTTGATAAAGTAACGCCTTTATGTTAAAAAAATGCCATTAGCTAATGGTTTTACCGGGTTCAAGGTTCGTTTCGTACTTTAGGCGAGATAAAAACATTTCGCGTATTTTCTACAATTGTGACGAGGTGACGAGGACCGCGATCAATAGGGGACGTCTTACGTAACTTGCGTTAACGCGTACAACTGCTTCAAATTTACGTCGTAACAAACGCCTTTTACGAAGGTCATTTGTCCGTCTTCTGCATCTTCTGCAACTATGTAACGCTAACCAGAGGATAGACATTTTTACAGTTCATAGAACCTCTTTGTATATACCGATATACACATTTGGGGCCGTAACCCACGGCGTTACCACCTGTCCGTCAGCCGTAAGTATGTAAGTTAGTCACGACCGCCGCGCATTAAACACCCCATGCGGCGTCTCCTCCAGCCCCAGACATCAGTCGCTCGCTCCGCTGCCCGCCATCACCTCCCATCAGCGCCACCTGTTTGATGACGTCACTTGTCGCGCCGCCTGGTGGCCACCCCGCCGTGGAAGTTTTCTTTGGAGCAAACACCTGATAGCGTTATCGCCCGGAGCGTATGGCAGACATATTTCCGTTGATTACGGATTATGGTTTGGGTCTAGGGAGGTAGGAAGGCGCTGGGTGGAAACTTCTAAGGAGTTTACAGCTAAAGTCACCTCTACAGCTGGGGTAGACCTATCCTGGAGCAAACTCTGCAGGTCAGCTACAGAACAGAGGCCAAGAACACATTTAATTAGATATGCAGATCATTAGTTAGGGCTTAATTGTTTAATAATTTAGCCATTGTCAAATGCTAGCATTTATTGGTACGTTGTCATTTCCTCATTACGTTTATTTATATATTGATCCAATAGTAACTTACGTTTATTTATATATTGATCCAATAGTAGACTAACTATGTTGAAGGTCCACTGTCCAGGCCTACTCACCGACAATTTGCGTTTAAGCATATTATTAATAGGCCTAAACGCAATTTGTCGGGCTTTAAGCCCAAAACAATATTCGCCTGCAAAATTATATTAAATTATAAAAAGCCGGCATGTAATGCTTAATAGCAGTTTTTACATTGAAAATCTGGGAATCTGTAGGCCTACAACTGATCTTGCTAATAATTACCCAACGGAACAGACAAGTTCCCTCTTTAACGAGGTTATCTCTTCCGTTACCCCGAATCACTCAGAGTTGGTAATTATTAGCAGGAAGTTCGCTGAATCAGTTGCTCTTGGTTCCAGTTTGCTGTCACGTGCTTGCGAATCAGCCAACTTCAAAGCAACTGGAGTCAACAAACAATAAATGTAAATAGCGCCTGTTTACAAATTGAATGTTAACAATTACAATTTGAACATTTGGCAGGCGCTATAGACAAACCGCGAACAATGTTTCTGGATCGTTAAATGCAATTTGGCGGGCAGTATAGCGTGGGGCGCAATAGCGCAGCGGTAAGAGTTTCGGATTCTCGACCGAGTGAACCCGGGTTCGAATCCTGCGCGGCGGTGTCGAACCTTGGGCAAGTTCGTTTACTCTACGTTGCTTCAGTTCACTCAGCTGTATGAATGAGCACCTGGCTATAGACTGGTGGGTATTTGTGCGCGAATAGTCTTCGCGCATTAATTGCAGCGTGGCTGAATTCTTCCCAGAGAAGTCGATATAGTGTTCGATTGAACAGGTCTGTCAGGGAGTAAGGTGTAAAATGCTTTGAGCAGTCGTATGGGCTGGATACTGCGCTATATAAGAACTTGCCTTTTTATACCTTAAATTAGGTCTAAGAGTATTATTATAAATGAGGAATATACAGTCTCGGCTCGATGCTTTTCAGTAAATGGCAACTGAAAATATGCTAAACATGTTATGATTGCAATACGTAAATTATGGCTGTCATGTTTTTATTATTGTTCCATGAAACAAGTTTATGCTCTATTCTGGCATTATGCTGTTGAGAATATGTTTTATGAGATTTAATTATTACAAACAATCCGTCTATGCTGCCTATAAATTCGTATTTATGGACATTCAAATCACATTAATGAACATAAATCATTCACTTGTTATTATACATTAAAAGTGTTTTTCTTATTGCTAATGTGATGTACTCTATCAGACTATCACGGGTGTACCAATTATGGAATATAGGAATGTTTAGCTTTGAGCTCCTTCGGGTTATTAGCGGTCCCTCAGCGGTCCCTCAGCACCCCGCCAGCAGGACAGGCGAGGCCTAGCGCGGCGTGGACTCCCCGCGTAGTTGGTGTCTACGGCTGGCTGACGAGACGGCACGTACCTTCTAGCTCCTTGTCTTCCACCATCAAAGTCAGTTGACGGAGGAACGCTTACAAGAACGGATTGAGCACACCCGGACAAGTAGCAACATTATGAACTCGGACGTATCTGTGAAGTCGGGTCTGTGGCGATTAACACTCGTTTATCTATTCACTCGAGGTAAGATGTGGGTATGGTATATGAACTTGAGGTAAGATGTGAGTATGGCATATGAACTTGAAGTAAGATGTGGGTATGGTATATGACCTTGAGGTAAGATGTGGGTATGGTATATGACCTTGAGGTAAGATGTGGGTATGGTATATGAACTTTAGATAAGATGTGAGTATGGCATATGAACTTGAGGTAAGATGTGGGTATGGTATATGACCTTGAGGTAAGATGTGGGTATGGTATATGAACTTGAGGTAAGATGTGAGTATGGCATATGAACTTGAGATAAGATGTGGGTATGGTATATGAACTTGAGGTAAGACGTGGGTATGGTATATGAACTTGAGGTAAGATGTGGGTATGGTATATGACCTTGAGGTAAGATGTGGGTATGGTATATGAACTTTAGATAAGATGTGAGTATGGCATATGAACTTGAGGTAAGATGTGGGTATGGTATATGACCTTGAGGTAAGATGTGGGTATGGTATATGAACTTGAGGTAAGATGTGAGTATGGCATATGAACTTGAAGTAAGATGTGGGTATGGTATATGACCTTGAGGTAAGATGGTATGGTATATGACCTTGAGGTAAGATGTGGGTATGGTATATGAACTTTAGATAAGATGTGAGTATGGCATATGAACTTGAGGTAAGATGTGGGTATGGTATATGACCTTGAGGTAAGATGTGGGTATGGTATATGAACTTTAGATAAGATGTGAGTATGGCATATGAACTTGAGATAAGATGTGGGTATGGTATATGAACTTGAGGTAAGACGTGGGTATGGTATATGAACTTGAGGTAAGATGTGGGTATGGTATATGAACTTGAGGTAATTTTGGTAAGCGGCAACAAGTTAAGAACTGCATTGGTAAGAGAAAATGTTGTCGTGTTTTGAAGAGAAGCAGTTTCGTAGCAATTTGTGGTTTCTGGTTCGGAAAACGATAACTGGAAAACAATCATTATTTTGATTGCAAAATAACGATCAATGGAAATGAGGATCGTCAATAAATATGAAAACAACCTGTGTGTAATATGTGAAACAAGTTCATTGTGGAAATGTCAATTTGCAGACTGATGAATTTTTATTAAAATAAATATTACGTTCAGAACCAAGTATAAAAATACTCCTACTAACAAGCTCACATAATTTTATAACAAATTATTACATAAAAAATGACCGCTTTTATACACAATTGCCCCTTCCAAAATTACTGCGCACCCAGTGTGATTTGTTATAACGTACGTGACGTCAGCTTTTTCTGATCAATTTCAGTCACCATGGAATTTTGGAATACCCCAAATTAACAATATTTCATATGGCACGTCATTCGTGATGTGTACGTCATAATCTTAATCACATCATCAAGATAATTTATAATAAGTGAAACTTACGGCAATATTAAAAGATGCATATCTTTGATAACTGGTGGATTCACCACATCACGTATTGCTTAGCAATCAAGTTAAGTCCACCGAGCTTACAAAATGTCTGTCGGGCGTTTCGTCGTATATGTGTTTTTGTATGTCTGGCCCCTATGTTTTTCTTTTCGACAAAAACATATTAAGGCAAACTTGCTTAAGCTAGAGCTCACTGGAAAGACTTATCTTGTAGAAATCGTAATGCCGCCTTCGTAATTATGTATTGCACATATTAATATGTAAACAATGAGTGACGCGTCGGCTTCTGGATCCGTCAATTGACGGTGATCAGTCAGTTGACGGATCCAGAAATTAGCATCACAATCATATGTACGCACGTGATATGTAATGCCTTAACAACTATGTTTACATGTTTCCACGGGCATTACATCACTAGGGCGGCATGATATCTGCAAAAATAAATAATATTAAATTTCTCGCATACAGTTCTCGCAATTTTTCCTACGCTTTTGTCGCAAATAACATTTTTTGGGCCAGACGTTTAAAAACATAATATTATATACGACAGAATGCCCCACAGCTACACATGTGAAGCAGTCGTTTTGTAAGCTTGACGGACATGGTTGCTATGCAATTAGCTACGTAATGAATCCATCAGTTCCATGCAGCTGTAATCGGTTGTATGAACATGATATGAGGCTCCATGAATGAACATTCGTAATGCTTTATTGTACAATGCAACACACACACGAATATCGACGGAACTTTAGAAACGTAGAACTCATTCAGAGTGATCGCATCACACAGCGATTATATTATAATTAACACAATCTTGGCTTCAACATATTTAAAACGTCAACACTAATTAGTCATTTCATCATTCAAAGTCCACGTGACCAGCAAGTTTTATAACAGAACTCCGGAATGTAATCTAATAAAATATAAACCATGCGTAAAAACAAGTGTATTTTAATCGAGGATAGGAAAAACAATCAATTGTTTCTGATAAGTACAGTTGTGCAGACACGAATCAGACACGTGAGGCAATAATTAAACTCTGTGTCCAACCGCATATGTAGTAGCACTAGAGTGTACCTAGCGAACAGGATGTACAAATCATGTAGTGAGGCAAGCAACAAGCTAATGTTGCTCATATAGCTTCCATCAGGTAGTTCAGATACCTCTCAGTACGACATCGTTACTGACAACATGCAGTCTCACAACTCTGGCCCTCTGTATATGACACTTGTTTCTATAATAAACTCCACCCGCATTACGAATGAAACAGTGGGTCTGATCTGGGATATTTTACAGTCTAGACCGACACCCGAGGGCGAGATTGTGGCCTAGAAGCGCCTGTAGCCGCAACCGTAGGGGCACACTCCTGGGTATTGACCCCAGCCGCCTCGGCCACCCCAGCGCCACCCGTACCCTCCGCCGTATCCCATTCCGCAACCGTACCCTCCGCCGTATCCCATTCCGCAACCGTATCCGCCGAGGTATCTACAGCCTGGCCCGTGGGCAGTTTGACTTTGAGACTGCATCGTGTCCTGAAAAAGGGTATCAAAAGGAAACGATATAATACATGATTAATTGCGTTTATCGTGTCAACTCATTTGGTGTGTCAAAGGTGCAAAGTCTGATCCCTTTACAGTAACATCATGTTCTATACTATAAACAAGATGATAGGCATATTCAAAAATCCACATCGTGAATACAATTGTTTTAAATAAACATGAAAATGTACGTTCTTATCTTATATAATAACAATAACTTTATTTGTCCACAAAATGGAAATACATTTTGCACTGAGGAGGGTGCACAATTAAACGTAAGTATCAGTCCTTAGGACTGCTAGGGGTGCTCTGCAATTCACTCCCTGGCAGATCTGTTCATTCGAACACCATCCCGACTTTTCTGGGAAGCTTTCAGCCACGCTGCATTTACTGCGCGACGACTATTTATATACAGATATCCACGATGCAATGCCTATAGTCAGGTACTCATTCGCACAGCTGAGTGAACTGAAGCAATGTGGGATGAAAGAGCTCAAAACAACAGAAATAGGACTCAACCTTAGATTCCGCTGCTCGAGTAACTACGCTCCCGCGCCTCGTGACATTTGACAACTGTTAGTTTTAATTCGAATGTTTCTGGGCGACTATCATGTTTACATTGTACGTGGAGGGAAACTGGTGTCACGAGTGTAGACCCCTACACCGGATAGTTCCGACTCCGATAAACCTTTCCCACTCGTATAAAAAATGGCTGACTGCGGATGTAAGCGAACGGCAAGGTTGAGTAACAGGTATAATAAACAGTTCGATCTTTTTTTAATGTAGTTCAAAATGTTAGAATATATAATATAGTTGATACTATATAGCATAAATTTTCGATGACCGGGTCGATTATAGTACCTTTAAAACAGGAGCTAGATAATAGAAACGCAGGAACGCGCCGCTCTGACACGGCACTATATAGAGTTGTGTCGCACATTCGCCAGGTGGCACTACTACCTTGCAATATGCTTGACTACAAGATTTAACAAGATTTAACAAGATTGCCATCCAGAGAATTAACTCTAGATGGCAGGTGGACAAGGAAGCCCTTTGGCTTATCGAGAGTCCAACCCTTTTATCTACATATATCCAGCCCTTCTGAGGTATGTGTCGATTTTATTTTTAATCATCAGATAATCTGTTCCATTCATTCACAGTCCTTTGTGAAAATGAGAACTTTCTCACGTCTAATCTACACTGCTCCTTTACTAATGTAACTTCATGTCCTCTAGTCTTTCTATCTTTCTTAACTGAAAAAACATATTTCTATCAATATTTTCATAACCATTCAATATTTTAAACACTTCTATCTGATCTCCTCTCACTCTCCTGATCTCTAGTGTTGTTAAACCACATTCTTTTAGGCGTTTTTCATAACTAAGATCCCTCAGTTTTGGTATCATTTTAGTCGCTCTCCTCTGTACTCTTTCTAGCATATCTATGTCCTTCTTGCGGTATGGCCTCCACGCTTGTATACAATATTCTAAATGAGGATTAACTATTGTTTTGTACAGCGGTATTATTATTTCTTTTTCTTTATATGCTATATTTCGCCTAATCAATCCAAGAATTTGATTTCCCTTTGAAGCTGCAATTCCACACTGCTCTGAAACCTTCATGTCAGCAGTAATTGTCAGCCCTAAGTCTTTTTCTTTTACAGTAGTACTTAGTACAGTTCCCCCCATTGTATATTCTACATATTCGTTCCCATGTCCTGTGTGAAGGCATTTACATTTCCCAAAATTGAACAACATTTGCCACTTTTCAGACCATTTGATCAACCTGTCTAGATCATCTTGTAAATGCTGTCTATCCCCATCACTTTTAATCCTTCTAAACACTTTTGTATCATCTGCAAATGTCAACACCTTGCTAGCTATATCATCGTCCAAATCGTTTATATATATTAAGAATAATATAGGTCCCAGTATTGATCCCTGTGGAACCCCACTCAAAACTGATTTCCAGTTTGAAGCCTCCCCATCAACAACTACCCGTTGTCTTCTGTCAATCAGCCATTTTTTCTATCCAGTTAATTATACCATTTCCTATGCCATGGGCCTTTAGTTTAAGCAGTAATCTCTGATGTGGCACTTTGTCGAAAGCTTTTTGAAAATCTAAGTAGATGATATCTACTGGTGATCCATCATCTACCCACTTAGTGATATCTTCCAAAAAACATAACATATTTGTTAAGCATGACCTCGCTTTTAGAAACCCATGTTGAGATGGGTTTATCAAGTTATGTTTAACAAGAAAATCCACCATGTGATCTTTAATTAGTCTTTCTAATAATTTATAAATCACCGATGTTAAACTAACTGGTCTATAATTATTTGACTTGTTTCTCGAACCTTTTTTAAATAACGGTATAATGTTTGCTTCTTTCCATTCTAAAGGAACCACTCCCTCTTCTAATGACAGGTTGAAAACTGTTGCAAGCGGTATGCTAATTTGTTCTACAATTTCCAATAGTAGTTTGGGTGGAATACCATCCACTCCAGGTGATTTATTATCCTTCATAGCCCTAATTTTCTTAGCTACCATTTCTGGGGTTACAATTAACTGTCTTAAATAGTCTGATTCTGCCCCCTTGAACTTAGCCTCTGGTACTGGCAGTGAACTAGTGTCTTCTCTGGTAAACACCGAACTAAAATACTCATTTAGGTCTTCTGCCATTAAGAATCCTTCTGATATTATATTTCCAGCACTATCTTTTAGAGGACCGACCTTATCCTGAACTTTCTGTTTGCTTCGAACATACGCATAAAAACTCTTGCTGTCATGTTTTATATTACAAGCTAATTTATGTTCATAGCTTCTCTTTGAATTTCTAATTTCAGCTGTAGCTTGGTTTAGTGCTTCTTTATAAATGTTGTAGTCTTCGTCATTTCCAGTACGTCTATATGACTTCCACATCATTTGTTTATACTTAATTTTTCTAATGGCTTCTTTCAATAAGTATTTGTTTCTGGTCCGTTTCCCTTGTTTTTTGAAGGGAACAAATTTATCTACGATGCACTCTATTTCATTCTTTAAGATATTCCAGCATTCCAACTACAATCTAGTAAGGCCAACGTATAGACCTGTTTCTGGACATTGTGTGCCGGTGTCGGACATTGAAAACATCCCACTCGTTCAAAACATTATAGCACCTTTGAACTCAAGTTCATAGCAATCTTCTCAAATGGAAAACAATCGATATATCGCTTTTGAACCTTGTATTTGAACCCAGGCCTTGCATATGCATTCTATGGAAGTTAGCTGAATCAAATTCACGGGTGGTACGGCGAAGTCAAATTTTCAGTTTGATTCAGCTAACTTCCATGCAATGTATATGATATCTGCCATGGGTAATGCTCGTAGTCACCACCCCTGGCTTGCGAAGATGGTACTAAACAGTGTTTGGGCGTCCGAAACCCAACCATGACCATGCGCAAGTGGTTTATAACATGTTAGGCCTACAATAAGTAAGCTTATACATCAGATAACCTACCATCAACGCTTTCTCCAGCACACGGTTGCAGCCCCACGGAGGACGTTCAGACGGAGGTCGTTTGCAGTTGTTGCCGATGCCCGACGCCTGCGCTTCCTTGAACGCCTTCTCCAAATTCCGATTGCAGCCCCATGGCGGCCTTTCCGACGGAGCTCTTCTGCACCCGTCCCCTCTAAGAGCCTGCCCTGCAAGTGACCGCGATGACACGTCAAACATAGTTCCACTGCCGAGCCCCTTTAAAAAGCAATGCAATTTATTTCTGATAAACGTTACAATTACTTTTGTAAAGTCATAGAATAAGATATCGTAATTTTTGTGTGAAAACGGTCAACAACATCCATGCACCCCTTATTTTAAAATTTAGAACGTAATCCCGGAAAATTGTCAACAACAACCAACCGCCCACCCCACCCCCTTCTTTCGATGTCATATTCGACAGCGCGGAAGTGTTCAGTGAGAGGCAAGGAAAACTTTTGAACGTCACCGCGAAAAATCTCCAACAGCACCCCTCATCCCCCGTCTTCCGATGTCACGTGTGATCGAACCGAACAGACGGCTACGGCGCGACAACGGAGTGCTGAACTGAAGCTCTGGTCTCAACCCCCTCAATGTTATTTTCTAAGAGGCCTTATTTATTTTTTAAATAGTGTTCTAAAAAAACTGATATTGTTTCGACGTAAAAGCTTTGAGATCGATGTAATTCGGTGATAAGCTATGATATAAATTTAAGGTGACACAATCTATCACAAGAGTGACGAGTGCATAGTTATTATATGCTACAAACCGTAATGTTAGTTCTGCCTCAGGATGTTGTGAGAGTACTTTGATGCGAGTTTTATTATTCGCCAGGAGGCGCTACCAGAAGAGCACGGTCATGTTCTAGTTAGACTACCGGGTTGGTTACAGAGACAGGACAAATGCAGTGTATTTTTGAGAAATTATTTTTTACCAAATTCACATGCAGTGACATAAGTGCATTTGAGTAGGCAGATTTTCATGTGTGATTGTAGAAGGTGTTGACTGTAAAATGGTGGATTTCTAGATGATTTGAATAAGCTGAAGGATATTTGGCAGCAATTTGCCTGTGTTTGCGGATTAATGCATGCCGGCAGTTGTAAATATTGACGGGTGTCACACTTTTTTTTCTCGCATTTTACGAGAGCTAGAAGTAAGCAATTTTTGTTAAAATCTATCAGCATGTCAATGAGGTGATGATAACAGCAGGTGAGAAGTTTAAGACATTTTATAGGTCACGTTTTCTTATAATCAGACAAAACGTTAACATGGTCGCCTATGGGAAAACCAACAGTGTATTGATCCCTTAAGGATCCTTTCAAGAGGTCGGTAGATTTGATTAATACGACACATTTAGTCGATTTATGGTATGTTTATGTTTGCGCTACATACGTATTTTGCAACACTGTCCCTGCTATCTATAAAATGCACGGACCTTTTCTACTATTTTGATGGCGACTTTAATAATAATCAAAGCAAACGTTTCGTAGTTTAATCGTGGACCATTATAGCTTATTTTTGAATTAACATTATGTCCTATCTGTTCCTGTAAGCGATTCACTATACATAACGCTTACATCATCAAGCAATGCAGTGATGCTAAATTATGGTGATCCGTATAGGCATAGCTAACGTTGTAAAATATTGATAACAATAATTCTTTGATATTTCACTCACCTGGGCTGCCTGGTCTTGGTGACGATGGGTTTGAGTCCATGTTGTTGTTTTCTTGGCGTCTTCTTGCGCTGTCAGTGTTCACTATAACCCACTGTCCTTGTTGCGTTCTTTAATACGCCGCCTGTAGCCGCAGTACGCATGCTCGTGCAGCGAGCTCGCGGCTATCGGGAAAACGTAGGCGCGACGTTGTCAACAATTCTCTAACGTTGGACCTACAATCCCGTTGTCACGTTCTCTATAGGTAAATAAATAAGATATTATATTCCGTCACGCATATTTTAGTGCGGTTACCTTTCTGTTTTGGACTGTTGTCAGATATAGGTTTACGGGTTGTTTAGTTTTAGACCAGCTGATAAAATATCATCGTCTGTTTCACGAACGGGGGGAACAGCTCGTCATTTAGTTTGCTCATGGAATGTTGCTTGGTGTCAAGTCTACCTGTCTTCAGTTCCATTTTCAAAGGGTATTGTATTGGATGGTGATAACAAATTCTTTGATAACTACATTGAATAAACATAGACCTGTTTTGGTAGTGAATATCTTTGATGTGACTTCTGTATATTAAATACACACCTACGTGACATAGAAAACATTACCCTAAGAAAAAAACTACACAAATCTATAGAATATTTCTGTAGAACAGAACAATTTTAAGATATGTTTTAGAATATTTGATAATACTGTAGAATTCTATAGAATTATATACTATAAAATATTATATAAAATATTATATATAAGAATATCCGAAAAATCCTATATAATTATCTATAGATGTCATAGGAAACAATAGACGTCTAAATACTACATATTCTAAAAAATTCTATAGTACAAAATATTCTATGCAAAAACATCCACAACTATCCTATATAATATTATAGAGAACCCTGCGACTCTAGTGGCATTACATTTGGTTAACAACGTTTAACATTGCTTCTGGTCATTCACCGGAAAAACCCAGTTCGTCTAACCGATGGAATAAATAAAGTCCAGTCAAGTAGTTATGTCTATTGCAGGCCCCGTTTACAACAGGCTAGCCGAACGGTCTGTAAATATTATAATAACAACAACAAAAACGTTCTAATATCAACATTGGAGATTACAAAACACCGCATTCAGTGCTACATTTTCCCAAACATATGCACATACGCGCGTTATCACGCACGCACGCACGCACGCATCAAATACTTCAAAACTAGCAGAACATGAATTACAGATTCTACAATTGGGCACAATTATAATTAATAGCAGCATCTATAAAATCATATGCATAAAAAAATCTTTGATTGCGATCTACCGTTCTTTGGCGGGGTCGTCTCATCAAGCGTGTTGTCGTACCAACGTCGGCCCGACGTACACAGTCACAGGCCGACGTGTATGGCATGTGTCTAGACCGCGGGCGCGTGCTTCGGCTGACCGAGTTATTTTGAGCGGTGAGGCGAGCGGTCCATGTCCGTCACGTAGCGTCATGTGAAGCAATTGTTGACGAATGACGCGATATTCACATTGCGCTCTAGCCTGCGGAAACGGTGTGACAACAGTCAACGTACGTGCGACGTAAATAGTACGTTCCTAGTATCTGAGCCAGGGGGTTTCGATGTGTGAGAGGGAAAGGGGGCATTTGAAATCATGTATTTGGCATTTAATTTTAAAGGGAATCGTCTTGCCAACGCGTACTAAGATCTCGCACTTGATATACCGCGCGTTTTGTAACGCACGCTTTTTACCATTTTTGTTCTGTTTACAACGTAAAGCTAAAATTATACATGCGTTATGTTATATGACGTAGTATCCCCAAAGTATAATAACCTGATGAGATATGGTGAAGTTGCAACCCTGAATAAATAGTTAGGATGATTTTGTATGATATATTTAGCATTTTCCATATCTTGAATTGTCACTAAATTTCAACGTAATGTTTTAATTATATATGACGTAGCACCTCCTAGTGATTACTCTGAAATATGATTAACTCATGTAGGTTGAACAAATAGTTAGGACAACTTTTGTGAGTTTTTGCTATTTTTACACTTTGATTTGTCACAGCTCATAAGTTTCAACGGTGACCTCAAATGTGTTTTATTATATAAAACATCACACGTCCTGGTTATTATTCTGGTGGAATGCGGCTAAGATATAAACTTCATGAAAATAATTAGAAGGATTGTTTTGTGATATTGTTTAGCAATGTTCATCGTTTTGAATTGTCACAGCTCAAACGTGTTCGTTTTATAAGACAGCACAACCTGATAATTATACGTTGATGATATACGGGTATGGTAATGTTCTGGTCGTTGAATAAATAGTTAGGTCGGTTTTTTTAATTTTCTTATAATAACAAATATTATAGTTCGTACAGTTGCATGTTAACCCTCATTTTTGTTGAAACTGAGTTATAAATCTGACCGTTAGAACCAAGAGGACTGACTGTCTTTAAATTGTTGTCTTACAGCGACGACTACAAATGGCAGTGAGTGATACAGGCGTCTGAAGACAGACGGTTGGAATCAGCAGACCTCAACCACAGTGGCTGACATGGGTGAATGAGTCGGAGTGCGTGAGTGAGTGAGTGAGTGAGTGAGTGAGTGAGTGAGTAAGTGAGTGAGAATGAGTGATTGGGTCAGTTGGTACGTGGGTGAGTGAGTGATTGGGTCAGTTTGTAGGTGGGTGAGTGAGTGAGTGAGTGATTGTGTCAGTTGGTAGGTGGGTGAGTGAGTCAGTGAGTGATTGGGTCAGTTGGTAGGTGGGTCAGTGAGTGAATGAGTGAGTGAGTGAGTGAACGGGTCAATTGGTAGGTGAGTGGGTGAGTGAGTGAGTGAGTGAGTGAATGGATGAGTTGGTAGGTGGCTCGGTGAGTGAGTGAGTGAGTGAGTGAGTGAGTGAGTGAGTGAGTGAGTGAGTGAGTGAATAGGTCAGTTGGTAAATGGGTGGGTGAGTAAGTGATCGTCATCGCTTCATTAGACCACATATTCATTTGTGATTTTTTTAGCAGGTAGTTGTCCAACACTACACACGAAATTCTGATGAAAATAAATCATAGGTCTATTCCTAATGCAAGGACTATAATATATCACAGTGTATGATACGGAGTGACATTTTAATTGAGTGCCCAGAATCGTGTATGGAAAGTTTACACAATAGGAAAGGTGCGCTCTACGCCGTTTTTTAGTGTTTTGTGTATACAAAGTTTTTGCCAAATTTGCTCGATTGCTGTTTAAATATTGACAATTATCGTGTGGTCTGATAGTCAGGGGGCTTATCCTCAAAAATACCTCAATTGTTCACATTGTTCACACAAGCACCATTTTTGGAACAGCGTTAGATATGGCCATGACCTTTCATTTTGTTCGCGTGAGCCAAACTGGGCTCCTGCTATGGCGGCAATATTGGACAAATCCAAGATGGCCGTCGTCCGGAGTAAGGTTGTGCAATAACTTGAGAACCACAAGTAGTAGAACCATAAATGAGAAAATGTTCGGGGTTTTCGAGTATGGGGAATCCATTCCCGGTGTTATTTTGCCGATTCCATGTCGAGGTCACGTGATAAGGTCACATTCAAGGTCATATTAGGAAATATGGTACCCTTTTTACGAATGTTTTCCAAATAAATTCTGTGATTACGACATTTTAACTGCACAGCTGTAGGCCTATTACACAGCGCGTATTGCACATGTGACTAATACGAGTGCATAAAAACCACGAAAAACTGTAAGAACCTAATTAAATTACTGCTTACGTCACAACCAAGTGAAATACATCTGACCGGAATATTCATGACGTCACAACAACATGAAACACATCTGTCAGAAATAGTCCTACGCCACAACCATACTCATTCGTCACAACCACATAAAATACACCTGCCCAAAATTATCCTTATGTCACAACCACGTGAAATACACCTGTCCGAAATACTCCTACGTCACAACTACAAATACACTTGGCCAAAATATTCCTAATGTCACAACCAAGTCAAACATTCCAGAGCTGCTGTGATCGTTGACATATGATATCAATTATGGTTAACAAACTATTAACAATGTGAACTGATACGACAAGAATTACAGTTAACAGAATACAGTGCAATACTAGTCGTGCAGTTAGTAATAGTATGCTAACTTGGGTGAGACACTGAAGATCCATCTCTTCCCATGAGCCGAGGGTCACTCGCATTTTTCTATGTTAATTAACGTCCTTGCACGATTGACTTCTGATTTACCAATTGACGATATATAAAAAAACACAAAGGTGGTTATTTAGTTTACATTTTTCATTGAACAAACAGAGTGATTATCATTTATTGAGGGGCGCTACTGTGGAACTGTGTTCGAGTTATCTTGAAATTATGATAAGCTGCATGCAATGTCCTAGTTGGCTGCAGCATCAAGTAAAATTTAAACATTGCAATGGTAATAATTGCTCCGTCTGGTTGACTGCTTCATGCTAGTAGCAAATTGTTGCTACACAGTAACTCGGTAACTCGATCCGCAAATGTGTCACACATTACGCATTATGGTGGAATAGGCCCTACGTTGCTTTCAAGATACCATAGGTTAACCTCTGCTATTGTGACGGTCAGACAACCGACGACCGTGTCACGTGTGTGTGTGTGTGCGTGTGCGTGTGCGTGTGTGTGTGGTGTGTGTGTGTGCGTGCGTGCGTGCGTGCGTGCGTGCGTGCGTGGGTGTGTGTGGACAAAATACAAATTTTTTTTCTCAAATATAAAACATTTTAATTAACATAATATTAACAAAGTAACATATTTTGTAGGCTAGGTTTGTCGTCCAGCGACCGACAAGTTATCAAGCTACATCACCAGTAGCGTGCACGACAAGGAAATAACGACACGTAACGTCATGACCAATCTTCTTTTTCAATGTCAAATACGCCATTATTCTTTTGACTGGCATTTGCGAAATTCTCCGTTGACGTTATTAAAATGGGCACCACAATAACTAAAATCTCATTGTTTTTCTGGGTAATCCACAACTATGTATCATCAATTACACACATGGGAAATATTGATAATGTCCGAGTATCCCCGTTGTAAGGTTGGCAGTAGCCAGATAGCCGTGGATCGGATCCGTTCCGCTGTTGTCCTACGACACCGATCAAGCGAATTGCACAAAAAACGACAACGCAGGCCAATGCATCACGTTCCAAATTCCGAATGTCGTCGCGCGGCGTCATCCGTAGAGTTCGCCGAGTTCGTCTAAGGTGACCGGTTCAACAGCCCCCGTTATGGCACCCCCAGCCCCCGTGGTGGCCGCCCCAGCCCCCGTGATGCCGGCCCCAGCCTCCCCCGCAGCCTCCGCCCCGTCCACCGCAGCAGCCCTGTCCGCCGTTCCCACAGCCGTTCCAGCCGTAATACGGACCCTGGTTCGGACCTGGTCCGCCGTAGTATCCGCCGCCCTGAGGTCCGGGTCCCATGCCTTGTCCTTGCCAATATTGGCCAGGGGGTCCGTTACCTGAAAAGACAAAAAAAGTTCAAACAAGATAAATGCAAATGTACTCTACCTAAGCGATTGTTGTAACGGTTGAATAAAATCTGCCTCAAAGTTGCAAGAAATGAACGGGTTTTTGATATATCTAGACATGGTCATGTTCCCTAAAAAAACTGATTTAACGGAGACAACGTCAGCTGCCTGCCTGTTCAACCTACCAGCCAACAGTGAAGAGCCTACTACTTATGAATCAATAGTTTATGCAACAAGAAACTGTAGCCTATTCAGATGTACCACACTGTACGCTATCTTTGCATAATTTATTGGCGAAGTTCGGAGTCACGCGATAGAAACAAAGCTGCTGGTCAACTTATAACCTCTATTTTATAGAAAGGGAGAAATACCTGTATAACTAGCTATATTGCTTGCTAAATGTCAGTAATCTAGTGATAATGATGATGACGATGATGATCATGATGATGATTTTGAAGATATTTTGACGCTCTGGCATAATATACAAATATCTTCATACATACATACATATTTTTTTCTGTAGACCTTACACTATTTCCCATCAAACAAACACACCAAAGGGTAATATTTTAGTAAGACAGGGTAACCCACTAACTCTGCACCTGGTGGTGATGGAAATCACAATTATAACAATACGTCACACAACTACGACTTACCTGGAGTCTGCGTTTGTTGGACATTGGACTGTTGTGGTCCGGTCGTTTTATCGGTCGTGCTCATAGTTGTACTTATGTCGTGATTCTTCGGTAATATCACCGCTTCAAATGCGTTACAATGCCTCTTTAAGGCCTCGAAGCGTCGAAGCTTTAATATACAGTGTGAATTTAATGTAAGCAGTGTCCATGGAGCAACGTGTACGACGTTGAAGCAACGTTTACTATTTCGTGACCAATCTACGCCGACCTAGAATAATCTATTACCAGCGGCCGCTGCAGGTTGGCTGGCGCTGTTGACGGACGGCCTCCGTGGTTTAGGGGAGAACTCAAATATTGTCCTGAACGCGGATTTATGATATCATAATAATTATCACATTATTACGAGAATATTGGAATCGATTAATGGTGATCTCATCACATGATCGTATAAATATAAACGTGAAAGCATTCAAACATTTCGACATGAAATTCATGCTCGGGGATGTGACAAATAACAGTTTATCGGCGCATAGCGGTATACATGTATTAACACCACTTTTGAGATACTCCCCCGACGGCGGTGCGCGCGTGGCATGGTAAACAAGTCAGGCGTCGGACGCACGGTATCGACGTTTGGCGTACGTCAGACATAGAGACGGACTGGGGGTACTATAAAGTCACGAACATTCGCGTTGGACAACAAACCATTTCTACGAGAGACGGGTACATCTACTAGTACATTTCGATTGCAGTGACAGAAAAAATCGCAGTGATGAACACCGACGGCAACACAAGTAACAGGCCTTCGTCAGCGCCTCCAGGTATGTACCGTAATATAACACTAATATTTATAATGTTGATATTGAGAAATAATGACTGTCACTAACAGCTAATACATAATTAATGCTATCTCCCATAATCATTGCCATGTGTCCTTCATCTATTTGTATGCTATAGACAGAACTTTGTTTAAAGATTGTAGGAATAGTATAATGACCTGTATGATGGGCTGTATCCACGAAAAAAATTCACATTACAGTGTGATGTGACGGAGGTCACCCTAACCGTACACACAATTTCATTTGGTCAACAAACAAATGAAGATCGTATATATGTGACGGAGTACCAAAAATATGTATACATTTTTAAAAAGCGCATTCTGTGGAATGCCTTAAGTAGAAACCTATTATAGCCGATAGGTGTAATTATAAGTTTTATTTTGATACGTTCTAAATCGTCTATGCGGCGGCAGAAGGTAGCTCTGATTTCATTTTCATATTGCATGGGTTTATATTATAACCATATAATTATAGTATTTTTTTAAATCTCATGTAAACGTGGTACTAACCGGTTGCTCATTTTGACGAGATGGGACGCACGGATCACGTATAACACGACCAACAGGACAGCGCGGTTAAGTGGCGCCCTCTTTCGGGAAAGTGTGTATCATCTCTGTAGCCCCCCCAAGCCAATCATTGGGCAAATGTTTCTGCGATAGATGAGTAGGCCTACGTTAGACACCAATAATACTATTTAGACTCTCACACTAAACTAAACATCTTTCTTTTTTCAGCTGACAATCCAAGCGGCGGATGCCGACGCCCACCAAGTGAGCGTCCCCCGTGGGGATGCAACCGACAGTTCGAACCAGAAGTCTCCCCTGGTAACACCAGTTTCGATGGGTGTCGACGCCCCCCAAATGAACGCCCACCATGGGGGTGCAACCGCCAGTTACAAAACGAAGTTGCCGCTAAGTGCCCAGTTTTCGACGGATGCCGACGCCCCCCTAACGAACGTCCGCCATGGGGATGCAATCGCCAGTTTGAAAATGAATTTGCGTCCAGCTGCCCGCTTTTCGACGGATGTCGACGCTTTCCGTCTGAAAGTCCCCCGTGGGGGTGCAATCGCCAGTTCGAATGTCCGCAGGCACAAGGATGTCGCCGCCCACCCCAGTGTCGCCCTGCCGGAGGATGTCTTCGAGGACTGGATGCACCGCTCTGCAACATGCCAGCCTATTTCGGTCCTAGTTGCTACGCCTGGGGCGGTCACCATGGCCACGGTGGTCATCATGGATACCATTTTGACGGTTATCATGGATATGGCCACCGGTTTTGCTAATAAAGAACATCTTAGAAACATAAACAAGACAAATGTAAAATTAGCCAAATACATTAAAATCGGTGAACTACGTTGAATCAAGAATGAGAATATTACAAAAGATGTTGTATTTATGTGGACATGTAGCGAGGACATTGACTTGTAAACTTGTGGCAATTTGTTGTGTCAACAGTAAGACTAAGAGGTATTGCTTCAAGATAACAAAAAAATACTTGTTTAATAAATACATTTCACAATTATAGATACTGTGTAACTATGTGTACATAATAAAACGTGTATACAACTTTATTTTGAACTGATGCTGTTACTTCTTACTACAAACGCTGATATCTAATGAAATCGCGACAGATAGATACGTTGTGTAAAAATCAGGGTTGTGGTCAAGTACATTTGATTAAGTACAAGTACTTCAAAACAAAGTTATCAAGTACACTTACAAGTACATTACATCAAGTACAAGTAAATTTTATAATAATACTATTCAAGTGTTAATTATAAACGTTTTATTAATTGTTGATATAAGGATAGACATTCCATGTTGTGTTTCACGCAGGCAAGAGTAGAGGTCTTATATTGTATTCCAAATTACAGTATACTCAATTTATGTACTTGAAATATACTTGATAGTTTGGCAAGTACAACTTACCAAGACCAAGTAAAAATACAGTACTGTGATGTGTAAACTCTCATGACACTAGATTCATTACACTATGCTGAGTCAACATGGAAGGCCGGGACAATTCATAGTATTAGGATTGTTTATTTTCCACATTGACAAGAAACGCGACACAATTCCCACATTTATTTGCTTTATAGACAGTACAGAACTAGAAGCATACCATTCGGACATCACCACATAATTGCCACATAACCATGGCGACATCACAGCCACAGGGACATCATTATTATGACTATTTACAACACAAAAGCAACGACGGGTGAGCAGAAGGATACACCATTAAACCGACTGAACTGTTCATTTAATTCATTCAGTCGCTGAATCGCACACAAAAGCAGTGTGTTTCAGTGACCTGCAGTAAGATAAATTAGCAGTACACAATAATAGTCCATATTCCTTTGCAACATTTGAGCCACAGCATCTCCAGTATAATGACAGTGTCACTGCATGCACAGTTGAATATCTTCAAGACAACTCCCTGTAGGACGCTTGCTTTTTGGGCCAATCTCTAAACCCACATCTTCTATGACACCTGTCTGCATACAGATGAGGGCAATACGTTAAGCGATATCAAGCACCACATCATTCTACACTTTGTATGTCCAATCATTTCTCAAGCAGTGTTACTTAGGATTTGCCAACCTGAATGTATTCTCACTACCAGGTAGTATGAATGTCATGTTGTCGTTTTCGTTTGGTTACTGGCCACATATTATCTGGCTTCAGTGAAACAGAGCAAGTTTTACAATGAGAAAGAATTTCGTTCGTTTTCTCGTCTCTTCTGGATAATCGAAGCAAAACTGATCACAGAATCATTGACAGTAGAATGTCTAGATCTGACATCTTTCGAGGGGGACGCCTTACGATCATCACCTGTCGACTTACTGGCGGCATCCGAACTGCTTTCACTTTTCTTCAGCAGATCAGATAAGGTGCTGCTCTTTGCCGCAACACCAGATGTTGTCTTCTGGTTCTTTGTGACGTCCACCCGCTTAGGAGCAGGAGCCTTTTATTTCGGCAGGAGACTTCACGGTGGTGGTGTTGTAGCGATGCTTGCGGTTGTATGGCCAGTGCCGCCCAAGTGAGACAACGGGCGAATATGAGCGACTGCGGGAACGCGAGTAGCTCGACCAGCTGCGAAAACGAGAGTAGAATCGGTGACGTCGCCGGCGACCGCCAGAGTACAACCGCGTCTTGCGGCGACGACTTCGTCTGTTCATAAGTTTCAACTGCAAATACACTTGGCCAAAATATTCCTAACGTCACAACCAAGTCAAACATTCCAAAGCTGCTGTGATCGTTGACGTATGATATCAATTACGGTTAACAAACTATTATTAACAATGTGAACTGATATGACATCAATCACAGCTAACAGACTACAGTACAATACTAGTCGTGCAGTTAGTCATAGACCGCTTCTAATACGCTAACTTGGGTGAGACACCGAAGAACCATCTCCTCCCAGGAGCCGAGGATCATCCACATTTTTCTATGTTAATTAACATCTTTGCACCATTGACCTCTGATTTACCAATTGACAATATATAAAAAACACAAAGGTAGTTATTCAGTTTACATTTTTCAGTGGACAAACAGAGTGATTATCATTTATTGTGGAGCTGTGTTCGAGTTGTCTTGAAATTATTATAAGCTGCATGCAATGTCCTAATTAGCTGCAGTATCAATTAAAATTGAAACATTGCAATGGTAATAATGGTGTGGTGTGTGTGCGTGTGTGTGTGGTGTGTGGTGTGTGGTATGTGTGTGTGTGTGTGTGTGTGTGTGTGTGTGTGTGTGTGTGCGTGTGTGTGTGCGTGTGTGTGTGGACAAAATACACAATATTTTTCAAATATAAAACATTTTATTGTACATAATATTAACAACGCAACATACTTTGTAGACTAGATTTGTCGTCCAGCGACCGACAAGTGATCAAGCTTCATCGCCAGTAACGTGCACGACAACGAAATAACGACACGTAAAGTCATGACCAATCTTCTTTTTCAATGTCATATACGCCAGTATTCTTTTGACTGGCATTTGCCAAATTCTCCGTTGACGTTATTAAAATGGGCACCACAATAACTAAAAGCTCATTGTTTTTCTGGGTAATCCACAACTATGTATCACCAATTACACAAATGAGAAACATTGGCACTTGAATGTCCGAGCATCCCCGTTGTAGGGTTGGCAGTAGCCAGATCGCCGTGGATCGGATCCGTTCCGCTGTTGTCCTGCGACACCGATCAAGCGAACTGCACACAAAACGACAACGCAGGCCAATGCTTCATGTTCCAAATTCCGAATGTCGTCGCGCGGCGTCATCCGTATAGTTCGCCGAGTTCGTCTAAGGTGACCGGTTCAACAGCCCCCGTTATGGCACCCCCCAGCCCCCGTGGTGGCCGCCCCAGCCCCCGTGATGCCGGCCCCAGCCTCCCCCGCAACCTCCGCCCCGTCCACCGCAGCAGCCAAGTCCGCCGTTCCCATAGCCGTTCCCGCCGTAATACGGACCCTGGTTCGGACATAGCCCGCCGTAATATCCGCCGCCCCGCGGTCCGGGTCCCACGCCTTGTCCTTGCCGGTATTGGCCAGGAGGTCCGTTACCTGAAAAGACAAAAAAGTTCAAACAAGATCAATGCAAACGTATTCTACCTAAGCGATTGTTGTAACGGTTGAATAAAATCTGCCTCAATGTTGCCTGAAATGAACGGGTTTTTGATATATCTAGATATGGAAATGTTCCCTCAAACAAACTAATTTCACGGAGACAACGTCAGCTGCCTGCCTGTTCAACCTACCAGCCAACAGTAAAGTGCCTTTTCTACGAGTCATCTGTGTAGTGGGTAAATATAGCCAGGAGCCTACTACTTATGAATCAATAGTTTATGCAACAACAAAATGTAGCCTATTCAGATTTACCACATTGTGCGCTATCTTTGCATAATTTCTTGGCAACGTTCGGAGTCACACGATAGAAATAAAGATGCAGGTCAAATTATAATCACTATTTTATAGAAATTAAAAAAATACCTGTATAATTAGCTATATTGCATGCTTTTCGATTTCTTACACACAAATATTGTTTTCACTGGCACAGAGTAGCGTGCACCTATGTTACAACCGGTAGGCCCTAATGTAATAATAAACCACTAATGTAATAAATTAACCCATAATGTAATACAACTGTCAGTAATCTAGTGGAAATGGAACAATTTATTCAACAATAAACAAACAAAAGCACACAATGCAACAAACATGTTTTACAATAGTTAGTTTATGTCGGGAGGTTCAAGTAAGACATGCTTTAACTTATTTAATATACCAAGAGTTCGTGATATTTTTATGGCAATTTTATCAATGTGAGCTGTCCAATCTAATGTTTCATCGATAGTTGTGTCTAAGAAGTTAAACTCTTGAAAACGACCAATGTGTTGGTCATCTATTTTTAGCGTTAATTCGATACCCGCGGTACTGCGTTGTGGAAAATAATTTTTTTTTTTTTTACTGATAACCATTCACTTATTTTTTTCCAATTCCTTATTTATGTTGATGCTTAAAGTAATGTTATCAAACACATCTGAAGTAGATTGGAAGAAACAGAGTTGGCCAATTAGGGTAGTGTCATCGGCGTATAATATCGTCCCAATATGGAACCTTGAGGGACACCTGCAGAGATGGTTAATTTATTTGATATAACATCACCGAATTGTACAAACTGGAGCCTATTTGTAAGATAACTGATTAACCAGTGTAACGGTGTCTTGTTTATGCCGTAGTGTTCAAGTTTTTAAAATAGAGTGGTCTAGTGTATCGAATGCTTTTGAGAGGTCTAACAAATGGATATAGGTATATTACCCTTGTCTAAGCTTTGTAAAAGAGTGTTACATTTCCAGTGTAGCCATCGTAGCAACCGTACTGACTTTAAAATAATATTCCATTTGTAGTTAAATATTCATATAGTTGGATATTCACAATTCTTTCGAAGACTTTGGAGATAGACGGCAGCAACAATATTGGCCTGTAATTAACTAGCATGGTTTTATTGTTTTTCTTATACAGAGGAATAACTTTTGCAATTTTTAGTTTATGTGGGAAAATTCCTGTGGTGAGCGATTGGTTAATTATGAGAGACAAAGGCTTGGCAATTAGCGGACTGATTTTCTTTAGCAAATTTATGGAGATTGAGTCATGTCCTGCACTATTTTTTGGGTCAGATTCCTTTACAACTGACAATATATCTTTTTTGTAATATGTTTGAATATAAAAGTGAACGGAGATGAGTCCTTTAGATAGCTAGTAAATGCCCTATGTTGTCTATTAAAGGATATATTTTCTGCCAGTTTATTGTCAATATTTTCAAAAAAAAAATTAAATTTATGCGCAATTTCCCTTTTGTCCGAGATGTGTACTCCGTTTATATACAAAATTTAGGAAATTCAAATTGCTTATGGTTTTTATTTAAGAGTTGTTTAATGGTATCCCAAGTTTTTCTTATGTTAGATTTATATTGATCAAATAAGTTTGTGTAGTGAATACGTTTCGCTTCTCTGATAGCTCTATTTAAGATATTTTTATAAACGCGAAGATTTATCAATGACGCATTGTAAGATATTTCGTTTTGTGCAGTCTGTTTTAATTTGCGATACAGTTTGTCTTTATGTTTTATTGAGTTGATTATTCCAATCGTTATCCAGTTTGATTTTTTTGTGTTTGTACTTATTGTATCTAACAGTTTTTGCAGGAAAATGATAGTCATATAGTTGGGAGAGTATATTTTCAAGTAAGTTATAATTAGTGTTTGGATCAGATAGCTCATTTAGATTTTATTGATCTATGATGCACGATTGCCTTACAGATTCATAATATTGTTTTGTTGCCTTTTCATTGTTTGTCCTGATTGTCACCCATTTTATAGAACTTTGTGGGTGAGTGAGTAAGTATTGTTAAGTCGTCTAATTTATCATCTGCATCATCGAGAAGCTGTATTAGATTATTAGCAATCGAACCTTCAGAGTTTGACAGTATTCTGCCCTCCAAAGAATTATTATTTAAATTTAAATTATGCGCCATATACTGTAGTACAAAGATTTAGTATAGTGCACCAGGGTGGGATTACGTCATACAGATGCTTGCGTATGTGGAGCAACTGTTCCAAACATATGAAGAATAAAGCAATGGAAACGTTGAACATAAATGCTGATGCATTTTGCACCATTAAACTACAAAACACGAAGGTATGGAGCGTGTTTTCAATTTTTTTACAATATATATATATATATATAGGCAATTATGTAATATTATAAAATGACAACGAATTATATTATAGGCTTGTAGTATACAGCCCTATAGTTACATGGCTATGAATATTAACCAGTGTCTTGATGAAGATTGTTTAGGACTGTTTTGATGTCTTCTGCAGCAACTTCACAGCCCTCCGCGTACAACTTCCCATTTCGGAAAGTCGGCCTTTTGTTACGCTTGAACAGATCCTCCATGTAGGGGCGAACTCGTTGTTTCTCTGTTAAGTCCACATTCGTCAAGTCATCCACGAGGCGGTACGGTGTATTCGCGAGCTTCGCGGGCGCTGCTCTCATCACTGATCCCCGTACATCTCTGCTGTAAAAACTCGCAATGATGTGTCGAGGTTTCCCTTTTTGCGGTTTACCAGTTCGGTGTGCATATTCAATGGCACCGCCCTTTACCTCAAACTTGTCTTGAAGAATGTGATCTACGATGGAGATGCAGCTTTCTTCTCTTGTCTCAGGCGCACCGAGCAAACGAACATTGAAACCGCGGGAGTGTCTTTCCGATACATTCAGTTTCAACTCGAGTTTGGCGATAGCTGTGGTGGCGAATTGCAGGTTGCGGTTTGATTTATCGATCACCTTGCCCATTTCCGCAACAGAGTTTTGCTGGTCTTTTATGTTTCGGGCATTAAATTCGACCGATTCACTCAGGTCCGCAATCACAGTCGACTGGCTCATGACTCTGTCTTCGATGTTTAACAGTTTGTTTTAGGCTAGCCTGGTGTGTGATGATTCAAGCTTTTCATTAAAACTAGCGATTATATAATCACACGCAGGTGTGACGAGTATGGATGTTACCAACAGCGATAAGGGGCGATAATGGGCTTTTGACGCATGCTACTAATTCAAGGTTTGCCTACATCAGTCCGTGCTCCATACCTTCAATGCAACGTCTTATCTCATTGCAAGATGCTGACTGCTCGAAGAATCGGAATTAAATGTGACTTTTATAGGAGCTTAAAGCACATCGCTTACCGCTTAAAGCACACCTTCTCGTAGTGAAAAAGATGATGACGACGATGATGATGATGATTCCGAAGATATTTTGACGCCCTGCATAATATAAAAATATATTCATACATGCATGCGTGCGTACGTACGTACAAACATACAAACAAATATACATACATACATGCACACACACACACACACACACACACACACACACACACACACACACACACACACACACACACACACACACACACACACACACACACACACACACACACACACACACACACACAAACATACATACACACACACACACACACACACACACACACACACACACACACACACACACACACACACACACACACACACACACACACACACACACACACACACACACACGAGGTCGAGGCTGGTGGCGCGAACAGGACATTTTTTAATCATCCTCTATTTATTTTACTTGTTTTTAATTTGATTTATATTACGGTGAGGTGATCGATAAGTGCTATTAGTTGACGTTCTGTGACCAACACAAATACTAAAAAATACCCATTTCTTTCTAAAACGAACATTATTTAAGAAGACAATGTATTATCCCCCAGTAAACAACTGGTAACCAAGGCACCTACGATCCGTTAATCTACATGCAAATCGGTTAAAATACACTGAGACTGGTACATATACTTAGGAATTAGTTCGATTCCTGTCTTAGTATAAGCTTACGTTAGAAAAATAAATACAAATTTCCTGGCTTGGGTCTGCCTAACATGGCCTCGTAAATGGTGCTGGTCTTTGTGTGCCCAGTGTAGGCCCTGGGTCGAAGATTTTACTTTTCCTTTTCAAGTGTTTCTTCTATACTGTCTACTATTTTGCTTTTGTCCTTTAGCACAAGCAGTACCATCCACACTGTAGCACTTCCTGACTAACATAAATACTAGGCTTTACATTTACAGGATGTTTTACCTGAGTGTTTTTTTCTTCATGATTGTACTTGCAGATATTAAAAACAGTACAAATGACTGTTTTGCAACTTCGCATGTGTCACAAAGTATCCGGCTCGATACAGGGAATCCAGTGATATTAATTATGTAAGTAATTCACGTAAGTTAAAGATTGAATGAGCACTTATATAGCCAAACGTTTAGATCGCAAAATCTATTTTAAACTCAGCAAGTTGAATGGATTGCTTCGAGGTGTGAATGGTTTCGGGAGCCGGTTTTTTAAGCGACTTTAACAAGATTTAACAAGATTGCCACCCAGAGAATTAACTCTAGGTGGCAGGTGGACAAGGAAGCCCTTTGGCTTATCGAGAGTCCGACCCTTTTATCTATGTGTATCCCGCCCGTCTGAGGTATGTGTCGATTTTATTTTTAAACATATTCACGCTACTAGCACCCACACAATCAGCAGGTAATCTGTTCCATTCATTTACAGTCCTTTGTGAAAATGAAAACTTTCTTATATCCAATCTACTCTGCTCCTTTGCCAATGTAAGTTCATGTCCTCTAGTCCTTCTATCTTTCTTAACTGAGAACAAAATATTTCTATCAATATTTTCATAACCCTTCAATATTTTAAACACTTCTATCTGATCTCCTCTCAATCTCCTGGTCTCTAGTGTTGTTAAACCGCATTTTTTTAGGCGTATTTCGTAACTAAGATCCCTCAGTTTTGGTATCATTTTAGTTGCTCACCTCTGCACTCTTTCTAGCATATCTATGTCCTTCCTGCGATATGGCCTCCACGCTTGAATACAATATTCTAAATGAGGCCTAACTATTGTTTTGTACAGCGGTATTATTAGCTCTTTTTCCTTATACGTTATGTTTCGCCTAATTAATCCAAGGATTTGATTTCCCTTTGAAGCTGCAATTCCGCACTGCTCTGAAACCTTCATATCAGCACTAATGGTTAACCCTAAGTCCTTTTCTTTTACAGTAGTACTTAGTACAGTACCCCCCATTGTATATTCTACTTCTTCGTTCCCATGTCCTGTGTGGAGGCATTTACATTTCCCAAAATTGAACAGCATTTGCCACTTTTCAGACCATTTGATCAACCTGTCAAGATCATCTTGTAAATGCTGTCTATCTCCATCACTTTTAATCCTTCTAAACACTTTTGTATCATCCGCAAATTTCAACACCTTGCTTGTTATTTCATCATCCAAATCGTTGATATATATTAAGAATAATATAGGACCTAATACTGATCCCTGTGGTACCCCACTCAATACCGATTTCCAGTTTGAAGCCTCCCCATCAACTACTACACGTTGTCTTCTGTCAATCAACCATTGTTCTATCCAGTTTATTATACAATTTCCTATGCCATGGGCCTTTAGTTTAAGCAGTAATCTTTGATGTGGTACTTTGTCGAAAGCTTTTTGAAAATCTAAGTAGACGATATCTACTGGTGATCCCTCATCTACCCACTTAGTGATGTCTTCCAAAAAACATAACATATTTGTTAAGCATGACCTCGCTTTAAAAAAACCATGTTGAGATGGGTTTATCAAGTTTTGTTTAACAAGAAAATCCACCATGTGATCTTTAATTAGTCTTTCTAACAATTTACAAATCACTGATGTTAAACTCACTGGTCTATAGTTCTCTGACTTGTTTCTCGAACCTTTTTGAATAACGGTATAATGTTTGCTTCTTTCCATTCTAAAGGAACCACTCCCTCTTCTAATGACAAATTGAAAACTGTTGCAAGCGGTATGCTAATTTGTTCTACAATTTCCAATAGTAGTTTGGGTGGAATATCATCCACTCCAGGTGATTTATTATCCTTCATAGCCCTTATTTTCTTACCTACCATTTCCGGGGTTACAATTAATTGTCCTAAATAGTCTGAATCTGCCCCCTTGAACTTAGACTCTGGTACTGGCAGTGAACTAATATCTTCCCTGGTAAACACTGAACTAAAGTACTCATTCAGGTCTTCTGCCATTAAGAATCCCTCTGATATTATATTTCCAGCACTATCTTCTAGAGGACCGACTTTATCTTGAACTTTCTGTTTGCTTCGAACATACGCATAAAACTCTTGCTGTCATGTTTTATATTACTAGCTAATTGTTGTTCATAGCTTCTCTTTGAATTTCTAATTTCAGCTGTAGCTTGGTTAAGTGCTTCTTTATAACTGTTGTAGTCTTCATCATTTCCAGTACATCTATATGACTTCCACATCATTTGTTTGTACTTAATTTTTCTAATGGCTTCTTTCGATAAGTGTTTCTTTTTGGACCGTTTTCCTTGTTTTTTGAAGGGTACAAATTTATCGACTATGCACTTAATTTCACTCTTTAATACATTCCAGCATTCTGTTGCCGTCTTATTTTTCAGTGTGTTATTCCAGTCTATCTTTGCTAAATATTTCCTCATGTCCTTATACCTTCCTTTGTGGAAATTTCTCCTATACTGCTTTTTACTATTCCTTTCTGATTTTACTTTGATGATAAAATGTATCTGGTTGTGATCGCTACTCCCCAGTGGCTCACATATCTTGACATTGTCAACTAATTCATTCTGTGAGGACAAAACTATGTCTAACACATTCTCACCCCTGGTTGGTTCTAGCACATGTTGAGAAAGGAATGTATCTTGAACTAAAACTAAAAACTTGTGGTCCTCACTCCCCATACTCTGTAGAGATTTCCATTGTATATGCCCGTGGTTAAAATCCCCCATAATAATACAGTCCCGTTTGCTTACTTCCCTTATAGCGTTTTGTATTTTTTCATTCTCTTCTATGCTTATGTTTGGACTTCGATAAACTAACCCAACTGTTAACGTTGAGTTTCCTGTAACTATGTTACACCAAACAGCTTCTTCGCAATCTGCTTCTCTTTCTAATTTTATTTCATAAGCCTGAATAGATTTTTTAATATATAAAATAACTCCACCTCCCTTTCTTCCTATTCTATCTTTTCTAAACATTACATATCCTGTCAGTCCCAATTCAGCATCTGATATATCGGTGGTGGTCCAGGATTCAGTTATACCTATTATATGAGGGTCAATATCTTCTACCATAATGTTTAGTTCATTTCTTTTGTTTACTATACTCCTTGCATTTAAACAAACACATTTATATCCAGCTTCAGAAGAGTTTTCCACACTGTTATTTGCTGATTTATTTGTGCTGTCTTTATCTATGCCTCCATTTTCAGGCTTTTCTGTGAGTCCCCCCTGCGAATCTAGTTTAAATAGATACAACCTGTCCCACTGTCAACAGATCGCAGCAGGTTCTCTGAGAAAACTGCTGCCCCCTTTCCACTAAGATGGAGGCCATCTCTCATGTACATATCTTCCCTCCCAACAAAGTATCCCCATAAATCTGTGAATCCCACCCCCTCTTCGTCACACATCTGCTCAACTAGTACGTTGATCGCCATCCTCTTACAGTTTCTATACGTTGCCCCCCTTCCTCCCATTACTGGCAAAATTCCTGACAGAATAACCTGTTCAACTCTCGTCTTCTGTAGCTTCCTCACTAACTGTCTATACTTCTGTACTATCGCAGTTGTTCCCTCCCTGTCTGCATTATTTGTTCCTACATGTACCAGTATAGACCCCCCCTTGCCATGTCCCAATACCTTCTCTACCCTGTCAGTTACATGTTCAATCCTAGCCCCCGGTAAACAAACAACGATGTCCTTCCCCTCGCTCAGTGCCTTGTCCGTCTTTCTCATAATGGAGTCGCCCATAAACACCCTCTCTTTCCTCATTGCCCCCTCTATCACTGCCTTAGAATAGCTCCTTCTTCGGTTTGCATCTGTCTGCTTGTTGTCTTTCCCCCTGTCGTCTTCTCTCCTGTCACATTCTCTTCCGATCCATTCTTTCCTGTCGCTTTTTCTCTTGTCACCTTCCCTTTTATCGACTTCTCTTCTATCACATTTTCTCTCACTTCCTTTCGTCCCTTCTTCGTTCGTCCCATCTCGTTTTCCTCTCTCCTCTCCCTTCCCATCTTCCCTCCCTCCTTCTCTACGGTCACTTTCTTCCCTGTCACCTTCACGCTTGTCACGTTTTCTGTTGTCGATTTTCCAATTTCTTCTCCTCCAATCACCTTCCCTCCTCTCAATCTCCTTTCCTCAGTTTTCTTGCCACTGCTATTCTCCTTCAGTCTTGCAGTATTCTCACCTCTCTCCCTGTCGTCTCTCTCCATTCGACCTGCCTCCTTGCTAATTCCCATCTCCATTCCCTTCACAATATCTGTCAACCTAACTATCTCCTTCTGCAGACACTCCACCTTCCAACACCCAATGCACTGAAAGGTGAATCCTTCCTCCATGGTTTCTGCCCATGACTTCCCACAGCCGGACAATGCAAAATCTACCCAGCTGTGGCAGTGATCGCACACCAAGTGTCGCTTTGCCTTGACTTGCCGCTTGCAAGGCGCCATATCCCGATCAGAAATTATTTAATAACTTAACTAACTTAGTCTTTATAAAGACTGTTTCCTGTGTACTACAGCACACTTTAGGTTACAAATTTCAATTACACAGCCAACTATTTATCCTGACACGAACGCTAACATTACCGGTAGTGACCTAATTTAAATACAATCAATTACGTTACGTTAGGCTGCTTTATTTATTTAGGTTACGCCGCCCGACTATCGCCCTTGCTTAATTTTAACAATGCTACCTAATCAAAATATCTAGCAAGTACTGGCTTACACAGATATTATCTTATGTAAGTAGTTTGATGGTTGTTACTTTATCTCCTATATATTCTACCACATAATCAGGTTTGTTAAATCTTGTTTACAAATTATCGAAGCCTAAGTGAGTTACCCTATTATCACTCACTATACTAAGGTATTCTAAAATACTATAACTAACTTTAAGCACAACTGCTAATCAATATATGTTTATTGCAACTTTATGAATGATATTAAGGCAAGAATAATACTTATCAATCAGTAATTCCACTTGTTTTTCAACTTTTCTGCACCACCAATTTCTACGATCTATCTCCCCCAAATATAGCCTCGAGATAGGTATTAGACTTTAATTTGTATTAAGTGTTGTAATTGGTCAGACTATCTTCCGGCCATCAAGCTATATAATTGCAGGACGGCCATTCGAGGCCAGACGAACATTTGAGCAGAAGAAAGTGTTGCACTCTCGTCTCCGGGAATTGGGCTGAAACGTGTGTCCACCCAACGCCTGTAGTAAATACTTCTACGATTTCAACAGTACTGATTAGTTGTGAGACGCTGCACTTCTCACGCGTTGAAGAAGACTGAGCGATAACCGACTGGAGTTCCGTTTTGACGTGATCTTCGAATGCGAGGCCACCACCGTTTCGTCTGCTAGCTGTCGTAACACAGACTCCGTGACGGACCTTCTCGACTTCGCCGATGTCGTGACATCGTTTCCGTGTTGTCGCCTGGTGATTCGCGTGGGATCGACAAGGCAAATCTACCGTCTACTTGATCGCCCGAGTCGCCTGCTTTCATCTACGTGAATTCGTTCGCCGAACGCCGAGCGACTTTCGACTTCGTCCTGACATCTCGCCGAACGCGACCGATGCGAACGTTGACATTCGCACATCACGAGACATTCATTGGTTACAGTTCATAGACTTTACAACGGTGTATACCTGTCTTCATGTAAGTGACCAGCTGTTTAAATTGTCTCCCATGTAATTTCGTATTTGGATGCATACTCGTCGAGTACAATATATGGTGTTATAAATATAATGTGATAGCAGAGTAAAGGTTGGCCAACTGTCACTGAATCGCATATGTTTATTGTTTATGTATTAAATGGAAACGCCAGTTGGCTTCTCGTACATACATATCTGATGTCACGTTATGTCTCTCGTTCACTCCGAATCCTAGTGCACCTGAACCTATAACTTGCTATGTCAAATCGGATACCGCCAATTTATTAATACTTACACTCGATTTTGTGACAGCATATATTTCTGTAAACACATCAGGATCGATTTCTCTCATCAAGTTATTGTTCATCAACTTGCAGCACAAACCAAGGATGTCCAGAGCAAACCCCCCAAAATTCCCATCATAATTTATGCTATATCTTGTACTGGCAAACGACATTGAATTAAATCCCGGCCCCAGAGCACCCAAGTACCCTTGTGGTGTTTGCCAAAAACAGTAACGTGGAAATACAAAGCAATTTGTTGCGACTCCTGCAATACTTGTTCCACACGCAATGTGAAAACGTCAGAGACACAATATGTATTATGAAACAATGCAAAATACCAACACATCATGGAATTGCCTAAAATGTGGAAGGCCTAATTTCAGTAGTACCTTTTTCAATTATGACGATATTTAACTTTCTGAAAATAGATATCAACACATCTTTCAATCAAATGATGACTCCATTCAACTCCCTACAACACCAGCAGGGTTAGGACCTCCACTTCATAGATCATCTCCTTAAAATCAGAGGAAACAGCACAATTACTGTCATACTCCTAATACTAAATATATATATAGAAAGGACAGAACTGAAGAACAGAAAGAGGACGAGGGGTGTTCATTGCAATACATTCTGACTTGATTAGTGAAGAGGAATTTGAATTAGAAACGGACTGCGAAATAATTAGGTTTAAAATTAGCATAGCTGGTTGTAAATTACTTCATATATGCGCCTACTACAGACCTGACGTAAATGATGAACACAGCATACAACAACTTGAAATATATCTAGGCAGAGTAAATCAAAATCAACACTTATTCATTGCAGGAGATTTTAACTTTCCTGGATGGGACTGGCAGAATGGAATCTTAAAACCAAACTGCCAAAATGTAGTACTTCATGAAAAATGTCGAAACCTTCTAGATGACCTTGGTCTTATTCAGATTATAGACAAGCCAACAAGGGGAGAAAACACTCTAGACTTAATGATCACAAATAACCCTACCAACGTCAACCGAACAGAAATATTACCAGGAATCTCATATCATGACTGTTAAACACAGAGCTAGACATAAACCCGATGAAACACAAACAGAAACCTAGACATATTCCCCTTTTCAATAAGGCAGACTGGGACAAATTTAGAAAACATGAAAGATGTAAGCAAAAATCATCAAAACTGCTATGAACAAAACAGTGCAAACAAGTTGTGGTGTATATTTTGGGATAGCATTGTCAAAGGTACTGGGTTGTACATACCATCCAGAATGGCTAGCCATAGGGGCGGATACCCTTAGATTACAACAACACTAAAGAAACTTATGCCAAAAAACTCCAAAATACAAACATATAAAACAAACTATACAGCAGCAACTGAGAACTGCCTACTGGAACTATGTAATTGAAATTGTCACCTCTACTGAAGATAGTCAACAAAACAAGGTTATGCTAAGAGATTCTGGACTTACATGAAACATTGCCGTACAAACCACACAGGGATATTGCCTCTTAAACAAAATGGAATCCTACACTCAAACCCTAAAGCCAAAGCGGATATACTAAATCAGCAGTTTCAATCAGTCTTTACAGACGACCCATCTCCCCAAATAACCAAACTACCCCATCCAACACTACCATAAATGTCTGAAATAGAAATTACAGAAGCTGGTGTACTAAAACTCCTACAAAATCTTAAACCTTATAAAGCACAAGGACCAGACAACACCAACCCAAGAATTCTAAAAGAATTGGCTGTTGAAATTGTGCCATCGCTAACTTTAATCTTTCAGAAGTCATATGCTACAGGAGAAGTCCCCACAGACTGGCTAAAAGCAATTGTCTCACCTATTTTCAAGAATGGTCAAAAATACATAGCCTCAAATTATAGGCCCATTTCCATGACATGCATAGCATCAAAACTAATGGAACATATCTTAGTTAGAAGTATAATGAAACATGCACATTCACACAACATTCTTTATCATCTTCAACAAGTATCTTGTGAGACACAGATTATTCAGTTCATACATGACTTAGTTACCCATATGCAGTCTGGCACGCAAACGGATGTCATAATGATGGATTTCTCAAAAGCATTTAATAAGGTCAGCCATGGGAAACTGATTTACAACTCCATCACTATGGCATCCAAGGCAAAACAAATTCCTGGATTCGATCATTTTTAACAGACAAAACTCAAAGAGTCATAGTAGAGGGCGAGGCCTCCTCTGAGGTACCCGTAACATCAGGAGTACCACAAGGCTCTGTACTCGGGCCTTGTATATTCCTCTTACATAAATGACATCCCAGACAATATTATATCTACAGTTAGACTGTTTGCTGATGACACCATATTGTATATAGCACTTAAGCCTAAGACAAATACAGTTGTGCTCCAAGAAATTGGGCCATAACCTGGAACATGGAATTTAATCTTCAAAAGTGCCATGTTATACCTGTAACAAGAAACAAAACTGTCATTAATAACCAATACATGCTCCATGGTCAAACAATAGAAACTGTTTCACAGGTAAAATATCTTGGTATAACCATAACGTCAGATCTCCGGTAGAATGCCCAAATAAATAAAATTTCTCTAAAAGCAAATAGATCACTAGGCTTCCTCCGCAGAAATATCAACGTTCTGTCAATTCAAATAAAAAACTCAGGCCTATTTCACCTTTGTCAGACCCATCCTGGAGAACTGCTGTACTGTCTGGGATCCCTATACCCTTACACGAATAAACAAACTAGAAATGATTCAACGCCGTGCAGCCCGATATGTCTTATATCGCCACCATAATACCTCCCGTGTAACAGACATGCTCCAGCTATTAGAATGGAGATCCTATCAGACAGTAGAACCGATGCAAAATTATGTATGATGTACAATGTAGCAAATGGCCTAGTGGGTATACCAGCAAACCAACACCTTATTCGTGTAAATATAGTCACTAGAAAACAACATTCCTTATCTTACCTTATCCCTCACTCCAGATGCAACTACCACTTGTATTCTTTTTTCACAAGTACCATTCGACTTTGGAATTCCCTTCTTCAATATATTGTAAATAAGAACAGCCTGGATGCGTTTAAAAGCAACATCCAGACTTTGCACTACCCCATATCTTAGACGTTAACTAGTTATTCTGCACGTATTTATGTTTATTTACACGATAATTGTGTTCTTATATATTGCACTCTAAAAACAAAAAACGAAAACACTTTTCCTGTTCGCCTACCATGCCACGTACCGCCTGTATCCTCAGCATGTTGAGGCTAGGCGTGTATCGGAAGAAGAAGATACACACGCACACGCACACACACATATATATATATATGTAGACCTTACACTATTTCCCATCTAACAAACATATCAAGAGGTAATATTTTATTAAGACACAGGTAACCTACTAACTCTGCACCTGGTGGTGATGGAAACATAATAATATAATATAACAATAAGTCACACAACGACGACTTACCTGGAGTCTGCGTTTGTTGAACATTAGACTGTTGTTGTCCGGTCGTTTTATCGGTCGTGCTCATAGTTGTACTTATGTCGTGATTCTTCGGTAATATCACCACTTCAAATGCGTTACAATGCCTCTCTACGGCCTCGAAGCGTCGAAGCTTTAATATATAGTGTGAATTTAATGTAAGCAGTGTCCATGGAGCAACGTGTACGATGTTGAACCAACGTTTACTATTTCGTGACCAATCTACGCCGATCAAGCATAATCTATTAATAGCGGCCGCTGCCGGTTGGCTTGCGCTGTTGACAGACGGCCTCCGTGGTTTAGGGGTGAACTCAAATATTGTCCTGAAAGAGGATATATGATATCATAATAATTATCACGTTATTACGAGAATATTGGAATCGATTCATGGTAGTCACATCACATGTTCGTATAAATATAAACGTGAAAACATTTAAACATTTCGACATGAAAGTCATGCCCGGGAATGTCACCAATAACTGTTTATCGGCGCATAGCGATAGCCGTGTATTAACTGGGCTTTTGAGATTCTCCCCCGACGGCAGCGCTCGCGTGGCAGTTAAACAATTCAGGCGTCGGACGCACGCTGCTGACGTTTGGCGTACGTCAGACATAGGGACGGGCTGGGGGAACTATAAAGTCACGAACATTCGCGTTGGACACCAAACCATTTCTACGAGAGACGGGTACATCTACTAGTACATTCTGATCAGTGACAGAAAAAATCGCAGCGATGAGCACCGACGGCAACACAAGTGACAGGCCTTCGTCAGCGCCTCCTGGTATGTACCGTAATATAACATTAACATTTATAGTGTTGATATTAATAAATAATGACTGTCACTAACAACTAATACATCATTAATGCTATCTCCCATGATCATTGTCATGTGTCCTTCGTCGTTTTGTATGCCGTAAATAGAACTTTATTAAAAAAATTGTAGGGATACTAGGATCGACCTGTATCTACGAAAAAAATCATAATTCACATTACAGTGTGATGTGACGGAAGTCACCCTAAGCGTACGCAAAAATTCATTTGGTCAACAAACAAACGAAGATCGTAGATATGTGACGGGTGACGGAGTACCAAAAATATGTATACATTTTTAAAAAGCCCATTCTGTGGAATGCCTTAAATAGAAACCAATTATAGCCGCTAGGTGTAATTATTATTATTATTTTGATATGTACTAAATCTTCTATGCGGCGGCAGAAGGTTGCTCTGATTTCATTTTCAAATTACATGGGTATATATTATAACCATATAATTATAGTATTTTTTTTAATCTCATGGTTACGTGGTATTAACTGGTTGCTCATTTTGACGAGGTGGAACGCACGGATCACGCAAAACACGACTAACAGGACAGCGCGTTTAAGTGGCGCCCTCTTTCGGGAAAGTGTGTGTCATTCCAGTAGCCCACCAAAAACCAATCATTGGGTCAATGTTTCTGCGTTAAATGAGTAGGCCTACGTTAGCCACCGATAATACGATTTAGAGTCTGACACTAAGCCAAACATCCTTTTTCAGCTGACAATCCAAGTGGCGGATGCCGACGCCCACCAAGTGAGCGTCCCCCGTGGGGATGCAACCGACAGTTCGTACCAGAAGTCGCCTCTGGTAACACCAGTTTCGATGGGTGCCAACGCCCCCCAAATGAACGCCCACCATGGGGGTGCAACCGCCAGTTACAAAACGAAGTTGGCGGTAAATGTCCAGTTTTCGACGGATGCCGACGCCCCTTTAACGAACTTCCACCATGGGGATGCAATCGTCAGTTTGAAAATGAATTTGCGTCCAGCTGCCCGCTTTTCGACGGATGTCGACGCCTCCCGTCTGAACGTTTCCCGTGGGGGTGCAATCGCCAGTTCGACTGTTCTGAGGCACAAGGATGTCGCCGCCCACCCCAGTGTCGCCCTGCCGGAGGATGTCTTCGAGGAATGGATGCACCGCTCTGCAACATGCCAGCCTATTTCGGTCCTAGTTGCTACGCCTGGGGCGGACACCATGGCCACGGTGATAACCATGGATACCATTTTGGCGGTTATAATGGATATGGCCACCGGTTTTGCTAATAAAGAACATCTTAGAAACATAAACAAGATAAATGTAACATTTGCCAAATATATTAAAATCGGTGAACTATGTTGAATCAAGAATTATAATATTACGGGAGATGTTGCATTGATGTGGACATGTAGAGACGATATTGACCAGTATACTTGTGACAATTTGTTGTGTCAACACTGACAACAGTAAGACTAAGAGGTATTGCTTCAAGTTAAAAAAATATATACTTGTTTAATAAATGCATTTCACAATTCTGAATGTTGTGTGTACATAATAAAAAATGTGTGTACAATTTTATTTTGAACTGATGCTGCTACTTTTTATTACAAACGCTGATATTTAATGAAATTGCCTCAAATAGGTACGTTTTGTAGAAATCAGTGTTGTGGTCAAGTACATTTGATTAAGTACAAGTACTTCAAAACAAAGTTATCAAGCACACTTGCAAGTACATTATACCAAGTACAAGTAAATTTCAAAATAATACAAGTCAGGTGGTAATTATAAACTTTTTTTTAATTGTTGATATAAGGATAGACATTTCATGTTGTGTTTCACGCAGGCAAGAGTAGAGGTCTTATGTTGTATTCTAAATTACGGTGTACTCAAGTTATGTACTTGAAATATACTTGATAGTTTGGCAAGTACAACTTACCAAGACCAAGTAAAAAATACATGGGTATCTAACAGTACTGTGGTGTGTAAACTCTCACATGACACTAGATTCATTAGACAATGCCGAGTCAACATGGAAGACCGGGACAATTCAAACTATTAGGATTGTTTATTGTCCACATTTCCAAGAAACATGACACAATTCCCACATTGTATTGCTTTATAGACAGTACATAACTAGAAGCATGCCTCAGTGGCATCAATACCGCTCGGACATCAACACAACATTGTCATATAACCATGGCGACATCATAGCCACAGGGACATCATTAATACGACTATTTACAACACAAAAGCAACGACGGGTGAGCAGAAGAATACACCATTAAACAGACTGAGCTGTTCATTTAATTCATTCAGTCGCTGAATCGCACACAAAAGCAGTGTGTTTCAGTGACCTGCAGTAAGATAAATTCGCTGTACACAATAGTCCATGTTCCTTTGCAGCATTTGAGCCACAGCATCTCCAGTATAATCACAGTGTCACTGCATGCAACACAGTTGAATATCTTCAAGACAACTCCCCGTAGAACGCTTGCTTTTTGGGCCAATCTCTAAACCCACGACTGGATATCTTCTATGACACCCGTCTGCATACAGATGAGGGCAATACGTTAAGCGTATCAAGCACCACATCAGGGAGAATTGTACACTTTATATGTCCAATCATTTCTCAAGCAGTGTTACTTAGGATTTGCCAACCTGAATATACTTTTATTACCAGGTAGTATGTATGCTATATTGTCGTTTTCGTTTGGCTACTGGTCACAGAGTATCTGGCTTCAGTGAAACAGAGCAAGTTTTACAAGAGAACGAATTTCATTCGTGTTCTCATTTCTTCTCGATAATCGAAGCCAAACCGACCACAGAATCATTGACAGTAGAATTTAACGTTTTAACAAACATAGTGTTAATAGACTGATTATTCACAGGCCACTTCTCAGCCAACTGGCTGGAGTTAGTGATCACAAGCTGAGCCTACACACCCGTCTGGGGTGAAGCACATCACAGCCTGCACACTGCTGTAGGTGAGTGAGTGAGTCAATGAGTGATTTGGTAGGTGGATGGGTGAGTGAGTGAATGGGTCAGTTGGTAGTTGGGTGAGTGAGTGAATGAGTGTACGGGTCAGTTGGTAGGTGGGTGGGTGGATGGGTGAGTGAGTGAATGGGTCAGTTGGTAGTTGAGTGAGTGAGTGAATGAGTGTACGGATCAGTTGGTAGGTGGGTGGGTGGATGGGTGAGTGAGTGAAGAGGTCAGTTGGTAGTTGGGTGAGTGAGTGAGTGAGTGAGTGATTGAGTGAGTGAGTGAGTGAATGGGTCAGTTGGTAAATGGGTGGGTGAATAAGTGATCGCCATAGCTTCATTAGACACATATCCATTTACGATTGTTTCAATAGGTAGTTATGACACAATTCCCACATTTTATTGCTTTATAGGCTGTACAGAACTAAAAGCATGCCATAGTGGCATCAATACCGCTTGGACATCACCACACAATTGCTACATAACCATGGCGACATCACAGCCACAGGGACGTAATTAATACAAAAGCAACGACGGGTGAGCAGAAGGACACACCATTAAACTGACTGAGCCGTTCATTTAATTCATTCAGTCGCTAAATCACAAACGTGTGGGCGCTGGGCATGAAGCCAGCCAAAGATGCTGGGACACCGCCGGGTGAGAGAGACATGACGTGGTGCATGGGCTGGGGGAGGGGAGCTGCGGCGGTATGAGCAGCTGCTGAGGCAGCATTTCCATCTGCTGCGTGTCCATGGTGTTAAGCATGAGCTGTTGCTGTGGATCCTCCTCCTCCACCTCCTCCTCATCGGAGTCGTTCTCGTACCCTGCCTCCAGACGACGCTGCGCCAGTATCCGAGCGCGAGCATGGATCTGCGTCCGCTGCCGGAGCTGTTTATACCGGTCCACCTGCACTGGCGGGATCATGAACGCGTCCGTGTTCTTTTCGTCGCCCGCATCACCCGATGGGGCAACCCCGTCAGGCAGAGGTGGCGGGGCGGCATGGACGTGGGTGCCATCGCCGGGGTGGTGGGGGTGAGAGGGGTACTTTGAACACGAGGGGGTCATTGGGTCCGATTGGTTGAAAGATATTACTGGCGGAGTGGGATAGACTGTCATGCTTCTCCCCACTGTCTTCCCCTTCCCGCTTTGAGGCAAAGGGATAGAGTCGGCGGTCGGCGTCGGTATCTTAGATGGGTCTACCACTGTTGTAGAACTGACATCTTTTGAGGGGGACGCCTTACGACCATCACCTGTCGACTTACTGGCGGCATCCGAGCTGCCATCACTTTTCTTCAGCAGATCAAATGAGGTGCTGCTCTTTGCCGCATCACCAGATGTGGTCTTCTGGTTCTTTGTGACGTCCACCCGCATAGGAGCAGGAGCCTTCTGTTTCGGCAGGAGACTTCACGGTGGTGGTGTTGTAGCGATGCTCGCGGTTGTATGGCCAGTGCCGCCCAAGTGACCCGACTAGCGAATGTGAGCGATTGCGAGAACGCGAGTAGCTCGACTGGCTGTGAGAACGAGAGTAAGAGGGTGCGTAGGATCTGTGACGTCGCCGGTGACCACCCGAGTACAACCGCCTCTTGCGGGGAAGAATCCGTATGTTCATAAGTTTCAACGTTAACCTCAATGTGTTTTATAAAACATCACACGTCCTGGTTATTATTCTTATGGAATGCGGCTAAGATATAA
>CM034533.1:71611078-71676078 GCA_020002185.1 Paraescarpia echinospica | reverse complement strand
AGCTTACAGCAAGGAGACACGTCCACGGGATGGCCGTGTACCCGTGTATTTGCTTGTCGGGAAAATGGGAAGAACTAAGGTTCGAGAGTGACTGACTTGCAAATTGGAATTTACCATAAAGAAAGCAGTTCGGATAATTGAAAACGTACTAAAATGGAAAGAGAAACGGTAAGTTTGCGAGAATATTTGGACCAAAACAAATACAGGAGCGATGCGGTTGGACAGAAAGGGAGATACTGTGACGCAGTTTAGTATAACGGGAACATAATTTAAACGCTTTCTGGTGTGGGCAGGTGGTTTGTTGAAAATGTACACCAATTACGAGCCAGGCAAACTACAAGAGATATCTGAGAGCGGAGATACATCAAGAGCGCAAGAAAGAGGAAGACAATAACAGAAATGGGAGGCACACGTGCAGATGAATTTAGAACATGGGAGAAAGATGACCGTTAGGGAGGAGGAGGATGTAACTTGGAAACAGGGGAGGGCAGTAACCACAAGATCGGTCAACAGTGCAGGAGCTCACCCCTGTATAAGATGGGACCACGAGAAACAACGGGACACACAGACGATGCGAACGATCAAGACTGTCGACCAAACTGCGTAACCCGTGCAAGACTGAAGCGAAGGACATTCTTTGCATTGCGCCAGCGGCTCTAAGAACTTGACGCGATATCCGGGAACACTTGGCGGAATAAAGTTCTTAGAACTCGATTCAAACGGTCAGCGTTTGTCCACACAACTACACACCGTGGTGCCTCTGTCTCTCGCGGGAAGTCTGATGACAACACGGGCAAACGTCTTAAGAAATATTCACTGGGACTTCAGGCAGATTAATATTCGTCATAAAATCGCTGAACGTCTTCGTTGACATTTACAGATCGACTTGACGTATGAATAATTTATTTCTGATCTATCATAAGAAACGCGTTGAATATACAAATATAATCCAGCAGATTTGTGCCCGCACCATTTCAAAGGAAATTTCATCCGCGAACACTCCGACAGCGGTTCCGAGGCCACAGGTGACGACTTTGGTGGTCAAAGGATAATTCAGCTTAGGACGATGATTGTTATGATTGAGCGATCGGATTAAGTATTTTGCTTCAATTACAAGTGAAGTTGTCAAATTGGTTCACCAGAAAATTGATTTTTTTTCCGACTAATAGCTGTTTGATCTGACCGCGTGGGGTTAGGTGGGGGTTCGCAGTATTGGCGATAAAACAGATTTACATAATGCACGTGGGTGATGTGAGTTCCTATATGATTCCTACAGAATTAACAATGCACGTGGGTGATGTGAGTTGCTATATGATTCCTACAGAATTAACAATTTCACAATGTCCAAAAGACTTGTCGACAAAGTGTCCTGGAAGAAATGACAGCGTCCTTGATAAAATGGCAGTCGATGAAGTTCATTGATAAAATGGCAATAGACGAAATGGTTTTGATAGCATCGCAGTAGGCGAAGACTAGAGTTCTTGATAAAATAACCTTTAGACGAAGTGTCCTTGATAAAATCGCGCTAGACGATTTGTATGTGAACGAAGTGTCATCAACGAAATGTGTGTGAACAAAGAGTCGATGAAAGATTGTTCTTAAACCGAATACTCGACTACAGGAAACGGGTATAGGTTGAGAAGATGTAAAGCCGGAAAGAAAGGCACTAACAGCACTACCGTAAAACACAAACACCTCATTACTTGCCAACACCGGGGCTGTTTTTACACCGAAGCGACGTCGTAACTACCGAGTGTCCCACGTTTAACTAAAACAAATGACAATCGTGTTATTATTTGATGATTTTAACGCGGATGATTTTTCTGCGCGCCGACCCTTTCGAATGACAGACTAAATACTTCACTCTCGTTAGCCTCGGCAGACGACAAGTTAAACGACTGACACATCCGGGTGTCTTGCCTCCTCGCTTCGGTCTCTTTTCATGACGGCGAATCTACACGTGTAGAAAGAAACTTCACATACCATCGCGACAAATCAAAGCGAGACTACCGGGGAAGCGCCCGACAATCTCAAGCGAACCGAGCGAGGTGCCGCGCTCACGGCACGAGCTGGACGTCTTCATTATGAGGTCGCACGTTTCCTAGTAATTTCGCACCTCGCCTTGAAACAAAGACTGCGCAAAGCGACCGCTGCTGCCGATTTGTCGGCGGTAATTTGACTTGGCTAGGATAGGTGATCACTCACCATTAGCGCGTCCGCTAACGCTTATAGTCAAAGCTCAATCTCGGAACCTATTTATTTTATTGCCCGTCTGACATTTGGAGGGCCGAGCGCTGGAGCTCGCTGTTGCGGCAAACGAGTCAATTACCGGGCGCGAGTGAACGGTGTCAAATCCGGCTTCTTGTCCCGAGTTTCGCCTCCCTGAAATAATCACCACCATCAACGGCGAACAACCGCCAATTCCCCGGCGTCTTCGCGCCTTCCTGCCCGACACCGTCGGTCGGGTCGTCGATACCCCAACACGAGGCAGCATTTTTGTGCGGTGTGTCTGGAACTGTGACGCGGCAGTGTTGTTTCATCTTACGTCATACTCATAACGCACTCCACGATATAGCAAAGCATATTACATAAGGCGTTGTGTTATAAAAGTAGACTATCTATATTGGGTCTATTTACCTCACAAGAAACTTGTTTTTCTCTGTAGAAATATATTATCTAGGTTATTAAAACAACGCCTTATATACACAAAACATGCCACTGAATCTAGGTTATTAGAATGAATGTGTGAACGTTTTAATGGGAGGTAATCTGTTCCTCAGTTCTTTAATTAATTAATGTAATGTTAATTAATTAATATAATGTTCATTAATTAATATAATGTTCTTAAGACTTTTATAATAAATATTGCTGCCCTACACACTCCGTTGGGCAGAATTGCTAATCAGTAACAAGCACTAATATGTAAATATTAAACTTCCGCGGAATATAACTAAAAACGTTCGCACTATAAACATCTCTACGGGCAATATAACTGACGACGGGTGGCTAAACGCAATTAATTTTTCAGCGCTGTCCCTATGTTCCCGTAGTCAAGACAACCGAATACTCAACAAACTGTCCTTTTATATTACCACTCTGGCTGATTCCGGGTGATGGAATGTTAAATAATATATGCAATCGTTTTAATATTAAAAGTGCGTCAAAACCAACTGCCGACCGACATTTAGTCTTCACACTACTTAACGTTTCGGTCACGTGATTTATGAGAGAGAGAGAGAGAGAGAGAGAGAGAGAGAGAGAGAGAGAGAGAGAGAGAGAGAGAGAGAGAGAGAGAGAGAGAGAGAGAGAGAGAGAGAGAGAGAGCAAGAAATAGCGACACAGTTAAGAAAGAAACACGTGTATATAATCGCATCGCACGTTTACGAAAATATTTTAGGTACGCGTATCACTTGAATTGATTCTAGATAGAGCGTTTTTAGGTGGGGATGTTTTTTCCGCCAAATGGATTTGAAATAAGTCAAGCGAAAAGTATCAAATGGCGGCGGTCGCAATTTAAGGAAAACTACGTTAAGCTCAGAACGCTGGTGACCGTTTGCCGGTTTGAAGTTCAGTTAGATCCCCTTCTAGACATATCGGTATTTATAAAAACTATTTACACATTATTGTTTGTTACAGATTAACAGTTCTGCACCGCAACATCGAAACACCGTTTTCATAATGATGATCAAGCTTTTCACATAAATGGTTGAAAAAAAACATTGCAAACTGATTTTACTGTCGACACAGTAATTTGCCATTTTATATTGTCTAGTATGCGTCTCCTAGACGTTCGTATATTAAAACATTTTCAAGATCTAAGTTGCGTTTGGTCACGTGACAAAAATCAAAGCGGATGTGACGTCATAACCACCCATTCCTATTAAGAAACCTGTATCCTCTTTACACTGCGGCGCTTAGGTCGGAGTCAGACAATGCGAAGCGGTGATCACGCTCATAATTACAGATGGCGTGTCACTGCGAGTGACGTTACGCGTAAGCATTTCCTTGTTTTCCTTGTCATTATTTTGTCTAATCAACTCGCTTGAAATGCGCTTAATGCGCGTATTATTACACTAATCACCTTATCGCGCTTCCCGTGAACGCCAAGAGAACGCAAGTCGATTTTTCAACACTGGTCATATCGATTTTCCCGTTCGGCCACCGTCGGCGGCATTCTCTGCCGTAGAGCGGCACGGAGCGTGCGCCGTGACGCCGGAAAGGAGCGAGCGTGATAATTTCGCGGCTTTGCAACGTCGCTTCAAACCCACGTAGAAGTGTCGCGCCAGTTAATATAATTGAGCTCCGCCGGTCAACCGCATGCGTGAATTGCATTCTCCGCAAGTCACTGTGGCATCCCACCTCTGACACCATTGTCAGTTATGTCGGGCCCGTCACTTCCGGTCGCGTGACGGCCATGACGTGCGGCTGTGCGTCTTCACTAGTGGCGGGTGTCATGGCGTCATAACACGGATAATTCGTTAAACGCGGATTGACGATGTTTCTCGGGGGAGACGTGTGCTGTTTAGTGCTATTACCGGCGTCAGGTGTTTAATCGTGGCCATTATTGTTGGCAATGGCAATGCAGCTACGGCGTGAATGGAGCACGCACATCCTCACAGGCTCACACACACATGCACGTGATGTAACTAGTTTATTTTGTTTTGTTAGCGCAGATGCTCTTATCTTCACTTCATTACATTTGTATTAAAAACTTATAGTTACGTTATCTACGCCTATATTCAGCATAATTTTAATTTTAATTTATATGAGCCAAACATGAAGTTTTCGGGATCACCTGAAACTTGACTGTCTGTTTGACTCACCCGATATTCCACTACTCCGAATTTTGACTTATTCGAATTCATGTTTCGACTTACTCGAGATTCGACTAATTCGATATTCGACTCACGGGAGATTAAATTCATCTGAGGTTAGTTTGATCCAATAATCGATTATTCCGTAGTTGGACTCATCAGAACTTGGAATTCATCCGCGATTCGAGACCAAAACTGCATTTTAGTAAACGTATCCATGTGTTTTGATGTGGTACTGAGTGTTCTGTTTTATAGTGCGCCGTAATTTGAACTGCGGTCCCAGATTACTTAATTCAGAAACATTATTAATAACAAATTGTTCATTAGTAGACGACGAGATCCTAGGCGTATCCAGACATTAGCGCCTTGGTCTGTCGTGCCGGAAGAGCTTATAAAGAGACGAAATGCGATCTGCCGAAATAATAAAGTAAACGAACAGAGATAATACGCCACTGCTTAATAGTGCCCTCTCCACCACTCAATTAGAATACGATACTCAAGCTGTAACTAGCTACGAAGGAAGCATTGTTAGGCAATAGCGGTGCCTTTAATGTGCGTTGCGTGACTAGTACCATCAGCCTATAGCCTCCGTTACAAGGGCTACCTTGTCTAGATCCTGGAAAATAAGTGTGATTCTCGTTGACCAAGGTTTATCCCTGAGAAGCAGGGCCGTAGCTAGCCTAAAACAACTAGGGGGGCAATAAAAAATACAGTAAGGCATAGAGATTCACGCGGGGGTTCTCTCCGAGAAAATGTACCCCCTCTTGGTGCAATTTAGCGTATTTTCTGGAGAATTTCACCCACGGCTCAATTATTTTTTCAGTATTGGTCGCATGCTGCGTGGGAATGACAATAATATATGAAAAGAAATAATTAATATCAAATGACAATACATTTATCAAAATCGATAGCTATGCATCGTATGCGGAATACCGGCCCAACACTTAAACCCGTCTGAAATTATTTTACAAGATCACTTGCTCTCGCCGTCGCGTGCAGTGTTTCGGCAATTAGCTTTACACAAATAAACCTCTTCGGGGTTGGGAAGGTTTGATTTTCTATGGACATATAACATTCCGAGGCCACTGAGCCGTTTTTCTGTCATTGTTGACCTACTCCAGCACTTGAGGCGTCGCGGGGCAGAAAAAGACCACTCGCAAGCAACGCTTTGACCGGTGTAGTGAGGAAGATGTTTAAGATTTTGCTGATGATTGCAAATGTTTAACCACACGCCAAAATCGGTTCATGTGAAACTTGATGGTTAAAATTCCCCTTTCGTCACTTTGCGATTTCCACAGGAAGTACGTTTTGTTCAGCCGAACTGAGATACCTACTGTAGTACTCAGTTAGTCCTGGGTCATCTAGTTTCTGTAGTTTGGATAGCAGGGGGTCTTGAGCTGCAGTGAGTCTATGGTTGTCACTCGAAAATCGTTCAGCCAACTCGTCAAAGACTTGATCAATAAACGGGTAAAATAAATTGATGCGATAGTAGTCAGCTGTTGACTGATCCGTGTCTCCAGCATTGGCGCGATGGCGCTGAAGCTGTGCCGGTCTGGGTTTACGAATCTCAATACCCGTAGAGTTGACCCACCAGCCCAACACGGCGCCATATTCCACCCCACCCTGATGGGATGGATGGTCCTGCATGTAGTCCCGGATGCATTTACTCGCCAACGAATGTCCTCCTATGCACCGCCTACATCGCATTGTTTGGCTTAGAGGTTCTTGGTCACGGACCCAAGAAAAGTGATCACCTTTTCGGCCACCACAAGGAACACGATAAATTGTGAATCTTCTAGATACAAAACAAAATCCTTTTCCTCTACGTATCTACGGTTTTGATCAATCAGGGGCGGATCTAACAGGACGAAATTGCCCTTTTAAGAAACGGTGCCCTTTATCGGGAAAAGAGCACTTAAAATACGGGGTATCACCCAATGGTTCCTTCAAGCACAGCAATACTATAGTATATTGCTGTGCTTGAAAGAACTACTCTGTTCCGTATCCACGCCTAAGCCTTGGGCTCGATCGTTTTCAGGCACATATCCAGAATTACGGGAGATATAGTTCGGGCCAGTTTCTAAAAAAAGGCACTTTGACCAATAAATGGGCAAGGAATCACAAAAACAGCAGTGACATCAGTAAAATAGACTAGAGAAAAGGGGCACTTTTTAAACTAAAAGAGCGGTGTTTTGTATTTTGTCTGGGGGGACAACTGCCCCCCCCCCCCTTACCCCTGCTCAAGCTTCGGCCCTGAGAAGGAAGTTTAAATGGAGGTTTTCCTTTCGTTTTTATTGTAAATGCATGTTATACAGTATATATTATATCTAGTATAACATAATGGTCGTTCAGATGTGATTTATTGAACTCTATTTTGTTGTTGAAATTGATGGTCTCGAGAGGAGACCGTGTGTTTACTTGGCAGCGCGACACATGGAAATCGTAACGTTGTTATTAACGTTGAGTGTCTCGGGTTCGATTACTAAGGAGGTGGATAGGTCCTACTTGCATTACCTTGGTATTAACGTCGAGTGTCTCGGGGAAAATAGTTTGCTTACATGACAGACGTTTTTTCGGGTCCGATTACCAAGGAGGTGGATGGGTCCTACTTGCATTTCCTTGGTATTAACGTCGAGTGTCTCGGGGGAAACAGTTTGTTTACATGACTGGCGTTTCCTCGGGTCCGATTAATAAGGAGGTGGATGGGATCTACTTGCATTACCTTGGTATTAACGTCGAGTGTCTCGGGGGAAACAGTTTGTTTACATGACTGGCGTTTCCTCGGGTCCGATTAATAAGGAGGTGGATGGGTCCTACTTGCATTACCTTGGTATTAACGTCGAGTGTCTCGGGGAAACAGTTTGTTTACATGACTGGCATTTCCTCGGGTCCGATTAATAAGGAGGTGGATGGGTCCTACTTGCATTACCTTGGTATTAACGTCGAGTGTCTCGGGGAAACAGTTTGTATACATGGCTGGCGTTTCCTCGGGTCTGATTAATAAGGAGGTGGATGGGTCCTACTTGCATTACCTTGTTATTAACATCGAGTGTCTCGGGGAAACAGTTTGTTTACATGGCTGGCGTTTCCTCGGGTCTGATTAATAAGGAGGTGGATGGGTCCTACTTGCAATACCTTGGTATTAACGTCGAGTGTCTCGGGGAAACCGTTTGTTTACATGGCTGGCGTTTCCTCGGGTCTGATTAATAAGGAGGTGGATGGGTCCTACTTGCAATACCTTGGTATTAACGTCGAGTGTCTCGGGGAAACAGTTTGTTTACATGGCTGGCGTTTCCTCGGGTCTGATTAATAAGGAGGTGGATGGGTCCTACTTGCATTACCTTGGTATTAACATCGAGTGTCTCGGGGAAACAGTTTGTTTACATGGCTGGCGTTTCCTCGGGTCTGATTAATAAGGAGGTGGATGGGTCCTACTTGCATGACCTTGTTATTAACGTCGAGTGTCTCGGGGAAACAGTTTGTTTACATGGCTGGCGTTTCCTCGGGTCTGATTAATAAGGAGGTGGATGGGTCCTACTTGCATTACCTTGGTATTAACATCGAGTGTCTCGGGGAAACAGTTTGTTTACATGGCTGGCGTTTCCTCGGGTCTGATTAATAAGGAGGTGGATGGGTCCTACTTGCATGACCTTGTTATTAACGTCGAGTGTCTCGGGGAAACAGTTTGTTTACATGGCTGGCGTTTCCTCGGGTCTGATTAATAAGGAGGTGGATGGGTCCTACTTGCATTACCTTGGTATTAACATCGAGTGTCTCGGGGAAACAGTTTGTTTACATGGCTGGCGTTTCCTCGGGTCTGATTAATAAGGAGGTGGATGGGTCCTACTTGCATCACGTATTACGTCATCACGTATTTCGTCATCACGTATTACGTCATCACGTATTACGTCATCACGTATTATGTCATCACGCCCCAACCGTCGGGTCACGACCATTCTTTCATGTTATTCCAGGATTTGCGTGACAGCTCTGCAATGTTGGTAAACACCATTGGGGTCAAAAGTTGTTTGTGCTTCGTTAAAACGTATGTGTGGTGTAAGTATGTTAGTAACATATATATATATGTATATTATACCAGTTGAGACAAACACCGTTAGGTGTCTACGTCATATTACCGTGGCGTAGCCTGTAACACGCGAGACAGCAAGCCGAGCTTTGACGAATTATAATCTGCTGCATGCAATGTCGTAATTGGTAAGAGCAGAAATTAAGTGACCAGAAGGACAACTTTAATTTCAAAATACTGCAAAGGTGACGATAGCTGCTCTCGGCGTGTTGCTCCTTCACTGGTGGGTGTAAGCTAGTCTGAAATAAATGTGTAACATACTATACGAGAGGTTTAGGAGGTTTGTAGCCCTACGTACCAGTTTTTAGCACACACACGTTTTCAAAGATGTTATTCTGACTTTTAAAACTGACCGCTCTCCCCAAAAGCTTGAGTGTATCATGCGGTAGTTGGAAGTTGATCAAGATGCTGTGCCTGGTTCCGCCTCCTATGATCCCAGTCTATGTTGTCTTATTGCAATAACAATAAATAGTTTTTTTTTATGCTAAATGAGCCAATACTTGTCTTGGTTGCTAATTGTTGTTAAAGTGGTATGCATTTTGGTCGGAGTATCTAAACAACGTTACATAAGCGATATTAAATTGGTCGTGGTTATTGAAATAAACATCATCGATGGCGTGCGTGTATAGCGTTTTGAGGTTGTGCGGACTTAGGTCAATCAAATTATGACGTCACAGACGCCTGAGGGAAGCCTAACATCCGTGTTTGTTGTTTATGGGGCTGAAATGTTCGCCGTTCAAGGGTTCCTCGTTCGACAATCCGCCCTAACATAATAGGGAAAGGTATATGATATCTTCAATTTTCTGTCGAAGTAAATTTTCATGGTTTAAAAACGTGGCGACAGCGTCCAGTTAAGTATATCTCTATGTGTTATTTGGCATTCATTTCTTGTAATCTTTTGTGGGTTTTTTAGGACATTGGACAAACTGTTTCCGAATCACCACCTTTTCCGTCCTCCTTCTGCATTGACCTGTTCCGAGATCGGTTAATTTCGGCTCTAGGCAAAGTATACTGGGTAAAAATGCATACATCTGCATAGCGCGATATTCACCTTAATCAAACAGTGACAGGAACAGCATAGATGCCTGCGGTCGAAGTGAGTTTGATGTTGCACAGGCAACACATAAATACACAAATCGGCAGGCCATTCACAATACAAACAAACAGTGTTTGTCGTACATTCTTCGGGTTACATTTTGAACGAAAGCGTCCCGATAATTCCACGTGCGCACATGCGCAAAAGCGTAAATGGGCGATCTATGAACAGGTCGGTGCCAAGCAACACCAAAATGGACACTTTTATTTACATCTTTACGAGGAAACATTATTTTGCTGCTTAATTCCAAGTGGTTGACATTGGAGTAACGGGTGCGATACGCGAATTCAGCAAGGTAAATGTAATGAGACTCAAATGTGGTAGACACGCAGCTAGAATGTTGCACCCCCTAAAGCGACAATCAGGGTTTCAATCTTCTAGCTACTGCTCAAGGCGAGAACAATATATTTGTCTTATCACGTTGATACACTTTCCTCTGTAGCGCTGTTTTCTTAAATACGTACGTGGTTATAAATATCGATAACATCTTTATATGGAATGTTACCTTTCGCGAATACGTGTAGCATCGCTGAATGCTTTTTATGAAAATTTAGAAGGTTATTGAATAAACATGTCTGCCAGGGATTAAGTATTTGGTGGCATTTAGGCAGTTTTAGTGAATGAAAACTGCATTATATCTTAAAGTGTCTTTATTTGTCCCGTGAACCCAAATCATCTTCTCAAGCCAAGGTGGTAGTATTAGAATATATCCATTGTATATTGCCCACACAAATGTACGGAAGTTTGTTTAATTAACTGTACTTCGTTCCGCTTGCTGTCTCCGCTCGTTTGGATTGTAGGAATCATGCGACATCAAAGAACCATTCCAGGAACTTGCGGTTAGGCTGTTTTACTGTATTTTTTGTAACCTAACGCGATATGACAAAATATGCACTTATCTCCAAACAGCTCTCACGTTTTTAGATGGATAGATAGATACATCACGTAATACGTCATTACGTGATGCGAAGTATATAATAATATACATGACCATCCGTAATCTGCGAATAATCATGGTATGGTTATATGTGTTAATTAAAGCTATGATCGTGTCGTTATGATGTAAGCTTAAAACGTATAAGTGGCCTTGAAGCCAGTAAGCCACCTAGTTGGAATGAGATGCACCCGCAATTGTCGTCTGCTCATAAAGGAAGGCGGTAAACCTAGCCGCGAGCGCGGCGCTGTAATTGGTTTCACGTCTTCATACACAGTCATCAGAGAACGATCGCCCGTTAGCACCGACCGCCTTTGTACGCGTGTCTCTCGCTCGCTTCCTGAAACCGAAGTTGCAATTTCACTGATCGTCGAAAACCCGACTTTTATTAGGCTGACACACAACGCCGTTGATACCGGAACGCTTCCGCCAGCAGTGTCCGTGTGTCGTCATTAGTGATAGTTAACGAACAGAACTATCGCTTTACTGAGGCGATCCGGTGGAAAGTTCGGCTCATTTACATGCCAAATTAAGCGATCACAGGGACTTGATCGCGAAAAGAGGAAGTCGCCGTAGTGGGTACAGCATCCGTCAATATGGCGACCTTAAGAAGGAATAGTACGCGCTACATATACCGTCTCTGTTGGACTGGCGGCGTATCTCTGATTGGACGGCAGAGTTTGAAGGTGACCGTCGGAAGCTTTCGATCAAAGTTAACATAGTTATTCAGCGTAAACATTATAATGGTATTTATTATGCTACACATTTGCATGTTTAAGTGAAAGTTTATTCCGTTAACCTTCGAAAACGTTTATGGTCAACAAACATGTGACGCCATTATTCATAATCTACATTTTCTATTTTAAATCGTGTTGCTTCCACCAAATGTGATGTAGACATTTGCGAGTAGTACATCTCTCTCCTCTCTCTGTCTGTCTATATATATATATATATATATATATATATGAGGTAAATCGTATCTAATTTGGCTAATTTTAGCCATTTTCGAAAATGAGGAGATATACTTTAATTTAAACACACGTGTCACGTTAAACTAACGGGAAACCTACAATACAATAAATGTCCGACACAAGTTTCTCTCACGTCACGATTGTTTGGCGCCTTTAAAATTGTGTACCTGACCGGGTGTGACGTTCTAAATCAGAGTTGAACCGTACTCTCTCTCTCTCTCTCTCTCTCTCTCTCTCTCTCTCTCTCTCTCTCTCTCTCTCTCTCTCTCTCTCTCTCTCTCTCTCTCTGTCTCTCTCTCTCTCTCTCTCTCTCTCTCTCTCTCTCTCTCTCTCTCTCTCTCTCTCTCTCTCTCTCTCTCTCTCTCTCTCTCTCTCTCTCTCTCTCTCTCTGCGGTTCTCCAGGTGAAGATAATTGGCTGCAATTATCTTCAATCAATCGGCATCCATCTCGAATCAAGTACTTATAGAGAACAGTTACCAGCATCTACAAGTACGGTTCAACTCTGATTTAGGACGTCACACCCGGTCACGTACACAATTTTAAAGGCGCCAAACAATTGTGATGTGAGTGAAACTTGTGTCGGACATTTATCGTATTGTAGTTTTTGTCGTTAGTTTAACGTGACATATGTGGTATATCTCCTCATTTTCGAAAATGGCTAAATTTGGCTAAATTAGATACGATTTACCTCATTGCATATTACGGCCAATACTAACATTATGACGTCACACAATATTTGACGAATTTTGACCAATGATAAGCACATCCTATAGAGATATAGTTTCACGCCACTGTAACAATACAGAGTTATCGTGGTTAATGTTGGGATTAAAGAAAAAAGATTCAACCAAAAATGATCAAAATGTTTAGATATCAAACTAGAGAAATGTCGAGATAAGGAATGCAATTTTATTAATATATTTAATAATGAGCAGAATTATGTATAAGCTGCAAACCAATTTTCAATTCATTTTTATGAATCCACTTTTGATATTACAAAGCACCCTAAAATCCAAGATGGCAGTTGCTTCCATGGCAACAACACATCTTAAAATAGTTTCCTGTTTTTCATTATAGCAATTCCATTAACGTTCGGCTTCCTAAATTTTTAAATCCTACCCAAATATTCTGTCAGTTCCTCGTCTAAGAATATTCATTAATATGAAGTTGTTAATACTAGAATACGCGTGTTGAGGGTAGACTTCCCTACTAAAAGCTTGTCGGAAAGCTCGAAGCAGTGTCCCTTATTTGAATGACAAATAAATAATCACCACAGGTGTAGCGGAGATAAGCAGAGCTAACCGCAACTTCTTGGAATTGCACTTTTGAAGTTGGGCGCGACCGCCCAATGAAGAGCGCAAGTGGGAAGATGTGTAACTGATTCATCAAATAAAGCTTTAAATTACGTCCCCGATTTTTTGCACACGAATAAAACGTACACACAGGTACACACGTACGTACGTACACACTTAAACACGTAACCATGTACACATGTACACACGAAAGCGTATGCTGTTTAATTCATGACAGAAAAGATGCAAAACCATTGCAAATAAGATAAGAAATTCACACCTTATACGTAGAGCCTTCTACATCCATTAACACGTGCCAACCACGCTCCCCCACATCTATCGCGCCCGCATGCAAATAATCCTTTTATAGAAAAACCTTAGTGTGAGAACTACACTAAGTTGATGGCATTTATTTATTTAATTTGGTATAAAGAATTCTACATTACTCAACCTTTGTTTGTGAACGTTGGATCATGGTACGTGTAATGATACATTGACAATATCAAAACAAATTATTAAATTACATACTATTATGGTTTAGCTAATTGGTTTAATTTACCAAACATTTTAAGATTAAACTGTTCATGCTAAACACTTTATTTACACAACTGTCTTAAATTCAATGCCTGTAACATATCGATCAACAATGACAAAACGGTTACTCAGAAAAATAACCGTTACCGTTATATTTTGATGTAGAGAGTGTACATGTTTTGTTTTTCCTTCGAACTGAAATGCCAGTTTGACGGGTAGTGTTGCGCGTGGCTACATACTGATATGGTGACGCCTTTTAAAAGCCACCCAGTTGCAAAGTACTGAAGCCGTGTTGTACAAATTGTGCATGAAACATAAAAAACACATACACTCGAAACAACTACTTCAAAACGGGTTACGTCTACAAAGTGACACAATGCTGGCCAGTAGGTTATAACGTGCTCAATGGTGACGCACAGAAAGACACAAGCAGAGGAAGTATTGACTAAACAGCAACAAAGAGATGGAGTACAGCCATACACAATAGGTATACAGCATACGATTCCACGATCGTGTGGCGTGCTTGCGTGCGTGTGGGTGTATGTTTGTGTGTGTGTGTGTGTGTGTGTGTGTGTGTGTGTGTGTGTGTGTGTGTGTGTGTGTGTGTGTGTGTGTGTGTGTGTGTGTGTGGTGTGTGTGTGTGTGTGTGTGTGTGTGTGTGTGTGTGTGTGTGTGTGTGTGTGTGTGTGTGTGTGTGGTGTGTGTGTGTGTGTGTGTGTGTGTGTGTGTGTGTGTGTGTGTGTGTGTGTGTGTGTGTGTGTGTGTGTGTGTGTGTGTGTGTGTGTGTGTGTGTGTGTGTGTGTGTGTGTGTTTGTCACGACTTGCACTTATAGTATGCTGTATTCCCAGCAGGCGGCGCCACTGCGATTTCGCTGCTCGAACGGCTGACAATTTTATGAACTGGTATCTTGCGCCCGTAGCAACAGCAATGCGTAGCGGGAAATCTTGAACTTGAAGGTCGAAATATATTGCGCGGATTTAACACGTGCATGTGGATACCATCTTCATGAGCGATCTATCGTAGCGAGGATGGCATGTCCATGGAGTGCAGGTTTAATATGTCTGCGTTCCTATATCGCGTATCAATCCAATCTTTGCTTGGCAAGATCTTTCCACAATGAGAACACTTATAACCAGAATGTGGCGTTGGTGTTTTTGTAGATTCGCAATGGCTGTCATCTTCCACGACTTACGCTTTCTGGCTAGACTTACTAGTCTGTTGATATGGAACGACTTCGTCCATTTATGAGAAAAAAGATATGGAAGTGAAACGAATAATATATGGTCTTTATAGTACATTGGATCTCATGACTGATGGAAGTAATATATGATGCGAGCGTTAACGTTACTTTTTCTACGACAGGGGTCGATAACCTGAGGGATATCTACGGCCCCATTTTCATCAGCCACTGACTGACGTCGAACATTGTAAATGATTAGCACGCTTCCGATGTGTCAATACATATCACGTATAACCAAGGTTGTCATAGACCGATCGATATATACGGCTACGTTATTCAATTCAGATACGATTATTAAACATGCTTAAGGGTATGTTTGTTGCGATCCTGTCTGTTACCCGGAGTCCTCCTCTTGAGCCAAGGGTGGTGATCGTATTAGATTACCTATGGTATATTGCAGGTTCAAATTAAGGAAACTCCACTAAATCATCTGTGCATCGGCCCACTTGCTGTCTTCTCGGTCTCATTGTGGGAACCAAGCGAGATCAAGGAGAAATCCCAGGAACTTGCAGTTAGCTCCACCTGCCTCTTCCAGTAGCCGGTCTTTATTAGTCGAATGTTTCGCACTAAATGTAAACGTTTATCACGCGCAATCTGGCAGTAACAAACGAGAAACAGCGAAGGTCGGCTTAATAACTTAGAGGTGAGGCGCTCTGTGTAATATGGTGTTTTTATGATCTTTCTTGGTTTGCTAATGACAAACACGGAAAGCAGAACGAAAAAGATTAATGCATAATGCCGAGTAATCAACTGAAGTCGCGTGATATGATTACTATTCCGTTAATTGTTGAAAATGTCAACGAAAAGATGTCAGTACGACGGGTTTCCGGGCGCACGTCTGGACTGCTGGCCTTCAATGAGAATTCGCGATATATGCAATTGCGGACGCATGTAAATCATGTATACACAGTCCCATTTATACACAAAACTATCCATACATCTATGTGAGCTGGTCTTAACCATCATGTTCTAGTATTGGCGGTCTTCTACCATATCTTGGGTCAAAGCAAATATTGTATATCCTCCCACTAGAAGACAATACTGGTTATATAATCCGAAATAGATAGACCGAAAACCTAAATGAACATTGAACATTTAAGTACAATGTTTAAACAGAGGATATTACATCATTGTCAGTTACGAACGATGACGTGGGGTGACTAAATCACATTAATTTGCGCAGTTGAAGCTGTTCCTCAACTGGTTTAGTCCATCGTGAGTCCGGTTTTTTGCTGTCCAAATGTGTTGCGTTTGAAATATCCGAAGTTGGTTTAATAAAAAAAGTGCAAACGTTTGACTAAATGTTCGAAATAATCGACTTTGACCGTATAACATTGCTAATTGCCGGACTGACATTTCGCTTTCAATTAATGTCATGTCAACATTAAAAAAGTTAATAGTTTGTCGGATGGTTTCACCAAAACTATATTAATTTAAAAACAATTGCACAAACCAGCTATCATATCGTAGTAAATATTAGGTTTGTTTGATTTTCTACAATATAAATTTGAAATGAGAAGAGAAAAGTATTGTTTTTATGAGGCTGGCATCTTTAGTTGTATCCTATAAGTGACAACAAAGAATAATTGTATTTTCGTAGACGAGGAATGATAACAAAGTTCACCCGCAGAAGGCAACAGTAACATATATAGCACTAATATATACACTGTACTATTAATTTCGTACATGCAACATGATGAAAATGATAATTGAAGTCATGTTACGTTCACGAGGATTCACCCACCGTGCGTATGTCGCAAAATTGTCAAATTATAAATACGACATATGCTTGCAAATTACGATGGCCTTGGCATTATCACAAAATCTACTTAATCGCGAACCTAGTCTCCACCCTTTATGATGAGGTCATAGCATCACGCCCACACGCGTACATATGGAATGGAAGACATCTTTGGTAACAAAATAGTACCGCAGGCGCCGGAACTTGATGGATATTGGGAAGGGGTGGAGGCTAACCCATGCAGTGCGTTCGGAAGACGAGAAGGGTGATGTTGTTGGGAATATTTTGAGAGGATAGTGTCGGAGATTTTTCGCGGTGTCGCGGGGAGTAGTTTTGGAAATTGGTCACCCTACAGGCTCACAAAATCACCAATTGGCCCCGTTGCCGAAATATTAGGGGGATAAGCACATCGCGAGCCTTCCACCCTAAATATTGGGTTGTCTCAGTTCTCCCCAATTCCCGTCCCATCATCGCCTATGAATGTTTTTCCTATTTAATAAAATAAGTGAATAAAAAAGGGTTGATTACATATTTAAATCGAGTCTTGTTTCGCGCACCGTGTAAGTCAGCTGGCAATTCATTCCATGTTTACCTACTTTTGTTGGTATTTGTTTAAAAAAATACGCTTTTCCCAAACAATTTTACATAAAAAAACGTATTAGATCTTGTACAATTACTGGTAATACGTGGATATATTTTAGATGGTATCGACCAAGTGTTCGGAAAAATCATTGCGTGTCGCTTCGACTCAATAAAATTCAAACTTAATACAAATAAAACAGGACTTTGCGCCAGCAAAAAACTCGGTAAGCCATAAATCTTCACGCCAACTGTTGATTTATCGTAAGATATTATTAAGCGGCTGGCGTGTCACCTGAAATCAGCGCCTAAGCTTCGGGCGAGACACCTGCGTCTTACTGCAATTAAGTCTCTTTATCAAATCTCAGCGTGCGCTGGATGTGTTTGGAACAAAGACGCGCTGACTCTATGACAACTGGCACTCATTACCCGCTGTCAGCTTTGTTTCCCCTGTCGTAAGCTAACGCTTTGTTATTGTCATCAGTACAACGAGGTATCGGACAAGAGAGATGTTGTCGACTTATTGATAATTATTAGTAATGATGGTTTAGGAAGTTGTGTCGACTTAAAGATAATTATTAGTACTGATTGTCCAGGAAGTTGCCTAGTCAGGTGATACAGAAATCAAAATTACACCGATACCCACAAAAGGTAGAGCGATGTAATTCTTGTTTCATAATAAATTAATATAACTAATAAAACTTCAACATTTTATCAACTGTTATTTAGTTTAATTGTGTGAGGCTTTGTATATAACTTTCTTACACCTATATATGGAGCAACACCCCCTCGTCACCTGGTGAATAAATCAGCATTCATTTCACTAAGCTAAAAGAATGACTATCTAGACATCAAATAACTATCTTTGTGTGTTTTAGAAATGCATCGTCAATTGTTAGATGAGACGCCAATGGTCCAAGTAAGCGGATGAACATAGAAACACTAGTGGACCTCGGCGCCTGGGAGGAGATGCTATTACAATACGACATAGTTTTTACCATCCCTGGCTTATTCGGTGATTCCGGGCAGCGGAACGGACAACCTCGCTTTAAGGGGACTTTGTCCGTTTAAACTATATCTATGTTTAACATATTGCTAGCCCAATCATGTTTTAATTAACTATTTGTTATTGTTGGTGTCGTTGTTGTTGTTATTGTTGTTTTTGTTGTTGTTGGTGGTGTTATTGTTGGTGTTGTTGCTGTTGTTGCTGTTGTTGGTGGTGGCGTTGGTGTTGTTGGTGTTTTTGTTGGTGGTGGTGATGTTGTTGTTGTTGGTGTTTTTGTTGTTGGTGTTGTTGTTGTTGTTGTTGTTGAAATTGAAGTGTTTCGAGAGGACCTACTTTGTATACATGGCGGGCCGCCTGAAGTGGTGGCCTCATGTCTTTTTTACTAATATAATGTAATATTTATAATGTATGTAATGAGATGTATGTTTGCATCACCCGCCGAATCTTGACATTTCTCGGAATTATCCGAGCTAGTTATTCAGGGATTAAAGATTTCTGTAAACATTGAACAGTTGAATTAACAAGATATTTCTGCTTCTCTGAAACATACTATGGCGGTAAGAATGCTAGAATACTTATAGGTTACGTTGTAGAACACAATTTTATAAAAAGAACAACTGATAATCTCCCTTTAAACAATCAACAGTTATTGAAAATGATTTTAAAATTGTTTCTGCTTCGTTAAAACTTATTTGGGCTTTAGGAATGTTAGAATATATATCGAGTATATATTATACTGTACCTCCTTTTAGACAATCAATACTTATTGGAAATTAACTAGTGTCGAACGTGATTCCCAGCCGGCCATCAGAAGACGGAGCGACGTCAGGATGCTGCTGATCGATCTACGTGGGACACTTCGACTGCATCGTGCATGTGTAGACGCGATTGTTGTTAATTCGGTCAACTGTACTATGTGTTAGTTGCTACCATTCCATACTTGTAATCAGTGTTCCCAACATGCAAGTGAATGCCGTTTGTGTCGGTGGATATTCGGCAGCAGGCTGATGCCCTTGCGTTATTTCACCTTACGCCCGCTCACGGTTGCATGCAATTCAAGATTTTTCTAGAAAAATCGAGGTGGTTCATAAAACGACCTTGTCTGATTCTCATTTTTAATACACTGTTCTCAATAATAGAATGCGTGTGTTGAGGAAATACTGTCCGTGAATGTGCGTTTAATAAGCGCGAAATATATTAGTAATTTGAATGTAGCGTCCACAATATGCTGAAAGATACAATATACATATGAGCTATTGTGGAGGTCGTCGAGATTGATCTCCGAATCTCAGAAATCTCAGAATTACCCGCCGAAGGCATGTTAACCTGCATGGTTGAGACAATCAAGACAGCAAGTGGGTCGAAATACAACCGATTGAACGAACTCTCCGTTCACAGTACTGTACATGTACTACCATAGGAGAGATTCTACAGAAGCGTAACGAACTTCTGGTTTTCATTAACGATACGAGGACACATTTTATCGATTGCTAATGTAAAATACATCCATCTATTCTAGCATTTTGATCGCCCAAATATGTTATGATGAACTACAATTTATTACTATATTATATATCCAAGTTGATTGTTTCCCGGTCGGGGCGAATCTAATTTTTACATTGCATGTGCAATCACGAAAACACAGTTATATATATATATATATACAATATACATATATATATATATATATGTGTGTGTGTATATGTATATATATATATATATATATATGTATAATTTAATAAATGGGAACAAGTAATTGTTTATTTAATACAAACAAAATAAAAATCCAGATACTACTACTACTACAAATAATATATATATATATATATATATATCCCAATCAATCCCATGCATGGCTTTGTGGCACCTGTGACCTGACTGTGAAGTGGGGAGACAGAGCTATAGCTTGTGAGACCTGTGGACTGTGGTATCATGCCCACTGCCAGAGCGTTGATACCTTGACCAACCATCTCCTTGGAGACAGCAAATAAGATGTTCCTTGGCACTGTGCAATATGTGGGAACCCCAATAGCCAGACTGTCTTCGATCTGTATGGCGTTGACTGGCCAGATTCGACACTCCCACAGGTTTCAGACCTCTCGGGCTAACTGCACTCAGAGCAGACATGCTCGACATCCACCGAGCTGAACATGAAGCGATCTCAGCAAGCCTCAACACCAACCAGGGCAAGCCAGCAGAACCGATGCAACAAGAGGCCTGTGCGAATAATCAACATACAAATCTTACCAGATATGTACACCATCTACCGCAAGGACATAAATAGAGGGGGTGGAGTTCTCATTGCGGTGCGCTCAAGCATCGACAGTTACCTCGTCCCAGAACTCTCAGCAGAGTGTGAGCCCTTATGGGTGAAGCTGAAGCTACAAGGCAGGTGGACGTTGAACACCTGCGTCTATTACAGGCCTCACGTCACATACCAAGCCGATGTGGTGAAGGAGAAGACCATCGCCATTAGAGAGGAGCTTTGGCTGGAATTTAAAACAAACCACTATTCAGGCTGCAATTAAAGAGTACATCACCCGCAAAATGGCGCGCATCAGGGAAAGCAGGCCTTGGGGAGGGGAGACAGTATACTTCCAAAGAATTCGTCAGAAAGGGTAACATGAAGCCAGCAGACTTTCCCACCCTTGATAGTATCCAGATAGCGGAAGTGGGAGTAAGGAAACTCCTTGAAAACCTGAAACGTGGCAAAACTAGCGGCTTACACCACATCAGTCCGAGCGTGCTGAAAGAGCTGGCGTCAGTAGTGGCTCCCATTTTAACATCAATTTCCAGTTGTCCATCATCACCGCGACAGTTTCATCTGACTGGAAGGTTGTTAGTGTCACGCCAATATTCAAGAAAGGCGAGCAATATAACCCGGCCAATTATAGACTGTAACCCTGACCAGTGTACCGTGTTAGATAATGGAGCACATCGTCACCCGTGCAGTCATGGAACACCTTGAAAAATGGAATACTGTGCGAAACGCAGCATAGCTTCAGAAAGAGGAAATCTTGTGAAACCCAAATCCCGGAATTCACTGACGAACTGCTGGAGAACATGGAGCAGGGGCAGCAAACGGACATCCTAATTATGGATTTCGCCAAGGCAACAACAGTCTGCTCCTGCACAAACGCTACCACTACGGCATTCGAGGAGAAGTCAACAGGTGGATCGCGGACTTTCTCAGAGACCTAAAGCAGGCAGTAGTGGTGAACGGCGTCAGCTCCGGATTCATTGATGTCCGAAGAGGGGTGCCACAGGGCTCAGTCATATGAACCTGCCTTTTCTTGACACATATTAATGATCTACGTGAAAACCTGACGTCATTTTTCCGACTCTTCGTCGATGACACTGCAGTATACAAGTTGGTTGCCACGCTTTAGGACCAAGACCAGCTACGGGAAGACCTCCACTGGCTAGCTGAGTGGGAGAAAAACTGGGACACGTTTTTTTTTTATTCTGGGAAGTGCACCTCCCTGCCTGTGAGGAGAAACAGAACCGTACTGGAGCACACCTACAAACTCCATGGCCACACACTCGAAACGGTCGACTCAGACAAATATCTTGGCTGGAAGGAGCATAGCAACAACATGTTCTCAAAAGCATATAAGACGTTAGGCTTCCTGATGAGGTATTTGAAAGTAGGCTCCCAGACCATCAGAGAGCAGGCCTACACATCATTCGTACGTCCCATCTTGGAGGACTCATCGTCTGTGTGGACAGACAAAAGGACATTGACAGAATTGAGGCTGTCCAGCGGCGCGCGGCGGGGTTCGTACCGAGGCGCTACCAGAACGTCGAGCATCAGCTCAATGCGAGCAACTCAAGCACTGCAAGACTGGCTATGCTATACAAGCTACAGAACGACCTAGTCACGATGAGTAGCCTGAAGAAGAAGATTGCGATACGCGACAGCGACATGGTCACAACAAACAATAGCCTCAGATCTACTGTAGAACTCAATACAAGATGGCAGGGTTCCTCCCACGTACCATCCGGGACTGGAATTCCCTACCCGGGGTGGCTGTGGAGGCCAATACTAATGTCTAGGGCCTCCAAATCTGCGTGAAAGAAACAGTTTATTTGATTTTAATTTTTCTCTCTGTTTTTTTTTCTTTGCTTTGGTTTGTTCTATCTCTCTCTCTTTCTCTTTTTCCCAGCTGGCCAATTGTGGGCCCGTCACTACATTAGGTAATGTTGGGGCCAGCTGGCCATTCGGGATGAAAACCGACTGTGGTAGCCTGCTGACAGCTCCACTACCGGTTAGTTACACTTGTAGATGTATTTATTTATGCTAAGTCTAAGTAGGATTTAGAGATTATAGATTATTAGTATTATGTAGATTATTAGTAACATATAGATTATTAATAACATTTTATTTTCCATTGCTGTCGCCATCTTGATGTACCAACGCAGATCCCCATACAGTGATAGAATAGCCAATAATGACCGTGATGAATGTATGGAAGGAAAGAAGTCCGCATGCCTTCAGCGGGTTGTAGCTCTGGACGTCAATCTTGTTGTGTGTGTGTGTGTGTGTGTGTGTGTGTGTGTGTGTGTGTGTGTGTGTGTGTGTGTGTGTGTGTGTGTGTGTGTGTGTGTGTGTGTGTGTGTGTGTGTGTTTGTGTGTGTGTGTGTGTGTGTGTGTGCGTGTGTGTGTGTGTGTGTGTGTGTGTGTGTGTGTGTGTGTGTGTGTGTGTGTGTGTGTGTGTGTGTGTGTGTGTGTGTGTGTGTGTGTGTGTGTGTGTGTGTGTGTGTGTGTGTGTAATGTAGCTACGCAACATGATATTAAACACAGTTACACTATTCAATCATGTTAAGCATTAGATTAGTTTTACTAGTTTTATTAAAACCCACGATTTATAACAAGTATCGGACAATGGACTCGAAGTTTTGTTAATGGAAATACCGCAAATTGCGGTTGGGATTATTCTCACGTAATTCGTAATAAATGTGGACACGACACATGACGCCGCGCGAGACGCCGGCCAAGTTGATGCACGTAATCAGAGGATCGTCAATCGTGAGTAGACATTTGATTGCCTGAAGAGATTGCTCATAAAGGGCAAACCTGCCCTTTTAAGAGTTTTCGGAGAAAAGAAGACTATGTATATATATATATATATATATATATATTACATTATATTATATCTATATATATATATATATATATGTCCCACCACCAGAAAATTAGTATCATTGCACCTAACATCCATTTTCTACTCATTGGTAGCGTGTGAAAGAGAAGCACGTAGTTTTCCAATGACACCAACTACGTGACGTAGTTTTCCAATGACACCAACTACGTCACGTAGTTTTCCAATGACACCAACTACGTGACGCAACCTTTATTAATGCAATATTTAACGATTGCTTTACCACATATCGTGAACACTTTTCCGTTATTACCAACAATATTTTTCCTTTACAGGGTACCAGAGATGCTCATGAAAATATCAAACTGCATATTTATTTTGTATTATATTTCTACGATTCGGTTACTATCTAGAGAAACTAAAAGTGGTTGGTGTTTTTATGGAAGTATCAAGGAGGGTGTGGTTGGTGGTTTTATGGGTGTAACAAGGAGGGTGTGGTTGGTGGTTTTATGGAAGTATCAAGGAGGGTGTGGTTGGTGGTTTTATGGAAGTATCAAGGAGGGTGTGGTTGGTGGTTTTATGGGAGTATCAAGGAGGGTGTGGTTGGTGGTTTTATGGGAGTATCAAGGAGGGTGTGGTTGGTGGTTTTATGGGAGTATCAAGGAGGGTGTGGTTGGTGGTTTTATGGGTGTAACAAGGAGGGTGCAGTTGGAGGTGAGGCGTGAAGGGGGGGGGCGGTTGGTGGTTTCAACTTCAATGGAGTGCAGTTGGAGTTTTTTGTGAGCCTCAACGGGGTACACTTGGATGTTTTTCAGGATCCTCAATGGGGATGTAGTTTGCGGTTTTTTGGGAGTTTGCTAAGTCAAACAACGCACCCGCATCAGAATAGGCAAATGCAATAAGTTGAATAAGATAATATTGCTCTCCACATATCCATAATTGTACACCACGACTATGGCTTTAGTTTACGTAATTCATAAGAAATTTAGATATTTTTTTGACGGTCGCCATCTTTAAAAATGACGGATATGAATGTCTCACAAGGCCACGATGCAAGTATTTAAAATCGGTACCCCCGAAAATCTATTTTTGAGCCGAAGATGACTGTTGTGTGTGACGCAGTTCTTAAGATATGGGGACAATTAGTTTGGACGGCCATTTAAAAAAGTGTCCGCCAGCGGCGTCTATGGCAAATAATTGTATGCCTAGTTTCGCGTTTTTATCAAAAAGTGTACACGTTGTCAAAATAATTCAGCTATCTGGCGTACTATATAGATCGGCTTAATAAATAGATGTGATATATGCGTATTTAAACATACTATCAAGTCAAAAATACGGATTTAAAACAAAATGTATACCGGTCTGGATAACCGGTGAGGAATACAGCGTCTGTTGCGTGCCGCTTGTGCGTGTTGCCAAAACAGACAAGGCGACAGATTGGCGACAAGGTGACAAACACTGCCTGACACCCTGCGCGGAAGGGATACTAGGACACCGGGATAAGTGCGAATATGATCAGTGGACCCGCTAAATCTCCCCGGGCTCAATTATCACGCGTCTGTCAGACAGGCACAAAGGTCGATCTGACACCCTCTCAACACGTGATTAATGAATGCTCCCCGCCTACAAATTACCACCATTTCATACACGATTTGGCCGCCAATTGTCGCCCGGGACGTCACAAAATGGTCCCTTGATAGCAGCGAATCATAGTCAAATGAAAAAAACTGAGCGCTTGAGCGAGTCATCGAGTCAAAGGGAATAAACGACGCTCGCTACGTGCGCGTTAATCGAAAAAGACTCCCCTGGCGCCTGGTAAATGGCAGCGTTGGTCACGAGTCAGTGACGTTATAAAGACGCACTGAGCATGCGCGACGGCGGCGGCGATCTACTTAACTACAAAGGGGCGATTTCGAGGCAACTTCGTCGGCGAAGCCTGAAATTAAGTGGATATTGAATGCTGTTTTAGCGACTCGTTGATAAACAGCTAAACGGTTGAGCGGCTGCGGAAACAGTGTCACTGGAGCGGAACGGCAATGGCATGACGTCATACACACTTCGTCGGCGTAAATAGCAAAATCGCCACGGAGAGGATTGACGGTAGTGACTACCAAGGTTATTGGAGTTTTAATAAGAAATTAGCATACACCCACCCACCCACCCACCCATGGAGCAACAAGCCAAGAGCACCAGTTATCACCACTGTGGCGCAACATCGACATCATAAGTCTAGAAGTAACAAAGCATATCAAACACATAAGTAAATAACTCGATATAATTATATATGATTGCCTCACAAGAAACTTAGATTCCGTTCTGTATATTTCAACCGCACCCCGCGGTCGTCTTCAGCAGAACGAAGTTACGGGGGTGTCACATGACCACTGTCGTGTGTGTGACACAAGCTGGAGAAGTACTGAGGGAGCTCCTGGCCGACGTCGCGATTCAATGTAGGTTTCTCTCTGTGGATTTTGATTGCCTCCTTTCATCTGTGTCAGTTCTCCTCGTGTTGAATTTTTAGTCAACATATGTATGTTATATCACAAACAGTCGTATATCCCGTTTGTGAAATTAATTTTGTTTTAGATTGTGTTACTTCGCGCACTATTTGCTGCCAACCAAACCATCAACACCCCTCTCAACCCACCATGAACACCAGGTTTGTAGCACGGTGGGAGGTGCTTTCCTGCCCAAAACACGTTTTTTTGCGGTGACGGGGTTAGTTTTTGAGATTTTCCCAGTCGAGGAAAGTAATTTTGGAGATTTGTTTCCGGTCGAGGTGGGTAGTGTTGAATATTTTTTTGGTCGAGGGGGGTAATGTTGGAGAATTTTCCAGTCGAGGTGGTTAGTATTGGTGATTTTTCAGGTCGTGTTGGAGATGTTTCCAGGTTGAGGGGTAGTGCGGGATATGTTTCCAGTCGTCGGACGTCTTAGACAATTAGTCACAATTTTAATTCAAAAACAACTACTCTCATAAGCTTTTACCTCAACGTGGTGGGTGAGTACGCCTCCATCGCACCCGCCCAGCCCAGGTATCTGAACGCCCGTTTCTATCCTCAATAGACGTCGTCAGATCTTGTGTCGTTCTATTACAGTCCGGCGCGTTTATCAAATGTTATTGTTCTGTTCACGCCTCGATGAACTATGGCTGCACTCTAATCCCGGCGTGTTTTTATTGCGGCTCGTTGACGCTGATCGATGTAGCAGGGACGCAGCCGCTCCCTGCCGCGTCCGCTCCCTCTTACGCCCCCCTCGCTCCTTACAGCACGCGCCACCTCACAATGGACTCGTGCACCTGCGCACTAATTGAATCACGTGACAAGAGCTCTGCGGGGGGGGAGTGATGAAATTGGTGTGAAAGTGGGAGGAGACCTCGTAATGTCGTTTGTAAACAGTCTATTAAATGAGGAATTGAGATCACCGACGGGAATGAGAAGATAGAGGAAGAGGGTTAGGGCGGCAGGTATCCTAAAAAGGATGTGTGTGTGTGTGTGTGTGTGTGTGTGTGTATGTGTGTGTGCGTGTGTGTGCGTGTGCGCGCGTGTGCGTGCGTGTGTGTGAGAGAGAGAGAGAGAGAGTGTGTGTGTATGTGTGTGTGTGTATACATACACACATGTATATATAATATTACATGTTATAAAGAACATATTATACATTATATTGTATAACTTAAAATATAAGATACGCAGTGGCTTTGTTATATTTGGCACAGTTGATCATAAAACAGTATTTGGTGAATAAAACAAGTCAATACAAGTCAACTATACCAAGATCACTACGTCTACTAAAACATTGTTTTGATAACATAGGCTTTTAATCAACTATATTTCGCGCAAGGCCAAACTTGACCACAGAAGCACGTACTTGTTAACTATGTAATGCCCAGATCTGGTGCCTTTTGGAGCAACACGATTGTTTATCCAGGAATGTAATTAAATTGGTTACACACAAAATCTGATCAGTTTGTTCAGCACCTGACATTCAAGACGATTATTCTACTGTAGGCTGTTCTGGGCCACAGCAAATAATTATTGTCGAAACCACTTTTTATAAACAAATATCTACGATTAATTGCTTTCACAACACGATAGTGGCAACATCGTTATGACGTTTGTACAGTCGAAACTCGCTTTACGGTCACCTTGGTAATTCAACCACATCGCAATTAAGGTCACCGAATTATTTATATAAGAGTAAAGTATAGAAATGAGTCCCTCTAATAAAGTCGCCTTGCTATTCAGGTCACTTCCGGCCCGAGGATGACTTTAATAGTGAGGTTCCATTGAAAGTCATTCACACTAGCTTGTTTGTTCTTTTATTGGGAGTCGTAATCTCATACAATGAGGGTGATTATTAGCAGGAAGTACGCTGAATCAGATATTGTTTGTGTGGTAAACAAATGGACACGTCGGAAATAAAATGGCTGTGGTTGTTAGCCCCGTAATACCGCCAATAAAGGCGGATCATATCAAAAACACGTAAGTAAATAATCTATATTTTTATATAGCGCCAAATCTGTAACGTAAAACATAAAACTAAAATATAAGTAGTAACAATTAAACAAATTTAAATATACAAAATGACAAATTAAGATAATAATGAAAAGAAAAAAATTCTCATGGTAAAATATGTACTTAACATGTTCTTTTGGCATTTAAAAGATCACGATAAAAATATTAATAACTTAGAATAAAAATGTTTCTGCGGTTATTCAGGCAGTGTACACCGTAATAAAAAGGTGAGTCTTTAAGGCAGCTTTGAAAGATTGCAGGGAGGTTTGAGAAGTAACGGTAGTTGGCAGACCACGTGTTGTTGTGGCAGCGTGGACGGCTCTCCCAACGACAAGCTTGTTACCCTCAGCAGAACAAAGCTGTCTGGCTGGTTTGTAAACTGACACAAGTGTATGGATATATGGTGGACAGAGTTCAGCATTTAACGCCTTATATGTTAGTTCTGCTATTTTGTAGGTAAATAACATAAGTAAAGTTCTGTAGTTATGTTTTTGTGTGAAATACATTGCCAATTGGTAGATCACAGGCCAGTTGTCGAAGAAAGCAATTGAACAAGAAAGAAGTAGTTATGTAGGGCCATCCCCTATATAAAGAATCAAGTGGAATTCCGCGTCTCAGATATGCAATTCTCCAACTTTGCCGTGTTAATATAGATAGTATGATACAGTTTACATGAAACTTAATTATATTAAATTATATGCAGAACCAGTTAAGTGTATGTTGGTTATGAATGTGTACCTACCAATAGAGGAGATCAAATGTGCAAGAGCAATTTCCGAACCAAAAAGCTAATTTACGACAAGCCAGCGAGATCATTCTAATACTCACCTTACCTCCCGTTGGTTGTTCCACTAAGTCACCGTACTTCATTTAAAACATTGAATATATTTATTTCATTATACGAAACTAACTAATGATAAATAAATACATTTAACGTGTATTTGCATGCATTTATATGTTATGATATATGCTACGTAGCTTACATAAAACACACATAAGTTGACATTACTTTGATCGTTATTATTATTTCAGTAAAACTATAATGTGCACAGTCGAATCCCGAATTGTCTTTCGCGTCGTTTCGGATTCATTTCACACACAAAATCGAATATACATGTACGAAATGTTGGCTCGCTTGCACAAAGTTACTGTTTATTCTTGATGAAAACCTTTTTACAAATCGTTTGGTTCGGTCGAAACTATCCGATGACGCCTTGCGGAAATTCAATGGTAACCTACATTAATAATTGTTATTGCAAGAATTCTCCCGGGGATAACTTTTCCAACAGTTTATCGCACCAATCTGTTGTATTTGTCGCGTTATTATTAGACAGTTTTTTACATTCGATAGTGCATAATATATCCACCAATTGTCTTGACCAGCGCCCCTAGCGGAGAGTTCCAACACTACCGTCCGCGCTTAACCGGCAGCAATCGCGAACGTTTGTCAGCTGCGCCTGGGCCGATTTCCAACCATCGAGTTTTATAGCTGGCCATTACCGTGTGAACGGGCCCCACGGCCACACGGCCATCGATGCGTCGAACGTCTTTATCAAAGGCGGCCGACGAGATGTTTATCAGTGGACACAGGTGCGACGGAACGACAGGTCGCGACGAACAGCCATCAGACGGCGCGGCACACCTGCAGGAAGCGGCGGTCGGCACGCTCAGCCGGGGGCGAGGACTGGCACGAGACCGACACGCACGGGCCGCCGAGACGGGACACGCACGTAGCCGTCCCGAGCTGCTCAGTCGCGCGGATACCCCGCGGCATCGCGCGAGATCGGTGTTTGTTTCGCCACTAACGGCAATGTCAACGGTCTTCGGTACTTCGCGTTAATAAACCACGCGTGCGATTAACAGTGCTCTACGTTAACTGGTAGAGTTTCCTTTTCCTGCAGATCAATGAACGCTGAAGAGTAACTGACGTGTCACATGTTGTTGTTCATTTGCAACAACAACATAACGCAACTTTGTTTAAGCGAGAACTGTACGCGGGAGGTTTTGTTCTGACACATTGTTTTGGTAAAGCAAAGTTTGCGGAGATCACGCGCATACATGATATAGTAACGTTAGTTTATGGATCCGTAAATTGTTCCCACGCGGAGGAAAACACACGATTGTCTATCTTCAACTGCCAAGAAACGTACTGTTAAAATTACTGCTGGTCTACGCAGATGCAAGTCCCATGGATGTAGTCTTTCCATGGATCATAAATTGTTTAGATTATATTTACGATGGTGTTTAGTCGTTTAAACGAAAACTCGATTATCACCCAGTAAACGGTCATGTTAAGCTGAAGTGCAACCAGTTTGTTTGTCGAATTCAGTTCTATATTTCCCTTTCTACGAACCATCGAAAAACACTTTTGCCAAAGACACGTTGTCCCGTTATTGAAACGTTTTTTTTAAACCGCAACGGGTTTTACTTTGTCAAATAACGCGTATTTTGGTTTTTGGATAGCGGGATTTCTATTTTTTTTACCTTTGTGTTGTTGAGGACTGTAAAGGAGTTTTTGTCATCATAATAATAAGGTCAAAACAGGGTTTGCGTTGTCGTAAACCGGGTGAAGGAGAGTGCAAGAGTGTAGTTTGAAGTTTGAATACTTTGCGAGTCTCAAGAGGGGTGCCCTTGGAACTTTTTAGAGAACCATCAAGGGGGATACAGTTGGAGGTTTTCGGAGATACTCAGCACCCTGAATAAGCACCCCGTTACGACGCCAATTACCAATGAACATAAAGGGTAAATAAAAATTGAGAAGGGGTAAATTGAAAAGTTTCAAAGTCTTGGCTAAGGGCCTACATCGAATTACGAATTGTTCCAAGTTATGTAAACCGTCCCCGACTGATCTGTGAACGGAGAATTTACGTAAACCGTCCCCAAGTGATCTGTGAATGGAGAGTTTGTGTGAACCGTCCCCAAGTGATCTGTGAACGAAAGTTTACGTAAACCGTCCCCAAGTGATCTGTGAAAGGAGAGTTTACGTAAACCGTCCCCCACTGATCTGTGAATGGAGAGGGTAAACCTTCCCCAAGTGATCTGTGAACGGAGAGTTTACGTAAACCTTCCCCGACTGATCTGTGAATGGAGAGTTTACGTAAACCGTCCCCCACTGATCTGTGACTGGAGAGTTTACGTAAAACTTCCGCCACTGATTTGTGAATGGAGAGTTTACGTAAACCGTCCCCGACTGATCTGTGAACGGAGAGTTTACGTAAACTTTCCCAGACTGATCTGTGAACGGACCACGTGATCTGTGAGAGTTTACGTAGCATGTTACAATCGTAGACGCAACGTTACACAATGGTCATCAAACACTCGGTACGAATATTTCGTCAAACCGTCCTAAATTCGTTAATTAAGTTACGCCCTCTATGACAAAACTGAGGAATTAGGAATAGCGACTAAGACAATCACATATAGCCGCTTACTACGTCATCCCTCCTGTGGGATAGATATTTTTGCTAGCAATAATAGAAACACTATTGGCTTGATTTTCAAGGATCTAGGCACACAAGAATCCACATTATTATTATTATTATCATATGGAAAATATAATTGCACTGCGTGCTTCACAATAAATAATACATAAGTACATATACACATCGTAAATAAACTAATTAAAAACTACACTGTAAGGTAACATACATTATAATCCAGCTAAACAAATAATACAATAAAAAGGATGTCTGTAACATATTACACATTACAGTATTTTCCTTCTCTCGATTTGGGATGTTTTTAAATAATATTTGTCTTCTTTTCTTGGAACATATTACAGTATTTTCCTTCCCCTCTTTGACCTTTTACAGTATTTCCCTTCTTCATCTGTAATGTGTATAGTACAAAATATTCCTTCTCCTTTGATATATATTACATTATTCTCCTTCTCCTCTGGAATTATGTTGTTGTAGTTCCCCCCACCTCCTGGTTTATGGCAACTTTCCAGACTTGAGTGCTTTTCTTGATATGTCTTAATGTCGCCACCATAAAACACTACACTTCTAACCAACGCCTTTATGTAGTTTGATATAACACGGAATAGCACCGTAGCTCATTTACCATCAGACAGGCGTGTTCGTGCGAAATTCAACTCGTCTTCTCGCGGAAACAGACGCCAAAGAAATTGCCTAGCTTCGAAACGGCAGCTTGAGAAGTCGTGTTACTATGTTGGTGATATGAACCGATTTCTGGCCAAAATACTCCAAAAATATTTCAATCGCTAAACCTCTTATATCGACGTTGTAAATACCTATACATCTAGGGATTGTTGATATCTTCACCACTGTCTTGTTTCGTATGTTATATGAGTAGAGCTGGATGCTACTTGTCCGTATAAACAGGTAAGCGGCAATTCTCTAAAAGTGCTTTATTTCAGGAGTTTACGGGCCTCCCATTGCCTTCTACGGTGGAAGAATCCAATACGTATATTGCGTATAATCTTATGGTTATACCTCGAAGAAAAGAACCTGTATATTTCTTGTAGTTGCCGTAGATTGTCCTCAACTATTTTTGTACTTACTATAGCAAATAGTTATGCTGAGAACTAGTAGGTATTTCGAGCACATGTCCCGTTCTCCCTATAATAGAATTCATAGCTTGTGCTTTCGACATTCACTTTCATGTCTGTGTGTTGACACATGCATATTCCGCTGCCCCTTGTTTCTCCATCTAACACCGGGTGTCCTACAAATAGTCTAACAACCTGTGCAAACTCATTAAATCCCTATCAAGTTCTATGATTTGTTCCGTCTTAACACGTCAACTAACAATGATCGTACGAATCCCTTCGACCGTTGTCTTTGTTATATTTAAAATTTTGCTTATATCAAATACTACCACTAGCAATACTGTATCATTGCTCGTATTTATGTATAATTTGCAACTACTCAGTGATAGATTATTGTGTCCAAAGCACCGGGTCTTACTTGGTAATTAAGATACTTTTGTTGGATTCGGTTGTGTTGTAGGTTGACCGTTAGATTTGTGGATAAAACGAACAGCTGTAAACAACGCACCGCACAGATATGCACTCACGAACACACAAACACACACAAACACGCGCACACTTGCAGACACAAACACGTGCGCGCGCGGCCTGCGCGAACATACATGCACGCACTTAAGCACACACCCACACACCCACACAACCACACACCCACCCACACACACCCACACACCCACACACCCACACGCACGCACACACGCACACACACACACACACACACACGCGCGCGCACGCGCATGCGCTCTCTCTCTCTCTCTCTCATACAAACACACACAACACACACAAACACACACACTCACACATACACACACACACACACACACACACACACACACACACACACACACACACACACACACACACACAGACGCACACACACACACACACACACACACACACACACACACACACACACACACACACACACACACACACACACACACACACACACACACACACACACACACGTTTGTTTCGTTCACACCTTAGGCATTGCTTCTCAACCTTTTTGAGTTCACGCCACACTTTCGACACACCCACACATCCACTCACCCACACGCACGCACATACGCACGCACACACACACTCACACACACGCGCGCGCTCTCTCTCTCTCTCTCTCTCTCTCACACACACACACACACACACACACACACACACACACACACACACGCACACACACACAGACGCACATGCACACTCTCTCTCTCTCTCTCTCTCTCTTTCACACACACACACACACACACACACACACACACACACACACACACACACACACACACACACACACACACACACACACACACACACACACACACACACACGCAGACGCACGAAGACACACACACAAACTCACACGCACACACAGACACACACACACACACACACACACACACACACACACACACACACACACACACACACACACACACACACACACACACACACACACACACACACACACACACACACACACACACACACACACACACACACACACACACACACACACACGTTTGTTTCGTTCACACCTTAGGCATTGCTTCTCAACCATTTTGAGTTCACGCCATACTTTCGACTTTGCTGTAAATTCGCACCACACCGAATAAAATGTTATCATGTCAGACATACCATGCAAAACGCCCTACTAATTCTGGCACCATAACACATAGACCTGCGCATGCTTCATGACAAATGTCAGCATTACGTCAAGCGGACCAACTTGCAGCAGTAGACTTGATTGACGTCACTGCATAGGTCAGTTTGGCCCATCGCTGTCCTCCTGGATGCCACGCCCTTCATCTTGTCCAATCTTGAGCACACCGTTCTGTTGTTTATAGTAGGAGGCCAATGTCCTGTTTGCGGTCTTCGTCTTATTATGTGTCCCTCTCTGATCCGGCTGTATTGTATCTCTCTTCCCTGGTAACACTTCTGTTAGCCCGCATTTAATGCATCTCAACAACAACACGATATCAATATATCGTGTAGCCCTACTGCTGCCTACTACGTGTAACTTGTAAACACATTCACACATTCTTCGAGTAAACGTGAACACCTTGATTAAATTTCTGCTCTAGCAACCGCTAGTTATATTTTGCAGAACGATGACGTTTTGGGTGCGGAATCGTCACATTATTTGAAATGATTCCTACAAATGTGACACTTCTCTTCCAATTCCGCGGCACACTAGGGACGTTGCCGCTGTATACCGGTTGAGAAGCCTTACGTCAAGGGTCGGCAACCTGCGGTCCGCGGGCCAACTGCGGCCAGCGAAGCTATTTCATGCGGCCCGCGGACTAAACGCGAGATTGCATATATATATATATATATATATATATATATATTGCGCGGTGCACCTTCCATGGGACGAAGAACACAAGCAGTTGTTTCGCTGATTGGGAAGTTTCGACACGATGCATGTGCCACTGCGAATCTCTTCAGGCTTGCTGCATCATCTGTCCCACAAAAAAACATGTGTAGCAAATCAAGGAAAATGGAAACGGTGCTGAATGCCGCCACGAAGACTGTGAACTACGTTCGCGCTCTAAACCATCAGCAGTTCAAGCACCTTCTGGCAGAGATGAATGCGCAAAAATCGACAGCCCCTATATTACTGCGAACTGCTCTGGCTGGGTTACGTGCACGATCCATGAAGTTAGCTTGTTCGTGGAGCAGTCTTTTTCCGAAATAATGCCTACCGGACATCGCTGACCCCGAGTTGCATCTGCGAGTTTTCATTTCTTGTAGACATCGTGGCGCATCTCAATCGGCTGAATTTTCAATTTAAGGGACGAGAACACCGAACCAAAGAACTCTTCTGGTTCGTTTCTTACAGTTCGTTTCCGCTTTCGAGATCAAATTACGATTGTGGTAAACACAACTATTGAATTTCTTAACACTTCTGAAAACGAACCAGAAAGGCCGAAAACGACACGTACGATGCATTCGTTGAGCTGCTGAGGCGGGAGTTTGCAGAACGTTTTACATTTGTCGTAGCTCGTATTTGTTCTTATTTTACAGCCCGATATAGTCGACGACGCGCCGGAAGCTGTGTAGGTAAAGTTCCTAACATGTAATGTTGCTCTGTGGCACCCAACGTCACATTCAGTGAGATGTATCTTGCAACCAAATGCACGTGCCAACGGAACAGTTTCTCTTAAACTGTTCGTGCACATACGCCAAGCTCACGTGGGCGTGGAACACGTGGTCAAAATGTAATTTGCACGACGTCAACGCGGACCTTGAATACTGTGTATTTTCAATAGGAAATGTTTCGTAATAATAACAACTCAAAAATGTGTAAGTTCAGCTTCGCGGCATATGAGTTAGAATGCCAAAAAGATTGGGCTATTAATACACAATATAAATAAATAAATGTGTGGCCGGCTGACCTAGCCCAAGCCAAATAATCGCCTGCCTTAGATTATTCTAAAACAGTCAAAATACTTTATTGGACTACTGCACTTTTCAAGACAATACACGTGAATGCAACCAGAGAGAAACAACATCACGGGAATAATTGTCTGACCAGGCCAGTCTTGGCAGCCACTGTCGCCAAGGCTGTCACCGCGGCTGTGTTACCGGTAATAATTGGACGATTTACTCTGACATATTAATTTTATATAAAAGAAAGATGAATACACCAACGTGACAAACAAGAACTGCACGGAGCCACCACTTCATTAAGCCATGACAAAGTGCACAATAAAAACTTCTGAAGCCGTTCGATGTCATAACTTGCATGGATGACACAGAAAACTGGCCGACGATGATTAATACAGGCGCGGAGAACACGATCAAGATGCAAGGATGTCGTTCTGTTTCTGAGCGCTTTTTGATGTTGCCGTCGCAGCAGAAAGGAGCACTGATTACCACCTTTGATCGTCTGCTCTATCTAATTGCCAATCAGTTGTACCAATCTGACCGATCAATTAAAACAGAAGCGTAAAAAAGAAAAGGAATTAATCAAATCGAAAGCTTTGCGTGGCTCGCTTGTGGATCGAACGAAAGACGTGCGATCGCTCCCAAACTGCTCAACTGGCGTGCTACACAACGGCCTGTGTTAGATATATCATACATGGTAGATAACAAGTGTGTGTGTGTGTGAGTGTGCGCGCGTGCGTGCGTATGAACGTGTGTGTGTGTGTGTGTATGTGTGTGTGTGTGTGTGTGTGTGTGGTGGTATGTGGGTGGTAATGGTGTGTGTGTGTGGCGTGATGGTGGGTGGTGGTTGTGTGGTGGTGGTGTGTGGTGAATGGGACAGGGGAATGGTGGTGGTGTGTGTGGGTGGTGTGGTATAAGTGTATGGCATGGTGTGGAGTGTGTGTGTGGTGGTAGTGGTGGAGTGTAGTGGTGGTGTGGGTGTGTAACATCTTAATGGTAGTGGAATGGAATGTGAGTGAATGTGGTAGACTAATGGTCAGTGGTGGTGTGTGGTGTGTGGTGTGTGTGTGTGAAGTGAATAACGTGCACATAATTGTGATGTGAGTGAGTATATGAGTGTGAATGGAGTGAGAATGGTGAACGAATGAACGAAGAACGAACGAATGAACAAATGAACGAATGAACGAATGAACGATTGAATGACCGAATGAATGAATGAATGAATGAATGAATGAATGAATGAAGGCAATGCTGTATGGATGAGTGAGTGTCATGGTTTGTGAGACGTTGATATATTTTGAATGATTGGTTGTTAATTGATTGATTGATTTATTGACTGGCCTATTTATTTGCTAAGTTAATTAGTGAGTGATTTGGTGATGGGTGAGAGAGATAGAGAGATATAAGATAGAAAGCGTGGTTCAGTTTGTAAATACGTTCATACGTTTACACTTTATTTTCAGCACTGTAATTACTACAACTAAAATGGAACAAATGACATGAAACTAATGCTCTACACAATAATTAACCCACGTTATCACATCCAAAAATTCAACCGGGCCGTCTCTCGTCTTGCAAAACCCATCCACAGCAGATGTCATGATTTATACGGCACCGTTCAGCAGCCACGCGGTTGGCAATCACAATTTAATTATCTCGCCGGATTAATAAATACAAGTCAGGCCTATTACCGCGAATAGACGGGGTATAGACGAGAGGAAATCACCGTAGCTGTCCCAATAATGTGTCCTTATTTTAGCGGATTATATCATAAACAACTAAAATGATTGTTGTAATGACTATGGCTTCAGCCCTGTCATGTTGTGAGAGTAGTGTTCACCGTCGATGTGTCTTTATTGCTTCAAAGAGCAGTGATTCGATCGGGAATGTTTCTTAGTTCTGTCTGAGGTTATGATTAATGCCGCGTGATCACACATGTGCGAGACTTCTGGCGGAAACAATAAATCCTCTCTCTCTGTCTCTGTCTGTCTGTCTGTCTGTCTGTGTGTCTGTCTGTCTGTCTGTCTGTCTCTCTCTCTCTCTCTCTCTCACTCACACACAGACATAGACACAGACACAGACACACACACACACAGACACACACACACACACACGCACAAACACACGCACAAACACACACACACACAAATTATATAGATTTTAATGGGCAACCACCCGACATAAATATATAATTAGCACCTTCTGTTGATTTATTTTTCACATATTCGAGTAATCATTTTGTAGGAAGACTGTCCTTTTGGACACATTTTGTTGGGCTTCGGAACACATTTATTTGGGCTTCGGAAAGGTGCAACGCAAAACAGTCACAAAGTAAACGATTTCGCGTGTAATAATTACTTACGTGCCTCCTAATAGTTTAGGCCAGAAATCTCAAAGGGCTCTAGAAATCACGTTAGGAGTATCTAAATGTTACAAGCTGTCATCCATGCCAGGATTTATCTGTGACCTCTACCAGTCACAAACAGCCCGGATGACACTTTCTATTGTGATTTTGTATTACGTAGTGATATATTTTATGAAAATGGTGACAGGGTTTTTTGAAGGGTTTTCAACGCGTACATAATCGGCTATTTATCTACTAATTATAGGGCTACATGATAACATTCGTGTCAGCATGTGTGGAAAATCGAGACACGTCTGTGCAGCAAATGTTAAGTCAATGCTATAGTATAGAAATGAAAGCACAAAATATACCAAATTATATTGGAATTATAGATATGTTTCATGACCGACGGTGTACAATAGTTCAAAACAATTACTTTCATACGTGGCATATGACAACTATTTTTATATTATAAACTTCACAATTCATTTCCAAATAAAACAATACTAGATTTTCTGACAAACGATGTAATATGTTGCATACACAAACACAATAGTAATCCGACCCTCTTATTTTTCATAACCGCCGCCCAAGAACATAATCCGCAATACATGCACTAATTACAAGGTTACATAGCTAATTTTTGTATCAAAATGTCTTGAATGATGAGATGGACATTATATCAAATCATTATTTACACATATGGTGCATGACAATTATGTTTTATCTCCCAACAATCCCAGTTCTTTCCAAATAAATAACACTAGCTTTTCTGACAAACAATGTAATATTTTGCAATCAAAACCGAAACACTAAATCTAACCCCTTATATTTCATAACCAACGTCTTCAAATACGATTGACTATATATATTTATTATTTGCAGTGCTACATAATTAATTTTTATTTCATAATGTTTGGAAAGTTAAGATGCGAATTTGTAGTTAGCAGGAATGCCAATATTGCAGACCTACTTGAAAGAAAAGCACAACATATGCCCTGATTGTTTTAACATTTTCATTTGGTTTTAGTGACCGAAGGTGTACAATAGTTCAAATCATTACTCACACATGTGGCGCATGATAATGTTTTTATCTCGCAACAATCCCAGTTCATTTCCAATTAAAATACCATTACTTTACCAGAGAAGGAATGTAATGTATTACACACAAAGCCAAAACATTAAACTTACCCCCTTAGTTTTTATAATCACCGTAGTCAAACACAATAGGCTGTAACTCTACTAATAGCAGAGCTACATAGCTAGTTTTGGTATCAAAATGTTTGGAGAGATAATATACGTATTTTTTGTTTATAAAGTACCGTTGGTTTGTCAAACAAAGATTATAATATATTGCACACACAAACAAAACACTAACCCTACCCCTTATTTTTCATAACCACCTTCCGCAAAAACAATCGGCTGTTATAGCCAGTAATTACTGAGCTACAATCATAGCTAATGTTGGCATCAATACACCTGGCGCTTGACAAATATTTTTACCTCACAACAATCCCAGTTCATTTCAAAATAAAACAACACTAAATTGTCTGACAAAGAATGTTATATATTGCATATACAACTAAAATACTAACACAACTTCCATACTTCTCAGAACCGCCTTCCTCAAACACAATTGGTTATATGTTTACTGATTACAGGGCTACATGTCTAATTTTGATATCACGCTGATAGGTGTAGTACGTTACATATTTGTGGTAAGAATGCATGTCAGTATTATGTACATACAAGTAGAGCACACATAATGCCACCAGACATTAATTCTTTAGTTTGGGTTCGTGACCGAAGTTGTACAATAATTCAAATAATTACTTACACTCATGGCATACGATAACTGTTTTGATCTCAAAACAAACTCTCTTCATTTCCAAATAAATTCATCCTAGTTTGTCTGACAAACAGGGTAATGCATTGCTTGCAAAACCAAAACACTAACACTACACCGTATTTCCCACAGCGTAGATAGGCTCTGCGAGCGAGATTCTCTAGTTGCTTTATTTTGCTTCAGAAAGATATGCTTCACGTATATGATTATCCAATCGAACTATGTGCATGTTTCTGGACTGTTTCCTACTCATCTACGTATCACATCTAGTTAATGCTTAATATACTGGTATGTTCCTTCCAGTGTGAGTTAAGATGATATTAAGGACAATAGCAAAGCGTCGTTGTGACACAGTAGCTGTTCTTGGCCAAAGTTCTTGACTAAGTTGTGTTGCAATTTACATTGTAAAGGAGTAAAAAACACAAGAGAATAGGAATATTTGCTTAAGATAATAATTCAAGCCCTGCTTGACAATTTGCATCAGCATGTGGTACAGTACACTTACATTGTCCTTTCATGGGATGATTTGAGTAGATGAACACCTGGACCATGGAACAGTTCTGCAGGGCTTCCAGGTGTTACAACTCACACTTTCTAAATAATGCCTTTGGTTTCACCATAATTGGCCCCCTCAGCAATTGAGTCAGATTAGATTGGTTACATGTAAGATCAACCTCTTATAAATTGTGTGGCACATATATGCTACACATATTATATATTTTGTGCTCCTGTGAAGCGCACAGTGCCATGATAGGTGACATATGAATAGGTTGACTCTTCCATGGATGTAAGTAATGTTTTGAAGTATTTTTCTATAACTATAACGTGTTAGTATATGTTGGCATAGTATGTGCTTTTTTAAGTCCGTGTTCGAGGTTTGGCGGTTATGCAAAATAAATGGGTAGAGTTAGTGTTGTGTTTTGCATGCAATGTATTACCTTGTTTGTCATACAATGTAACACTATTTTATTTGGGAAAAAAGGGATTATTTTAAGATAAAAACAATTGTCATGTGCCACGAATGTAAGTAATTATATGAAATATTGTTCACCAATATTGTTCACCTTCGGTCACGAAACCAAATTGAAATTTATAATCTGGTGGCATAATGTCTGCTTTACTTTCAGTTATGTATATAATATTGACTAGCATAATTATTACGAATATGTAACGTTCTATATCTAACCTAAGGATACCAAATTTGTATACACAGCAAACGGTAATTAGTAGAAATATAACCGATTATGTTTTAGAAAGGCGGTTATGAAAAGTAAGGGGGTAAAGTTAGTGCTTTGGTTATGTATGCAAGATATTACTGTTTTTGGCAAAGTAATGTTGTTTAATTTGGAAATGAACTAGGATTGTTGTTAGATAATGAAAGTAATAGTCATGCGCCATGTTTGTAAGTAGTGCATTGAACTATTGTACAACTTCGGTCAGTAAACCAAACTAAAATGTTAATATAGCTGAGTCGTTGTTGTACTTTTCTTTCAAGTAGGTCTGTAATATTGCCATTTACATTATCTATTAATACGTATATTATCTTTCGAAACATCTTGATACCAACGCTAGCTATGTAGCGCTCCAATTAGTAGACAAACTGACTGACAAACTAATGGTATTTTATTTGCAAATGAACTGGGATTGTTGCGAGATAAACACAATTGTCTTGAGCCACATGTGTAAGTAATGATTTGAACTATTGTACACCTTCGGTCACTTAACCAAATGAAAATGTTAACACAATCAGAGAACATGTTGTGTTTTTCTTATTAGTAGCTCTGCAATATTGGCATTCATATTAACTACAAATTCGTATCTTACCTTTCCAAACATTTTGAAATAAACATTAACTATGTAGCTCTACAAATAGTAGATATGTAGTCGATTGTGTTTGAAGACAGTGGCTATGAAAAATAAGGGGGTAGGGGTAGCTTTTCTGTTTTATATGCAAAGTATTACTCTATTTGTCAGAAAATCTTTTTTTTTTTAAATGAACTGAATGAACTAATGCCCACCCTTCACGACACCAAATTAAAGTGTTAATATATCTTAGCATATGTTGTGTTTTTCTTGAAACTTCGTCTACAATAATTGTTATTGATGTGTACATTAACTGCAAGTACGTACCTCACCATTCGAAACATTTTTTATACCAAAATTATATATGTAACCTTGTAATTAGTACATATATTGCGGATTATGTCCTTGGGTGGCGGTTATGGAAAATAAAATAAGGCGGTAGGGTTTCGATTTTGGTTATGTATGCAATATGTTACATCGTTTGTCAGAGATTTTAGTGTTGTTTTATTTGGAAATGAATTGGGAAGTTTTTGTTGTAAATAGATTTGTCATGTGCCGGTCACGAAACCTAACTATAACATATGTGACTTGTTTTTTTCACACATGCTGACACAAAATGTTATCGCGTAGCCCTATAATTAGTAGATATATAGACGATTATGTACATGTTGAAAATTCTTCAAAAAGCCCTGCCTCCATTTTATCAAAATAGCTAACTACGTAGAAAAAATCATAACAGAAAGTATCGTCAGGGCTGGTTATATCGGTAAAGGTCATAAATAAATCCTGGCACGGATAGCAGCTTGTAACATTTAGGTACCCCTGAAGTCATTTTTTTGAGATTTTGGGCTTACTTTATAATACCTAAAACATTGCTAATTCTTGTAAAATAGCAGTGTGCTGCGTAGAAATTGAATGTGAGAATCGATCAGAGTTTCTGTTGGTACAACAGAGTGTTTTACCGGCTTGCCACATTCTATATATAAGATGCACAGGTGTGAAAAATAGCAACAGTCATAGTTTTAGAGATAGAGCCGATATGTTATTAATTACTGACTCTCTCCGTGTGTCGTCAGACGCGCAAGACAAAGAGCAATCTGTTTTCAATCATTCTTTCTAAGTCTTGTGTCTTTAATTTCTAGTGCTGTACATCTTTTACGATGGTTCTCGGATACATTTATTTTTGTAGTCTTCTTTTTTCTTTCTCGTTTGTTTCCTGTGCCACGTTTGCTTTGGTGTTCTTGACAGCCTTTGTTCTCATGAGACTTCTTTATTTGACACGTAATTGCTCATAGATAAAGAAGACATTTTTTTTTCTACTTGACTCTGTAGCCGGTTATTTAAGATCACGGAAAGCTGGAATGAAACCATGCTTTAGGTATTACATTTCGAGCAAATAAATAAAGACTTTTACAGCGTAGTGTTTCCGGTCTTCCAAATACACAATGCACAACGGAATGCTTATAAACTCAAACGATTGTTACGTAAAACTCGAAAACAGACATGCCTAGGCTTGGAAAGACAAGCTCCGTGTTCATTGACGATGACCAGCTGACACTCAGAATAATAAAACTGTTGAATGACTCCGCGGTTTTGGACAAGATGTAATCTGTGCTGTTCCCGGACGAACTATCTGAGCAAATTCGAGAACTTCACGTTACATTAAAGAAACTGCAAACTCAGCTAAAGGAAAGGACAAGAAGATTCCAAGCCTGGAAGATAAAATTGCCAATCTGGAAGTGCAAACAGATGCAGACGAACAATACAGTCGTAGGGCTAATCTACGAGTAAGTGGTCTAGTGGAAAATTATTAAGGGGAAAACTTGGAAAAAAAGGTGATGACACTCTTCAATGAACACATGAACATTTCTCCTTCCGTTGATGTATGTGACATATAAAGAGTTCACAGAATTGGGCGAACTCTAGACAACAAAGCCAGACCGCGACAAGTCATCGTACGTATCCGCAGCGAGAGAACGTGTGACGCAGTCTTCAAACAACGAACTGCACTGAAATCGCTGAACGACGGAAAACCAAAGCAAACACCAAATATCTACATTAATGAGGACTTAACATCTCTGCGCAAGAAAATGGCCTATCAAGCGAGACAACTGAAAAAAGACCATAAGGTAAGTGACTGTTGGACACTGAATGGAAAGGTCCTGATCAAGGTGTCATGAGTGATCTCCACAAATACGAGTAATGTGTATCATTAACTCCGTGGCCACTCATCCGACATGGACATTTAAAATAGTAAGTTATTTTTACACTGAGTTGTAAAAATACATTATTGTTTTGCAGTGCCAATATGACTTTAGCTCACATAGATTATGTTAATATGTTTTTGTTATGCTTTTGTATGTTATTATTTACAAGTACTATGAATAACTGTATTTTTTGGTATTGTCCAGTTTTTCTTTTGACCTGACCAATATATATGTGTGTTGTCTGACCAATATATTTACTCCGACTTGGACATTTAAAATAGTAAGTTATTTTTATACTGAATTGTAAGAGTACATTATTTTTTTGCAATGCAAATTTGACTTTAGTTCAAATAAATTGTGTAAATATTTCTTTGTTATGCATTTTTCTGTTATTATTTACGTGTACTATAAATAACTGTTGTCTGACCAATATATTTAGTCCGACTTGGATATTTAAAATAGTAAGTTATTTTTAAACTGAGTTGTAAAAGTACATTATTTTGTCAAATGCCAATATGACTTTAGTTCACATAAATTATGTTAATTTTTTTTTCATGCATTTTTATGTTATGATTTACGTGTATTATGTTTTGTCCAGTTTTTTTTAATAATAAAATGGTTAAATTGTTTGACCAATTATATTTACTCTTGTGATAAACAGTCTGAAGTCAACATTATATCAGTCATTTAATTAATTATATTAATCTGCTTTCATTTCAATTGATTATGTTGGCTAGAACACGTACAATGTGTTGGTTTTAAATTTAACAAGATTTAACAAGATTGCCACATCGAGAATTAACTCTAGGTGGCAGGTGGACAATTTTGGCTTATCGAGAGTCCGACCCTTTTACCTATATGTATCCCGCCCTTCTGAGGTATGTGTCGATTTTATTTTTAAACATATTCACACTACTAGCACCCACACAAGCAGCAGATTATCTGTTCCATTCATTTACAGTCCTTTGTGAAAATGAGAACTTTCTTATATCTAATCTACACTGCTCCTTTGCTAATGTAACTTCATGTCCTCTAGTCCTTCTATCTTTCTTAACTGAAAAAAAAAAATTTCTATCAATATTTTCATAACCATTCATTATTTTAAACACTTCTATCTGATCTCCTCTCAATCTCCTGGTCTATAGTGTTGTTAATCCGCATTTTTAGGCGTATTTCGTAACTAAGATCCCTCAGTTTTGATATCATTTTAGTTGCACTCCTCTGCACTCTTTCTAGCATATCTGTCCTTCCTGCGATATGGCCTCCACGCTTGAATACAATATTCTAAATGAGGCCTATTGTTTTGTACAGCGGTATTATTAGCTCTTTTTCCTTATACGTTATGTTTCGCCTAATTAATCAAAGGATTTGATTTCCCTTTGAAGTTACAATTCCGCATTGCTCTGAAACATTCATATCAGCACTAATGGTTAACCCTAAGTCCTTTTCTTTTACAGTAGTACTTAGTACAGTACCTCATTGTATATTCTACCTCTTCGTTCTCATGTCCTGCGTGGAGGCATTTACATTTCCCAAAATTTAACAGCATTTGCCACTTTTCAGACCATTTGATCAACCTGTCAAGATCATCTTGTAAATGTTGTCTATCTCCATAACTTTTAATCCTTCTAAACACTTTTGTATCATCCGCAAATTTCAACACCTTGCTTGTTATTTCATCATCCAAATCGTTGATGTATATTAAGAATAATATAGGTCCTAGTACTGATCCCTGTGGTACCCCACTCAATACCGATTTCCAGTTTGAAGCTTCCCCATCAACTATTACACGCTGTCTTCTGCCAATCAGCCATTTTTCTATCCACTTTATTATACCATTTCCTATGCCATGGGCCTTAAGCTTAAGCAGTAATCTTTGATGTGGTACTTTGTCGAAAGCTTTAAAAAAAATCTAAGTAGACGATATCTACTGGTGATCCCTCATCTACCCACTTAGTTATGTATTAAAAAAACATAACATATTTGTTAAGCATGACCTCGCTTTAAAAAACCCATGTTTAGATGGATTTATCAAGTTATGTTTAACAAGAAAATCCACCATGTGATATTTAATTAGTCTTTCTAATAATTTGCAAATCACTGATGTTAAACTCACTGTTCTATAGTTCTCTGAATTGTTTCTCAAACCTTTTTTAAATAACGGTATAATGTTTGCCTCTTTCCATTCTAAAGGAACCACTCCCTCTTCTAAAGACAAATTGGAAACTGTTGCAAGCGGTACGCTAATTTGTTCAACAATTTCCAACAGTAGTTTGGGCGGAATCCTATCCATTCCAGGTGATTTATTATCCTTCATAGCCCTTATTTGCTTAGCTATCATTTCCGGGGTTACAATTAATTGTCCTAAATATTCTGAATCTGCCCCTTGAACTTAGCCTCTGGTACTGGCAGTGAATTCATATCTTCTCTTGTAAACACTAAACTAAAGTACTCATTCAGATCTTCTGCCATTAAGAATCCCTCTGATATTATATTTCCAGCACTATCTTCTAGAGGACCGACCTTATCTTGAACTTTCTGTTTACTTCGAACATACGCATAAAAACTCCTGCTGTCATGTTTTATATTATTAGCTAATTGTTATTCATAGCTTCTCTTTTGAATTTCTAATTTCAGCTGTAGCTTGGTTAAGTGCTTCTTTATAACTGTTATAGTCTTCATCATTTCCAGTACATCTATATAACTTCCACATCATTTGTTTATACTTATTTTTTCTAATGGCTTTTTTCGATAAGTTTTTCTTTTTGGACTGTTTCCCTTGTTTTTTGAAGGGAACAAATGTATCGACTATGCACTTAATTTCACTTTTTAATATATTCCAGCATTCTGTTGCTGTCTTATTTTTCAGTGTGTTATTCCAGTGTGTTATTCCAGTCTATCTTTGCTAAATATTTCCTTTGTGGAATTTCTCCTATACTGGTTTTTAGTATTCCTTTCTGATTTTACTTTGATGGTAAAATGTATCTGGTTGTGATCACTATTCCCCAGTGGCTCACATATCTTGACATTGTCAACTAATTCATTATGTGAGGACAAAACTACGTCTAACACATTCTCACCCCCGGTTGGTTCTAGCACATGTCGAGAAATGAAAGTATCTTGAACTAAAACTAAAAACTTGTGGTCCTCACTCCCCATACTCTGTAGAGATTTTCATTGTATATGCCCGTGGCTAAAATCCCCCATAATAATACAGTCCCGTTTGCTTACTTACCTTATAGCGTTTTGTATTTTTTCATTGTCTTCTGTGCTTATGTTTGGACTTCGATATACTAATCCAACTGTTAACGTTAAGTTTCCTGTGACTATGTTACACCAAACAGCTTCTTCGCAATCTGCTTCTCTTTCTAATTTTATTTCATAAGCATGGATAGATTCTTTAATATATAAAATAACTCCACCTCCCTTTCTTCCTATTCTATCTTTCCTAAACATTACATATCCTGTCAGTCCCAATTCGGCATCTAATATATCGGTGGTGGTCCAGGATACGGTTATACCTATTATGTGAGGGTCAATATCTTCTACCATAATGTTTAGTTCATTTCTTTTGTTTACTATACTCCTTGCATTTAAACAAACACATTTATATCCAGCTTCAGAAGAGTTTTCCAGACTGTTCTTTGCTGATTTATTCGTGCTGTCTTTATCTATGCCTCAAGTTTCAGGATTTTCTGTGAGTCTCCCTGCGAATCTAGTTTAAATAGATGCATCCTGTTCCACTGTCAACAGATCGCAGCAGGTTCTCTGAGAAAACTGCTGCCCACTTTCCACTAAGAAGGAGGCCATCTCTCATGTACATATCTTCCCTCCCAACAAAGCATCCGCATATATATATGAATCCCACCCCCTCTTCTTCACACATCTGCTCAACTAGTGCGTTGATCGCCATCCTCTTGCAGTTTATATAAGTTGCCCCCCTTCCTCCCATTACTGAAAAAATTCCTGACAGAATAATTTGTTCAACTCTTGTCTTCTTTAGCTTCCTCACTAACTGTCTGTACTTCTGTACTATCCCAGTTGTTCCCTCCCTGTCTTCATTATTTGTTCCTACATGTACCAGTATAGACCCTCCCTTGCCATGTCCCAATACCTTCTCTATCCTGTCAGTCATGTGTTCAATCCTAGCCCCCGGTAGACAAACAACGACGTCCTTCCCCTCGCTCAGTGTCTTGTCCGTCTTTCTCATAATGGAGTCGCCCATAAACACCCTCTCTTTCCTCATTTCCCCCTCACTAACTGCCTTAGAGTAGCTCCTTCTTCGGTTTGCAACTGTCTGGTTGTTGTCTTTTCCCCTGTCGTCTTCTCTCCTGTCACACTCTCTTCCGATCCATTCTTTCCTTCCGCTTTTTCTCTTGTCACCTTTCCTCCTGTCAGCGTCCCTTTTATTGACTTCTCTTCTATCACATTTGCTCTCACTTCCTTTCGTCCCTTCATCATTCCTCCCATCTCATTTTCTTCTCTCCTCCCCCTTCCCATCTTCCCTCCCTCCTTCTCTACGGTGACTTTCTCCCCTGTCACCTTCACGCTTGTCACGTTTTCGATTTTCCAATTTCTCCCCCTTCAATCACCTTCCCTCCTCTTAATCTCCTTTCCTCAATTTTCTTCCCACTGCTATTCTCCTTCAGTCTTGAAGTATTCTCACCTCTCTCTCTCTCTCTTTCGTCTCTCTCCATTCGACCTGTCTCCTTGCTAATTCCCATCTCCATTCCCTTCACAATATATGTCAACCTAACTATCTCCTTCTGCAGACACTCCACCTTCCAACACCCAATGCACTGAAAGGTGAATCCTTCCTCCATGGTTTCTGCCCATGACTTCCCACAGCCGGACAATGCAAAATCTACCCTGCTGTGGCAGTGCTCGCACACAAAGTGTCGCTTTGCCTTGACTTGCCGCTTGCAAGGCGCCACATCCCGTTCAGAATTTATTTAATAACTTAACTAACTTAGTCTTTATAAAGACTGTTTCCTGTGTACTACAGCACACTTTATGTTACAGATTTCATTTACACAGCCGACTATTTATCCTATCACGAACGCTAACATTACCGGTAGTGACCTAATTTAAATACAATCAATTACGTTACGTTAGGCTGCTTTATTTATTTAGGTTACGCCGCTCGACTATAGCCCTTGCTTAATTTTAACAACAATGCTACCTAATCAAAATATCTAGCAAGTACTGGCTTACACAGACATTATCTTATGTAAGTAGTTTGATGGTTGTTACTTTATCTCCTATATATTCTAACACATAATCAGGTTTGTTAAATCTTGTTTACAACTTATCGAAGGCTAAGTTACCCTATTATCACTCACTATACTAAGGTGTTCTAGAATACTTTAAATAATTAACTTTAAGTACAACTGCTACTCAATATATGTTTACTGCAACTTTATGAATTATATTAAGGCAAGAATAATACTTATCAATCAGTAATTCCACTTGTTTATCGACTTTTCTGCACCACCAATTTCTACGATCTATCTCCGCCAAAAACGAAACAATGATTTTCGCATTCTAAATGCATTATAATGTTGGTTAAAATGCATTAGATTGCATCAGAATGCATTACTGCTAGAAGCTACAGTTTTATTATTAAGTTTCTTTCTCGGGCTATCTTGTCAAATGGTCCTGATTTGTTTCTATTACATCGCTTTCTTTCTTTCTTGTATTCTCCAATTTACATGTGGTATTACACAAAATTGTCTAAATAATATGTTATGCATCAGTAATTATATTGATGAAAATAATGAACTACCAATATTACGCCGATCGTCATATTATGATTTTGAAAAAACCTATTACTCCAAAACAATAATAAACATTTCAGTATCCTAAACTCAAATATACAGTCCATTAACGCAAAGTTTAGTGAGCTCGAGGCATTTGTAAATTACTATTCTTCCCTAAATTTTTAAATTAGCATAATATGTCTCCAAAAGAGCTGGTTCTCTAATAATGATGACTTATCACTAATTCAATAAAATGGATATGACTGTATACCCCAAGGAAAAAGTTGTAGCATTAAAGGGGGATTATTAATATACACACACATATATGTATGTATATATATATATATATATATATAGATAACACTTTAATTATGAAGTAAAGATGAAATTAAATATGCATGAACAATGGGAGGGACAAATAATAGTAAATGGAGGAGGCTTATCGCAGACAGTCACTATAGGAAATATATACCGACCTCAAGGCCTTTAACTTAAAACTATAACGAATTCATCAATGAATTTACAATGGTCATATCATCTATGCAACACCATCAAAACAACAACCTTATTCTTGCAGGGGACTACAATATAAATATACTAAAAATAAACGAGCAAGAACACTGTAGTACTTCCTTTGACATGTTAACCTCATTCAGTTTTGTATTACCCCAAATATTACTCTTCCTACAATGTTCAAAACATGTACTGGTACACTTATTGATAATTTGTTTTTGCAAATTAACTAAATATATTTTACAAAGTACAGAAGGAATATTAATTAAACAAATTTCTTATCATCAACCATATTTTATGCTCATGGACACTGCTTTAAAAGAGGAACATCCTATAAAATTTATAATATTTAATGTACAAAATATAGAGGCATGTTAAAAAGTCAAAAATGATATAATCTCCTCTGAAATACATTTAAAAAATTAGATACAAATCCAAATGCTGACCCAAACTATAATTATAACATTATCATAAATTAAATAAATCAGGCTAAAAATAAATATATGACTAGCAAATTAGTGAAATTTAATAAATATAAACATGTAAAGTCTACATGGATAACTCAAGGCTTGCTAACCTTAATATGATAGATACAGAGATAAACTTTACAAACAATTAAAAATAACAAACCCTGAATCTTCCGAATATGGCATATTATTGATTAATCTAAAACATACAATAGTATTTTTTTTTTAAGTTTCCACAAAACAAAGCAATTGTGTTTTGACAAATGTTTTAATCAATTTAAATTTGATATAAAAACACTTTGGAAACTATAAATGAAATCCTAATCAAATTAATAAATCATTTCCAAAATATTTCAAAGAATTCGATTCTATTGTGGCAGACAAATAGGAAATTGCAAATAAATTCAATATATACATTATTTACCAATGTAGGCTGTAATCTAGCAAATTATATTAAATACAAAGGCATTCATGATCATTCATAGTATCTAAATAAAATAGTAAACTATAATTTTACATTTAATTACGTTGAAGAAGATACCATAAAGAGAACTATAATTAATCTACCCAACAAAATCAGCTGTGGATGTGATGGTCTCTCCACCAAACTGCTAAAAATGCTTGAACCTGCATTAACCAAATATTTAATTTTATTAACAAATCAAGTATTAACGACAGGAATGTTCCCTGATAAACTAAAAATTGCTAAGGCAATTCCAATTTATAAAAAGGTGAGCCAACATTGTTCAATAATTATAGGCCTATTTCTCTTCTACCAGCTATTTCAAAAGTACCTGAACATTCTTTTTGACTAATTATCATCTTGCTTAAAAGCTTTTTTTTACCATCAGTATGGATTCTGACCTAAACATTCAACTGAATACGCGGCTCTAGAATTAGTAGATAGAATAATAACCCAACTGGATAAGGATGAAATACCCATAAATATTTACTAGATCTTTCCAAAGCCTTTGATACCACTGACCATTTAATTGTAATTGACAAATTGAAATATTATGGTATACATGGAACAAATATGAACTTATTCAGCAGTTACCTAACAAATTGTAAACAATATATGGAAATTGACAATATAAAATCAAACGTGTTATCAATAACAACAGGTGTACCACAAGGCTCTATCTTAGGACCCCTGTTATTCATCATATATATCAATGATTCTGCACAATCCAGTAAAATGTTTAATTTTACAATTTATGCCGATGATACAACTTTATCAAGTACATTAAATACTTTCAGTGATAACATACAAGGCGAAAATTTAGAACCTGAAATAAATGAACAACTTTTAAAAATAACTGAATGGCTCAAAATAAATAAATTATCGCTAAACATAGCAAAATCTAAATACATGACATTTCAAAAGGCAAAGAAAAATATAGAGGCACTCACTCTGAAGATAGACATTGTAAATATTGAACAAGTCAATGAATTTGATTTTTTTTAGTTTAATTATAGATACAAACCTAAACTTGAAAAAATATTCTGAAAAAATATCAAATGCTTGTTCTAAAAAAAGGCATCTTAAACAATTTGAAATATGTGTTACCTCTTCATATTAAGATAATATTATATAATTCTTTAATAGTGCCACATATAAATTATTGCATCATGGCATGGGGCTTTCAACCAAATAGAATAATATAAAAGCCCTGAGAATTATTACCTTAAGTAAACATATTTCCTACACAGAACCACTTCACAAAAAACTCAACTTGTTAAAAGTAGATGACATCCTTAAATTACAACACTTAAAATTTTACTACAAATATTTACACAATGACTTACGAGTTTATTTACAAAACTGGAGGATAATGTTTAACTATGAGGTAAATAATCATGATACAAGAGTCATCAAGAATAAAATATACACTTATAAAATTAAACATGAATTTACAAAGAAATGTCTTAGGCATAATTTGCCACTTTTACTAAATAACATTCCCGATATAGTAAAAGAAAAGCTTAGTACACATAGTTCACAAGGATTTGCCAAGTATGTTAAAAAAATTTTTTTTACAAAATGATCAGGTAACATACACAAGACAAAACTCCTATATATGCATACAAAATTAAGAACCGACAACCACCTGTCAACTTTATACAGTACAAAACAGTTTTTATTTTATTTTGACCCAGGTGATGTATTAATTTGCTTCAGGGGATGTATTAATCCAGTTAATTTTTTATCATAAAAGGTGGCTCCTCGATAGCGACTATTATAGTCTTAGGGGACTGACCCTCATTTTTTTTTATTTACCATGCATTATACCATGTTTATCATAAGGTTATATATTTGTATTATTTAAATTTTATTTTTAACATGGATGTATTTTATGTATAATCAAATGGTCAAATAAAAACAAATTCTACTTCTTCTTCTTTGAATATAAAGATTATCTTGCACAACTCTCTCATATTGTCACATCTAAACTATGGTGTAATGGCCTGGCGCTATAGATGTAACAGAATAAAAAAACTTCAAAAGAACGCCGTCCGTATCACAAGTTTAAGTAAAAATAATGCTCATACTGATCCACTGTTCAAAAGTCTTAAATTACATTACTAAAAATAGAACATATTCTAAAATTGCATGACTTAAAACTATGCCATACATTTTCGCACAATAAGCTACCTGCCTACTTGCAAAATTTACCATTTGTCCAAAACAACAGTATTCACAACTTCTATACACGTGGACTAGATAAAATCCATACAACCAGGGTACATCATGAATTTGCCAAACGAAGCCTCAGGTATAGTTTGCCACACACCATAACTAATGCACCTGATTTAATAAAAGATAAGATCACCTCTCACAGTTTATACGGCTTCGCAACATATACCAAGTTTAATTATCTCAACACTTACACCGTACAATGTGAAATTCATAATTGTTATATATGCTATACATGAATGAATAATTCTTTACCTCCTTGCTTATAAATGACTTTATTTAAAAACCAACTGTTTGGTATATTTAGTACGTATGTAATGTACAGGCATATATACATTTATTGTGTAGTGATGATTCACTAATTGTACTAGGGATTTTCATCTGTTATATAATTTAAATAATGGTTCAAATTATTTCATAGGGTGGCTCTGACGACAACGACTATAATTAGTCTTAGTAGGAGTCTTCCGTCCCTTATATAACATAATCCTTTATTTCCCTATCATACCTTATATACTTACAACTTTGTTTTTTACTCATGTCGATTCGATTGCAATGTATTGTATGGTCTTTTGTTTTTTGTAACGATTATTTTGTTGTATTACGTATCTGAATTATCATAAAACATTTATGAAATTGTACACTCGAAATATAGCTGTATTGCATTGTAAACTCAGAGGTAAAATTATTTTATTATATTCAGGTATAAACACATATATTCTAGTATCAAGAACAATATATTAAACATTAGGAAAATGCAACCTCGACGAAACACTGGCGTGATGTTTTTGTATCCTTGAGTAGTTGATATAATTTAAATGAATTCAATAATTAATTTTCCGCAATTGTTTTGCCATGAGCGAAAACAAATTTTGTATCTATGCCAACATGCGCTCGGTTGCGTCCAAAATAATTTGAATTGATTTTGTGTAATTTTGTTATGGATTTTTTGTTATAAAATAACAAAACCTAATCATGTGCCACGGCGATTACATTGGTCAACGAAGTGTTACTTTGTAAACACTTACCTATCCTCTTCGGGCCTTGTGGCCCATAAGGCTGCTGTGCGACTCCGCCACCTCGCCCTGTCAACGGCTATGTGTCTGGCTTTGCTCCAAGTTGCCCAGCCCAGTTGCTTCCGTTCTTTTTCCACTGTGGTTCTCCACGTTGTTTTTGGTCGACCAACTTTTCTTGTTCCTTCCGGCGTCCATGTCAGTGCTGTCAGGCAGTGGTTTTGGTCCTTCTTTCTCAGCACATGCCCGATCCAATTCCACCTTCTTCTCTGTACTTCTGTGCTGATCTTCTCTTCTGCTGTTATGTTCTCAATGTCTTTGTTCGAAATTATTACTGGCCATCTAATTTTTTAAATTCTTCTGAGACAGTTGAAATGGAAAATGTCAAGTTTTTTGTTGTCGCATTTGTTTACTTTCCATGTTTCACATCCATACAATAACACTGATTTGACCAGAGTATTGTATAATCTGAGTTTAGTTTTTAATGTGTACACATTTGAGTTCCATATCTGCTTGAGTTTCATGAATGATGTCCTTGCTTTTCGTATTCTGTTGTTAATATCGTCATCCCCTCCTCCTTGCTTGCTGACGTTTGCGCCCAGGTATGTATATTTCTCTACTTCATTCAGTTGTTGATCATCAATCTGTATTCTGTTGTTGCATTTGCTGTTGATCCTCAGTACTTCAGTTTTCTTTTTATTGATTTTTAGGCCAGTTTTTGATGCGAATGCATTCATTTTTGTTGCCTTTGCTTGCATGTGTCTGTAACTTGATGACATAAGCGCAATGTCATCTGCGAAGTCCAAGTCTTCAAGTTTTGACATGAATCTCCATCTTATCCCTGTGTTGTTTTCTTCAGTTGTTTTCCTCATTATCCAGTCGATTACCATCAAGAAAAGAAATCCGGACATTACGTCTCCTTGCTTAACTCCAGTTTTTACCTTGAACCACTCAGATTGTTCACCTTCATCTAACACTGCACATTCACTGTCCTCGTACAAAATCTGGACCATTCTGATTATCTTGTATGGGATTCCATAGCTCGCCATGATTTCCCAAAGGCTCTCTTGGTGTACAGAGTCAAATGCCTTTTCGAAGTCTACAAAAGTTACATATAGCGTTGCTTGCCATTCCACTACCTGTTCTATTATGTTTCGAAGGATGAATATCTGCTCAACTGTGCTTCGTCCTCTTCTGAAACCTGCTTGTTCATCTCTCAACTTGTTGTCAACTCCATCTCTTATTCTGTCTATTATCACTCTTCCGAACACTTTACTGGGGACAGATGTTAGAGTAATACCTCTCCAGTTTCCGCACTCTGTAAGGTTACCTTTCTTTGGTATTTTAACAATCAGTCCTTGTTTCCACGTCTTTGGTACTTTTTCTTGTTCCCAAATTGTTTTGAATAAGCTTAGAAGCCAATTCTCTGTTGTCGCCATGTCTGCTTTCAACAATTCTGCTGTAATGTCATCTTTACCTGCAGCTTTCCCATTCTTTAGCTTCCTCAGTGCTGATCTAATCTCTGTTTTTGTTATAGAGTCTGTGCTGATTTCATCTATGATTGAGTCTAATTCAATATCTATAACGGGGTCATCGGGCATAGGTCTATTAAGGACTTCTTCAAAATGCTCCTTCCATCTTGTCCGCTTGGCTGGTCCTTCAGTTATTAGGTTTCCAGATTTGTCTTTTACTGCATTCGCTGTTTTGTGTTTGTCGTTACTAAGTGTCTTTGTGATGTTGTAGACTTCTTTCATCCTTCCATTCCCGGCTGCTTTCTCTGCTTCTGCAGCCAGGTTGTCTACCCACTTTCTTTTATCTTGTCTCATGTTTTTCTTTACGTCTTTGTCTTTTTGTTGATACTTATCCTTGTAGCTCTGCTTTATCCTTTCTGACTTTGCTTGTTCCATGTTGTTCTTTAGTCGTTTCCTGTCTTCTACCAGTTCCCATGACCCTTTGCTGATCCATGGTTTTTGTCCTCTCTTTTTGTAACCCAGTACTTCTTTGGCTGTTTCTTTGTAGGCCACCTCGAATTCTTGCCATTTTCTCTCAACAATGTCATTATCTGTCTCGTCGTAGTCCTGTAGTACATCATATCTGTTCCGTAGCTTCAATGAGAATTGCATTTTTATGGTTGGTTGTTGCAGCTTGATTGTGTCGAATTTCTTTCTGTTCTCACTGGTCTTTTGCTTCCTCTTTAGCTTCAGCCTGATCTTCGAGCGCACTAACTGATGGTCACTCGCAATGTCTGCCCCCCTCATCACTCTGGTGTCCATAACTGATGTTCTGTGCTGCCTGCTCACTAGCACATGGTCAATTTGGTTTTTGGTTCGCCCTCCTGGAGATGTCCATGTCTGCTTATGGATGCGTCGGTGTGGAAATATGGTTCCTGTTACCACAAGGTTGTTTAATCCACAGAAGTCAATTAGTCTTTCTCCATTTTTGTTTCTATCACCAATTCCATGGCTTCCCATTATGTGTTCGTAGCCCTCATTTTCTTCTCCAACTTTGGCATTTAGGTCCCCCGTTACTATGAGCATGTCATGTTTATGTACACTGCCCACAACTGACTGCAACTGTTCATAGAACTGGTCTTTCTCTTCGTCACTTGTTTCATTTGTTGGTGCATATGTTTGTATGATTGATAGTTTAACATATCTTGAAAAGAATCTAGCATAAATAATTCTATCACTGATAGGTTTCCACTCTAGTAATGCTTGCTCTGCTTTCTTTCTCATCATTATTGCCACTCCATGACTGTGTAGGTTGTCTTCTCTCCCAGAGAAAATAACACTCTCTCCAGTGTTTAACTTGACTTTCCCGTGTCCTGTCCATCTGCATTCGCTAATGCCCATGACATCGATTCTGTATTTATCCATTTCTTTTGCAAGTTGTGCTGATTTACCTATTGAATATAACGTTCTCACATTCCAACATCCTATATTTACAGTTTCCTTTGGTCTGGTCAGCGACGCTATCGACTGCCGAACGTCCGATTGGCTTTGATCCGGAAGTGTCATACTTTCCATGTATCTGATGTCCTCAGGTATATGGAGCGTCGTCTCTTCATAACCGTTTCCAGCATGTGCTGGCGAAGTCACACGTTTAGTTTCCGTAACAATTATTGAACTGGGGGGGTTGTTGGCCCTCCGCAGTAGGTTTAATTTTGGGGTTTTCCTTCCCCTAGTCAGAGCCTCGTTTGCCCACAACCGCAAGGTAGTGGTTTCCCGGGGGAACCACAAGGAGGTGAGGTTGACCTGGGTGTTCTACGGTTTACCGACAGGTTACTATTTTCACTTTTCACCCCCACAGAGGGCTAGCCGACCCCAACGTCACTGGCTGTGGCGCTGGGCGCTTGAACACCCCTTTCCCCCTTTGTAAACACTAGTCCCTTCGAAAAACGTTGCTCAAACAAAATTCTTCGCGAGGTCATTGAGAAGGACACCATTTTCATAGGGCTAATAACTGTATTTCAGGGATAAGATGAAGATTCATGTCAAAACTTGAAGACTTGGACATCGCAGATGACATTGCGCTTATATCGTCAAGTTACAGATACATGCAAGCGAAGGCAACAAAGATGCATGTACTTGCATCAAAAACCGGCCTAAAGATCAATAACAAGAAAACGGAAAACTGAAGTACTGAGGATAAACAGCAAATGCAACGACAGAATACAAATTGATGACCAACATCTGAATGAAGTAGAGAAATATACATACCTGGGCGCAAACGTCAGCAAGCAAGGAGGAGAGGGTGACGATATTATCAACAGGATACGAAAAGCAAGGACATAATTCATGAAGCTCAAGCAGACATGGAGCTCAAATGTGTACACATTAAAAATTAAACTCCGATTATACAATTCTCAGGTCAAATCAGTGTTACTGTATGGATGTGAAATATGGAAAGTAAACAAAAGCGACAACAAAAAACTTGACATTTTCCAATTCAACTGTCTCAGAAGAATTTTTAAAATTAGATGGCCAATAGTAATTTTGAACAAAAACATTGAGAACATAACAGCAGAAGAGAAGATCAGCACGGGAGTACAGAGAAGAAGGTGGAATTGGATCTGGCAAGTGCTGAGAAAGAAGGACCACAACCACTGCCTGACAGCACTGACATGGATGCCGGAAGGAACACGAAAAGTTGGTCGGCCAAAATCAACGTGAAGAACCACAGTGGAAAAAGAACGAAAACAACAGGGCTGGGCAACTTGGAGTCGCACAGCAACCTTGTCGGCTAGAAGGCCCGAAGAGGAAAGGTAAGTTAAGGTAATAAATGTATTTTCGTTGGTGGCGCCACCTACCGAATTTATTTTAACCGAATTGGCCAGTGCCTATATCCGGCCTACCAGCCTGCAGAATAAGGTTAACATTTGCGAATGAAGCCATTGGGTGAACGGCCAAATCAAGCTAAGAAACCCATAAAAACAACAGACAAAATCGTGACATCAACCACGAAAAAAGCGGAATTTTTTTGTATGAAAGGGGGCGACAGGAAGAATGTACAAGACAACACTAACGCGTGAGATATCAACAAGACAACACTAACGCGTGAGATATCAACAAGACAACACTAACGCGTGAGATATCTCGCCATTTATTATATGACTTTAAGTGATTTAACATAGGAGTGGTTTATTTTGAGTTTTTCTCCTTTATAATTTTTCTACCTCCTTAGCATATTTTGTTTCCTTTAGCATAGACACCAGTATTATAGGGACCGACGGCTTTATGTGTCTCTTCAGAAAAACAGAGGCCTATATTAAATTATCTGGATGTTTGTACTGGACCAGTAGTCACAGGAACGAGAAGACCACTTGCACGTCGGTCATTACCTTCAGATCTACTGGTCGTTTTTCTTTCCCCATTCTTTAACCGCAGTCGTTAAAAAGACCATTCGGCAGCGATGTCCATCAGAGACTGCAGATGAACAGTCGACAGCACCCCCACCGGACCAAGTGATTGACAACGCGCTGATTACAAGAGTTGCAATGACAGGTCGTTTGTAGAGACTCACAATAATTTTAAGAACACTACACTAAATGCCACTCAGTCAAATGAGACATTCGGAAGACGTTCATTTCGCGAGAGCTCGGAAGTAACCGTTTATTAAGTCGGCTACGTAAACTTATTGATTTAACGGCTTGTCGTGTCGCGTCTCCGGTTTGCGGGTTTAGTATAGCGGCCATTTGCATGTCGCCGCCACAAGTGCGTTGTGGTCACGTGATATCTAAATACGAACCTACCATCGATCTCGATTAGTAATACGAATTAGTTGGAATAATGCGAATCGGTGTCGTTTTCCCCACATCGTAATTGCACGGGGATCGCTTTTCGGCCCTGGCGCGGATTCATTATTGAAAAGGACTTTTAACGGGCGTTTAGTAGCAGTTAGCGACAGTAAGCCATTAGGCGTAATCCGCAATGTCGGTGCCGCTTGCAAGTGTGAGTTACTTAGAGCGACCAGGCGGCCGGACTGGTCGTTGATCGGTGAAGATCAAGTTTAACGATGTTCCGAGGTAATATAAAGCCAATCCGCGAATCGATAGGCGCTACTAGCATGTCTCTTCCCGATGGTAGACTCGCTCACAAAATACGATCTCAAATCTTCTTCTTGAATGCGTTTTGATAACATAATTTTGTGTATTTCTTGTGTTACAAATGAGTTCTGTCTACGTCAACTACTGGCTACCACGGCCATTATGTGTGTCTTAATTGTACATTATTAGCTTCCTACGTCGTAAAGAACGTTTACAGATTATTGTACACGGGTATTTTGGTCAACTAGAATTCTTTGGGGATGGGGCCATCACCCCATCCCTTCCGCCATTTCTACGACACATATTATAAAAAACAATATATAACTCAGAATAAGGATCACCATTGTCTCCGTTTATTGGTTGATTTACATTATTGTAACGTCACGCCGACTTCGAGAATGTTAGTTTCGCCGGCGTCAAAAAGTGGCTGGAGCTTATAACATGAAATCAAGAAGTGAAGAAATACGCTTGTCTATGTCTGAAACCTTTGGAAATTAGAAAGTGGTGTCTCAATCGGTAGATGGGTGAACTGTGTCGACGATCTAACATCGTTCGGCAGTTTTTAAAACACCACACCAACAACAACAAAATCGTAGGTCCGTTTATAAGGTTTCTAGGTCTGATTATTGGGAAATCATTTATATGCTACACTTACAGAAGGAGTAAGCTTTAAACCGTTACCAGGATCGTTCGGATCGAACATGCCATAAGGGTGTTAGCGAATGTTGAATTGAGTGTTTTGATGTTTTTGAGTTGTACATTTTCGCCAGCTTATCTTTTTGATCTCAAGCATCGTTCTAGTCGTCTGCAAAGATCTTCCACTCCGGGGCGCTCGTATCTGCCCTTACAACACACTCTCTATCAGTCGTACTTATGATATTTAGCTGCCATATTTTGGCAATTAATGTTCGCATCCCTACAACAGGAATTAATAAGTTTGTTAGTATGCTATTCTCTAGAACTCATAGAAAAGGATTGTAATAAAATATGTTGCAATTTTGTCCATTTTTTATAAAGTGGACACAATTTAATGGACTACCTAGAAGAAAAGCCAGCCAATGGAGATATGTGAAGCGCGTTGGCGTAGTGTTACAACGTCGGACTCTCAAACGGGAGATCCCGGGTCCGAATCTACTTGTTGCCGTTTCGACTCTTGTCTCAGTTCTTTCATTACATGTTGTTCTTGGTCACTCAGCTGTATGAATGAGTACATGGCAATAAACAGTGGCGGATAATGATGTACGAGTAATCTTCGCGCAGTAATTGTAACGTGGCTGAATGCTTCTAAGATCACTCGAGATGATGATGTTCGATTGAACAGGTTTCCCAGGGAATAAAGTGTAAAGCGCTCTGAACAGTCTTAAGGACTCAATGATGCGGTATATATAATACCTAAACTGTACTTGCTAACCTTTCCTGCGTTCTCCCTTTAAACTGTGTGTGCGCAGCTAATATTGCGCATATGTATCGTACCATAACTGAATGAATTAATACGTGGTAATGTGGCAACAAATCTAACTAATTTTGTTAGAAACGAAATGTTACCAAAACGAATATTATATTCATACCATATCGTCTTGCGCATGACGGCCATTTGGAAAAACAAGTCGTCAGTTATGCTTTTGCTCTGACGGATTACATTACTTTGTTCACGTCCCGCCACTCTCGTTCTGCTCACAACTACTTTCATTTTCAGGTGTTTTACCGATCTATTTCATCGATTCCTCCATTTTCCATCTCGCATCACTTTGCATATTCCTCGGACCGAGTTGTTTTCGCCACCCGCAACGTTTCCTGCGATACCTCTGTCAATCGAGTAGACTACTGCTAACTGAAATTAGCTTACACCTTTACACTCTGTTTTTATTTTAGCAACATATCTGTGTTCACCAGTACAACTACATCATCCGTGTTCACCAGTACAACTACATCATCCGTGATCACCAGTACAACTACATCATCCGTGTTCACCAGTACAATTACATCATCCGTGTTCACCAGTGCAACTACATCATCCGTGTTCACCAGTACAACTACATCATCCGTGTTCACCAGTACAACTACATCATCCGTGTTCACCAGTACAACTACATCATCCGTGTTCACCAGTACAACTACATCATCCGTGTTCACCAGTACAATTACATCATCCGTGTTCACCAGTACAACTACATCATCCGTGTTCACCAGTACAATTACATCATCCGTGTTCACCAGTACAACTACATCATCCGTGTTCACCAGTACAACTACATCATCCGTGTTCACCAGTACAACTACATCATCCGTGTTCACCAGTACAACTACATCATCCGTGTTCACCAGTACAATTACATCATCCTTGTTCACCAGTGCATCTACATCATCTCAACAGTGACTGAGAAAATAATGTTTGGATATATATTTCAAGTTTATTACCTTCATACATTGACAAACAACAGTTACTTTGGATACGTTACTATTTATTCAAATTGGCAAGAATAGCATCAATCGTCACTTGTTCCGGCAACACACACACACACGAACACACACGAACACACACGAATACACACATACACACATGCACACACACACGCACACACACACGCACGCGCGCGCGCGCACACACACACACACATATATATATATATGTACATATATATATATACTTATATATATATATATATATTATATAGATATAGATATAGATATATATATATATGCATATATATGTGTGTGTGTGTGCGGGCGCGTGCGTGTGTGTGCGTGTGCGTGTGTGTGCGTGTGTGTGCATCTATCTATATATATATATATTTATTTATCTATCTATCTATATATATAAATATATATATATATATATATAGATAGATAGATAGTTATATAGACAGACATATATATATATAGATATATATAAATCGTGATATGAGGATGGTGCGAAAGTACTCATTGGCTTTGATCCTCAACAAGATACGACACCTTTCTCTAAATCCCCTGTCATTGACATGTTGTTAAGATTGAGTAACTCAGTTACAGTTCTAACACTGGCGTGTTATGCGGCAGATTGAGTAATGAACTCGATCATACGTTTGAAGTTGCTGAATGATATCTCAAAAGTCGTCGTTGTAGGTGGATATATAATATAACATTCTAGTAGCACGACAAATTGTCATAGGTAAAGGATATGATGACAAATACTGTCATTTTCACAATAATAATAAAAGTAAGCCATAATTAATATGAGGGAGAAAAAGAGCATTGTACATAATATATAATGTATTAAGTGGTAAAAAGTGTCTAAGTTTATTTAATATGCCTACTGTTTATATAGTTTATTCGCTATTTTGTTTGTATGACTCTGCCAGTTTAAATTGTTATTTATTGTGATGCCTCATCTATTTGTAACACAAAGTATTCTACTTTCTTTTGAGACATGAAAACTCATGAATTTAGTCTTTTTGGCATTCAGTGACAGTTTATTAGCTTTCAACCAATTGCTAACCTTTGTTAGTTCTGTGTTAATTTGTTAATATGTTCACTTCGCATTTGGCCTTCTGAATCGTTAAATGTGTTTAGTGTACTAGTAAGGGTGATGTCGTCAGCATACGTTATGAATTTGTAAAGGTCACTAGAAAGTGCTATGTCATGTATGTATACAATAAATAAGAGTGACCCTAAAATGTAACCTTGCGGGACGCCAGTTATGATGGTTATTTCCTTAGACTTAACATTTTCAATTTCTACGTACTGCTTACGATTGTGTAAATAACTCTTACAAAGATCCAGAGCCTTGCATTTAATCCGTAGTAATTTAACTTCTGTACCAATATATTGTGATAAATTTTGTGAAATGCTTTTGACAAATCAATGTATATATTTATTGCAGTAACCTATTTATCAAGTTCTTGTATAATTCTGTCTATAATTTCGAGTGTAGCAAGCTCAGTAGAATGTCTCTTTCTAAACCCATATTAGCTATTGTAGTATAGCGCTTTGGAATGGAAATAATTGTGGATTTGATCAAACATAACACTTAAAAAAATTGTAATCACTGGCAGAATAGAAATAGGACGATAATTGTTAAAGGCAGAAACATCACCTTTTTAAAAAGAAATATGACTTTTGCATTGTTTAATTTATCTGGAATAAAATTTTAGTAATCGTGTTGATATATCGTCTTTTCCACAACTAGGTTTTGGAGGTAAAATGTAAATTGGGTTAAAGCTGAAGGTGTGAAATATCGGTTATTTTCAGGAAATCTTTGTATGATTTACCTCCACTTGTAGTCGTTTTAGAGGCTAGAGTAGAACCAGTATTAGTTTAAAAAAAAACTGTTAAATCTGTTTGCAGTAATGTATTAGTTGCTAATCATTTCCCCCATCGACTTTGAAAAAATCTGGAAATTGTTCTTTCTTTGGACTTTTCTGAATAATTTCTTTAATTAAACACCACGTCTTTTTAACATTATGCTTATGCTTTTCAAAACTGGATTGATAATGCATTTGCTTAGCTAATCTAATATTACTTTCAAGAATGTTATTATAAGTATGTAAGTCAGTTTAAAATTTATTATGCTACTTTGTATATACGTGAGTCTGTTTCATTCAATTTGTTTCTAAATGTTATCGACATAATAATACCTTTGCTAACCCAAGGAGGTTTCTTATGTTTATATTTGTTAAATTTAATTACTTTAATAGGTAGACATTTATCCTTAGCTGCAGTAACAATTTCATCGAAGATATAATAGTTTTCATTCGGATCCGTATCAGTATCTCGGTTAACTTTATTATAAATATTTCAGTTTATTATTTAATTTTTTTATTTATTGAGTTAATTATGAGTTTGTTGTTTTACTCGTGTACAACTTGCTATCGCATCAGAGGTTTCGACATAGTCTAGACTTAGAAAGTAAGGAACATGATCAGAAATATTGCACACTAAAATACCAGTTGAGGATTTGAAGGATCCTTTTGATAAATTGCATAAACAATATCAATGAGTGTTCCATGATATTCTGAATGTCGTG
>CM034533.1:71510845-71610078 GCA_020002185.1 Paraescarpia echinospica | reverse complement strand
ATTTGTTAGCTCAGAATAATTTTCAAGGATGTGAAAATCAGTCTCACTAGAAACATTAATTGCCATGATAATACACAAGCAAATGAGCCCATATTTCAAACATCATATACCAATCATTTACCTAACTAGTACACCAATTTTTTAAAGATATGTTCAGTACTATTAGAGATATAGCATATTGATTATATGGCCGTTTTCGGGTAGTGGCTACCCTTAAGGGATAAAGATTTTATTTTTTGCTTGCAAACTATTGATGTCTAATAATTGTAATGCGCGTTTTCATGAGCGTACCAGAATACATTATTCTATTTCAATTTTGTATACCTTGCCATGTTTTCATGTTTGTTATAATTGTAAACTTGTGTAAGTTTATAATACTAGGCCTATTTTTAAATTGTCTGTATTTCTTCTTTTAGTAGGATATGTCAGTGTACTCCTGGACCTGCCACTAGTCATAATATGAGATTTCCTACAACTAATATTCTTGGCGTGACAGTATTTTTGACTGATTTTCTGTTTTCTAAAGAAAATGGTCACGGAAACTCGTCTGATAACAATTGATACTGCTGCATGTGTTGCCGACATTGCACCACCAGGGTATTTCTTCTATCGTCAACCACGTTTAGTTGGTAGGGGTGGAGGTGTTGGTTTTCTGTTGTCAGATCATTTTAAAATTAATATGTACTCTATTCGTGCATACTCTAGATTTGAGTCAATTTGCATTGCAATCTCTTACTATTCTTTTATTGTATTTTATCTGTCTGTGTCGTCCACAAGGACAGTCACCTAATCTCTTTGAAGATCTTTATGATAATGGGTCAACATTACATTCATAATTATATACATTCTGTGATTTTAATCTTCACTTGGATGCGCCTATGACAATAACCATTACGCACATGATTTATGGCAATTGGCTTGATCTTTTTTATAACTCGGTCAATTTATGATATAATTATTTAGAAGCTTACAGTTTCTGGTTGTTTGTCGGGTCATCATGTTGTGATATTATTGTTTCCACAACGGCATCAATATCCAAAACATAATTGTTTTCTATATATACCTGTACTGCCTTGAATAGTGATATTATATGATCAGATGTGTTTAAAAAATCAACACACGATGAATCTGACACGTATAGACCATGTTGTGTTGAACTTAAGACTTAATAAACAGGCTCCAGTTGCCTATAAATTTGTTTCGCAAAGAGTACTCTCTCCTTGGATGACACTGAAATCCTGCATTCTAAAAGATTACCTCGATTCCTATAACGAGTATAGCGTAACACACGGTCATCATTAGATAGGTCACGTTATATTAAGCAATGCCATCACTGTAATAAGCAAAATTAATGGAAAAAAACTAAGTTAAATTATTTCACAAAAAGGGTATCATTTAACTCTGAATATCCTACGTTCTCTTTGTGATGTTTTCTGGTTATTTAAAGCTAAATTTACCCCCATTCGTTCTGCTTTCTCAGTTCACACTTTACATAATGCAAACGCTCAACCTCCGCATACAACTTCTCTACTTTGCTCTTTTGCACCAGCTACTGTTGAGGAAGTGAGGCAAATAATCATGTATACTCCAAATAAGTCCTGTGATCTTGATCTTACCCCTTTACTTGGTACACTTATTAATGTCATAAATGTATCACTGACTTAAGTTTTCCAGATGATTTTAAACAAGAGCATGTAAACCCACTTCTTAAGAAGACAACTTTGCCAAAGCCCACTTAAAAGAATTACAGACCGCTTAGCTTAATTTCCAAGATACTTGAAAACACTGTAGCAAGACTCAGTCTGCATACAAAAACAACTCAATTCTACGGAGACTGCTCTCTTAAAAGTGCACAATGATATATCTTTAGATATGGATAAAGATAAGGTGTATCTGTATGGGTTGGTGTATCTAGTACAGCTTTGAATTGGATTTCGTCGGATTTAACTGTTAGATACCATAGAGTTAAGATTGGGGATTGTTTTTCTTCAGCCTTGCAACTTTCACGTGGTGTTCCTCACCGTTCTGTCCTTGCAACTTTACTTTTCACTCTCTACACAACTCCGCTGAGCTCAGTTGTTAAAAGTCATAACTTGAGTATTCACCTTTATGCAGATGATAAAAAAATTTATATTTATTTGTCTACTCCTGATAGTAATTGATCCTTAAATAAGCTTTGAAATGTTCCTTATGATATGTCCATTAGATGACTGAGAGTAAATCAAAGTGAAATGCTGATAAAACAGTTCCTTATCATTGCTACACAGAGGCAGCGTGAAAAAATTAAGAACTTTTCCCCACACCCCTCTTTAGCCAGCATGAACACGACATCTAGGAGTTATCTTTTCCCCAAACCCCTCCTTAGTCAGCATGTTACGGCTGCAGATTGAACACGACATCTAGGAGTTATCTTTTCCCAACACCCCTCCTTAGCCAGCATGGCTCAATATGTGAGACATGATATAACTATTTTACCTTTGTAATCTTTCAATATTTAAAATCCAGAACATAATCCTCTATAGCATTATACAGGTATTTAGCTTTTATTTGCATACGTTTGCCTAAAACTCTTGAATTAAATTATTTGTTTTTCGATGTTTGCCTTCAGCCTTTAGGCACAGACCACCGTTGTAAAGTAAGCACAATACTTTTATAATTACTACTCACAGCCTCATGATGTTTAAGCATATTTAATGTTACTGTTAGCGAATTAGCTTATGTTCGTCAAATAAATAACAATGTTCGGAAAATAGTATATTATAATCTAACGGGTGAATCACTGTGCCCCAGGTCCACTCTGCTCCGGTACTGATACTGGGGTACACTGAATCAGATGTGTTTTTTTCACACTCCCTACATCAAAAAAATTGTGGCAGCCGGCAGGATAGGAAGGCACATATTTTACAGAGGATAAGTTCATATGTCATTGCCACCATATAAATGAACCGGGTTGTCATTGTGCTAGGAGACCTGCGTCAAAATCATGATTCCGATCCACTGTGCCCCGATCTCCCCCATACAGCATTGTTTAGCAAGAGTTGTGTCTCGGTCTCCCCGTTTGTCTCAATCTGTGCCACTTCTGAAATCTCTGCATTGGCATCCAGTCCGGTATCGTATAATTTTAAAGATAATGTACCATTACATACCAATCACTCTCACGTAAGCAACCATCTTATATATATACATTCACTACTTCTGTAACCTATCCCGCTTCCATCTTCTAGTTCTGACTTACTTTTTGTTCCTAAGTCAACACTAACATTGGAAGTAGGGTTTTTTGTTGTTGTTGTACCAACACTTTGGAATATGCTCCTCTTAGTGTTAGATTAGTTTAACATATTACGCCATTCCGCCTTCATTTAGAAACTTATCTTTACAACCTTGCTTATCCGCGATAGCTCCCTGGCGCATCCATCAATATGTTGACAACTTGAATACTGCTTATTAATATTGAGATTGACCAACGCTTTTGTTCTGATGCGCCTCTGAGCTTGGTTTCCAAAGATTTAGGCGCAATAGAAGATACATTATTATTATTATTAGATGGGTATTAACACTGGTAAGAAACTATTCAAATATTACATATGTGGGACTCAATTTTTCCTAAATAATTCATATACCTACTAAAATAAAAAAAATTCCGGCAACCCGATCGATTCTGCTAACAGTAGCTGACAGTAGAAATGTCTACTACATGATAGGAACACGTCACTATTCAGCGAAACTGTGGGGGTCATCCATACCTCACTCTTGGAGTGGATATCTATAGACTATATATGACAGAACGGAACTGTGATTGTATCTGTTTTGGTAATGACAGGAGACGGTGCGCAAAATACACTATAATGTTCCCAATGCTGCAGTCATTTTGTTTGTTACCATTGCAACGGCTGATCCGAATGAGAATCTTTCCATAAATTTGTATACTCCAATTGATCTTTTCTTTCTAATGGACAAAATAAATGTGTCATAGTTACCAAAAGTAAAATATATTCTATGTAGGTAGAGTGTCTCCCACGCATTTTTCTAATCACTCATAAAAATGACTGAACGGACTCCCAGACTGCCCACAACTGTTTCTTGTTATTTGGGACCCCTTAGCCAGCTACACTGATGGTTCGCTTCCACCATTAAATTCCCACGGTCACCTTTTTGCTGCAGATGCTCCCTGATTATAGGCTAAGACAATCTTCAAGTAGATTAATTGTTAATATTTAGGCCTACCAGAATAAATGTGTATCGTGGCTGCCCAATCGAGTCCAATCGTAGGAGAGCGTAGGGGCAGGCCTCCGACATGACAATATGCATCTTTAATCCGAGACTATGTAAGTAAGAAAACACGGAAATCTCTGCCACCCTACCGAATCATAAGCTATCAGGGTTACGGAAAAAAGACTTTTTTTTCTCGTATTTGAACGAAGACACGTGCACTCAAGGCTATAGTGTTATATTGTACAATTAGCGTGTCTGATTAAACTATTCTAGGTGTTAGCGATGTTGATTCTACTGGGGTACATTTTTTTTCGAGCACCGAGTACAGACTACCAAAACAATTTTCAACTGCACGCCCTTAAGACCTCCAACAGCACTCCTAGAGATTTCCAATTGAACCCCTTGTGGCTAAGACAAACCTCCAAATGCACCCTTAATTGAGCGGAACTCTCCCCTCGAGTAAGACTTGCCTCAGTGAGGGTAGGGGAGAGGTGCGTACGCGAACATCGCAACCCAGCCTACTAGCCTGATATTTCACAATAGATATCTTATGTTTTCGTTCGTTTATTCATCCAGCAATCCGTACATCTATGCACCTACCCGTGCACGCAAACTTACGCACTAGCGCATGCACACACGCCTGCTTCGACACAAATAAACAGGCCACACGCACGCACACACACACACACACATACAGACGTACGCACGCACGCATACACACACTCACATACAGACGCGCGCACGCGGATGCATGCCCCTCTGTCACACTAGAAACGTTCATTGCCATGGTAATACACAAGCAACTGAGCCCATATTCCACATATCAAATACGATTCATTTAACTAAGCAGTACTCCAAATGTTGGTAAGATACGTTCAGTATTAACAGAGGTATGGCCTATGACCGTTTTCGGGTAGTGGCTACCCTTAGGGCAACTGAGCAGGACAAGAAGAAAACACCCAATAAGAATAAGGGTGACATAATTCCATCAGACTATTATCATATTCAGTAAAACATTAATAGAGCAAAACCATATAGCCACAATACATAGGTGCACAAACTTACCCATTGATAACAATTAACTATAAACAAATAATTATTTATTGTTCAAGCCAAAGTGTCACTACATAATCAGAAAATGAAAACAATAATTATATTATCTAAAATTGCATGCATAGTCTACACACGTGTTAACATTAAAGTCAGAACTAGTCTAAATTAGTGGACTCACGACGTTGTTTAAAAGGATATTAATAAAATGACAGAGTCAGAGATATTATATATTTATATGGGGCAACTCCAGGAACTACGTCTCAGAAAAGCCATGTTAGTAAAAAAGAGCTTCAATCTATTATATCCGAGTGTTAACCAAAGCAGCGCTGCAATTTAAAAAGATAAATACTAACAATACTAAAGATCAATTTGAATTACGCCTCCAGTAATCGCTTAGGCTGTTAACGGGCAAAATTTTGAAAACATGACAAGAAATTTGTAATTATGGCCACATAATTAAGCAAATCGTAATATTAAATATACATAATAAAACAGTCACAGAAAATTACTTCGAACTTTTTATGCATAAGTTAACAAAGTGACAAACGGAATCAAACAATCGTTGACTAAAAGAAACTGCACCGAAATAATAGCTGTCAAATGGGCGACACGGGGGTAATTTAGCGTATCGAAATTATCACTTCAAATTATTGCGAAATCAAATTATCACTGGTTCATAATAATACTGTGAGCCACACAAATCACATAGATTTCTACCTTCGTCGATTCGAACATGTAATTTCAGATGACTATTGCGTGCAAACTGTGCCACACAGGTGTAACATTTGTATAGTTTGTCGCCTGTGTGGATACAGATTATATGTTTGCAAAGTACAATTTTTTTTAGAATTGTGCCCCACAGGTATCACATTTCTAGGGTTTCTTCCCAGTGTGGGCACTAAAGCCCTGCGCGGGGCGGGTTTTGGCCCGCAGCCCGCGGGCTGGATTTTTGTTGTTGTTGCGGTGCGGTGCGGGTTAAGTTTCAATTTGTGCGGGGCGGTCTGCGGGTCAGGTCACTGCGGGGCGGGGCGGTCTGCGGGCTAGTAATTTCTACATGCGGGCTACTGCGGGCTGTTTTTTTTAACTCATTAATGGTCACCAGTTACTCAAAGATGGGACATTCTTTGAGCTAGTTAATTGGGGATTACCGGATTGCCCTTTTGTTTGTGTATAAACAGTGTTATGATAACATGTGCTGGCCTGCCTTGCCAGCTTCAGTCAGGTGTGATTAGTGGCTTCTTCCAGGAGGAAGTATCAGTTCAGGCCATCAATCTGTTTGTGTAATTAAGCCACCAGGATGTCCATAAAGAGCAGTTACCCCACCAATTAGACAGGAAATGCCTTTGATGTGTGGAGACTGGAGACCATGCCACTTGGCACTGGCTGACAGTGCTAACTGCTAAGAACAAGAACTGTCAGTCTTCCTCTGTAGAAGTATGATGGCTCAAATCAAACTGCCTTCTACACTAGTATAATCCGGTGCCAGTAGCCTGGTGCAGAGGGGTTTTGAGCCTGTTATATGGACATGTGAAAACCCTCTCAACAATCAGTAGTCTACGATCAGAAAATATAAATTGCAAACTTCTAATATCAGCAGATTGCAAATTGCAACACTGCCTTTGTGCACCAGACTCACCCTTTGAACAACTCATGTTCATGCAGTACAATGGCAAATAGATTATAAGATCATAGGATGCCACTGAACTTAATCCCAGCGGTGTGAATTTCATTGTTCTTCATAAAAAAATGATCAACAGCCATTGCATATTCACTTGTGCTGAGTTATATCAATTAGATTAATTAATAATTTTTAAATACGTTAACATTTGTACTCGTACCTTTACTTTGCCCCATGTCTGCTTATCACCTTCAGGCTTTTACATTATAATGACAAGGGTTCTATTTTTCTTAAAGATGGAATTCCAAGTACGACATGGTTGTCACCCAGTGCCGTGCATTTGTTAATATTGTAAACAACAACGATTAATAAAGATGATATATTTTTAATGATTCCATGTCACCTGTTGTGGGCTGCGGGGCGGGTGCGGGTGCGGGCTGACTTTTGACTAATTACTGCGGGGCGGGGCGGGTTGCGGGCCAAGTTACTGCGGGGTGGGGCGGGCTGCGGGCTAGGATGTGGCAAAATATGCGGGGCGGGCTGCGGGTTGAGTTGTAATATGCGGGGCGGGCTGCGGGTCAAATGACATAGTTGCGGGGCGGGTGCGGGATCAGATTTCCAGCCCGCGCAGGGCTTTAGTAAGCACGGACATGTAACTTCAAACTACCATTTTCTGTAAACTTTGTCCCACATGTCACATTTTTTACGGTTTCTCCCCGGTGTGGACAGACAGACAAACAGACAGTATTTATTTTGACCATCATAAGTACACAAACTACAATATAAAATTCATTGTAAGGTCAGGGAGGCTCCCATTAAGACAATTATATGTCGCTATCATGGGAGCCACCCCACTGATGTAACATAATTATATGATTATCACGTGATCAACTATATATGCATACATATATGTATAAACATAGTATGTTTAGTATAGTATATTATAGTATAATGCAAATGCAAAGTCATGTCTCGTTTAAGAATGACAGATGTAACAGTTAGAAATATGACAACATGATTCATAGTTCTTGATAAAGTAATTTTTTGTATAAGTGGAAAAACCATATAAACTATGTGTATGCATTTTATCAAGGATGATGTTTGGAGTATTGTTAACAGTTTGTATAATGTTGTCTGATGTACGTTTTTGCATATTGATGATTAACTGGGAATAAATAAGTTGTTTTTACCACGTGTTGTATTGGTGAATTGCAAAGTTATATGTGTATGGAATACGACTGAAATATTCTGGTATAACCTTGTTGATCAATTTGTAATAAAATTTGAGCTGTTGGAGTCTATAGATGTCATCCAGCTTAATAAATTTACATTCTTTGAAGATGGGATCTGTGTGAGAATTATATTTACTTGAAGTAACTATTCGCACTACTTTCTTTTGAAGTTTAAAAATGCGATGGGCTTGATGACCCCACACAAATATGCCATAATTAATCTTGGGAAGAATGAGCGAATTGTACATTATAGATAATATATTCTTAGGTAATACATGTTTAAGTTCATTTAAAATTCCAATTATTTTATTGATTTTATTCGCTGTTTTGTTTATGTGGCTGTCCCAATTTAGGTGTTGGTTTATGGTGATACCTACAAAATTCAAATCATGTACACATTCAATATTTGTCCCATCTATTTCTATTTTAGGAAGTTCGATTTCCTTTTGGGGCATGTGAAATACCATGAATTTTGTTTTTTTAATGTTAAGAGAAAGTATGTTTGCTTTTAGCCACCTGCATATATTTTTTAATTCGTTATTTATATTTAGATTTTGGACTTTGCCATCCGGAGATTGGAATTTATTAAATGTACTAAAAAGAGTGGTGTCGTCTGCATACATTATGAATTTAAAATGATCACTTGAAAATATTATGTCATTAATATATATGATAAATAGTGGGAAACCAGTGTTTATGGCAGCTTCTTCCGACTTGTAAGCGCCAATTTCAACATATTGCTTACGATTGTGTAAGTAGTTTTTACATAGATCTAGTGCTGCACCATTTATTCCATAATCATTTAGTTTTTGTAATAATATGTTATAATCAATAGTGTCAAAAGCTTTAGAGCGGTCTAGGTATGTTTATTGGGGTTGCTGATTGGTCAAGTTGTTGGACAACTCTGTCTATTATTTCTAGAGTAGCAAGTTCCGTAGAATGGTTTTCCCTAAACCCGTATTGATTCTCACAGTATAAGTTATTGGAATTGAAATGTTCGTGTATTTGATTAAACATAAATCTTTCAAATATCTTGGAAATATGTGGCAATATAGAAATTGGACGATAATTATCAAAGATTGTCTCATCACCATTTATCTGGAAATATGCCAGTTGTTATTGATTGGTTAATGATTAGAGTGACTACTTCACTTATTTCATTTTTTATTAGCTTTAGTAGTTTGGTTGATAGACCATCTTTACCACAGCTAGATTTTGGATGTAAGCTATCAATTATGTTAATCGTTGTACTATTGACTAATGGCTTAAAGTTGAAAGTCTGTATACGTCTCTGTGATGCTAGTGTTGCAATAATAGTCTTGTCAGTTACTTTTTTCCCATCAATTTTAAAGAAATCAGGAAATGTTTCTTTCCCTGTCTTTTTTTGAATAATTTCTTTAATCATAGACCACGTTTTTTAAATATCATGCTTATTTCTTTCAAAACAACTTGATTGATAATATGCTTGTTTGGCTAATCTAACATTTCTTTTAAGAATTTTATTATATGTATGAAAATTTGTATTGAGTGAAACATATTCTGCTATACCTATATGAGTGTTTAAGTTTGGAATAACATTTATTTTTACATTTTATAGATCTAATGATACTTTGTGTAATTCAACATGACTTTTTGTGTTTATTATATTTAATGATTTTAGTAGGTAAGAATTTATATTATCGTGGATACGGACATGAATCTTCAATTGCCCACATGTTGAGAACTGTGCCCCACAGATATCACATTTTGTAGAGTTCCCCCAGTGTGGGTATGGACATGTGCCTTCAAATTACTAGATGATGAGAACTGTGCCACATAGATATAACATTTATAGGGTTTCTCCCCAGTGTGGGTACGGACATGTGCCATCAAACTACTACTTTGAGCAAACTTTGCCCCACATGTGTCACATTTGTAGGGTTTCTCCCTGCTGTGGATACGCATATGTGTCTTCAAACCAGTATTTTGTGTAAACTTTGCTCCACAGGTGTCACATTTGTATGGTTTCTCCCCAGTGTGGGGACGAATATGTCCCGTCAAATGACTACTTCGAAGAAACTTTGCCCCACATGTGTAGGGTTTCTCCCCGGTGTGGATATGGATATGTGTCATCAAACCAGTATAGTGTGTAAACTTTGCTCCACAGGTATCACATTTGTATGGTTTCTCCCCAGTGTGGGTACGAATATGTCCCGTCAAATTATTACTTCGAGAAAACGTTGCCCCACTGGTGTCACATTTGTACGGTTTCTCCCCGGTGTGGATACAGACATGTGTCTTCAAACCAGTACTTTGTGTAAACTTTGCTCCACAGGTGTCACATTTGTAGGGTTTCTGCCCAGTGTGAACACGATTATATGTTTCTTCAAATAACTGTTTTTCGAGAACTGCGCACTACAGGTGTCACATTTAAATCGTTTCTCAACGGTACTCGTGTTCATGTTAACAGACATATTGCAATATTTATGTATCTACCTGTTTTCTACACATCACGTTTTCTATGGTTTAATACTTCAAAGCACTACTGCACATAAACACGTGTTATCATTAGTGTGAGTGCATGTATGTAGTGGTCAATTGTACAGCCCTGTGCACCATACTTTAGTAGTTTCTACAACTCTTAGTGTTTATATACAGATTCAAAACACTGTCTGTTAATGTGAGTGTACACGTGTAGCTTTAAGTCACTCCCCTCAGAAGAATGTCTTCAACATGTGTCACATTGAGAAGGTTTCTCAACTGTCTGAGAAAGCAAATTAACCTTTACATTTGCTGCACAATTGTCCCCGCCATAGGGAGTTGGTGTCTTTAAACACAATTGTTATCCCACCATTAGCTCAGTCACGTTTTCTGTTGTTTCTGAAGACAGGGATGTTGACATTCAGTGGCGTGGCTCGACATCCTACGTCGTGTTGGTACACACAACTCCACAGTTGTTGTTGTCAATATGCGCAAGTCTGTACACCGTTGTCAATTTATTGTTGACACTTCTCTCACAAATAATGTTCTGAAACAAAATATAAGTAATTATTAATGGGGACACAGTCAGTGACACCATCAGACGTTTGAAAGAGTCTATATAAATTCAACAGAAAATCTCACCTACATGTGATATTAAACTAACCATTCACTTGCATTACGAAAACATATTCGCTTTTTCTTTAACAACAGTTGTGTTACAAACTCACAAAAAGTGCTTCTCAATGTGATGTTCAGTAGGTAAAGCAGTACAGTTTGTACAAAATGAGAGAGGAAAGATTTACAAAGTGAGCGTGAAAAACAGAAGATGGGGGTAGAAGAAGAGGACGATCAAATTCAAGACCGAGAGGCAAAGTGAATAGAGATCTTGAAAAAAGCAGGGTTGAACAGTCTCAAGTAGAAAAGTGTATTGTGGAGAAGGTCTAATGTATTTGTGTGCTTAATTTTTTTTATCAATAACAATGACGTTTATATAAAAATTATGAAAAGTGAGTCAGGTTTTAGTATGATACTTGTGGAATATATTTGGATTTATTTATATTAGATAATTCATTAATGTAGAGCAATTCATTGGTGATGCTTACATTACTGTTTATTAGATTATATTATCAGAATCTATTGAGAGAAGAGTTGTAGGAAGAGTTGTATCATATGCATGTAGTATACATTATAAAATTGAATAGGTCACAGGATTCTGATCAATCGTACACATTTAATATGTTGCTAAAATAATTAGAGACTTGATTATGATTTATATTTATAATTGTTTGTATAATTTTATAGTACTAATTATTGTAATTGTATTTATAGTTGTGGAAATTGTAAAATATATTTCACGGCTCTTTTAAGGTAGGTTGAGATTATGTGAGTATTTATGATTATGCTTTTCATTGCAGTATAGGCTCGGGCAAGGATTTGTAGAACAAAACACAATATTCAGCATTACATAACTTTTCAATATGTGTCAATCTGAATAATATTCAACATACACAGAGACTATTATTCAGGTAATTTGTGTGCCAAATAGCATTGGTCTAGATTTAACATAAACTGAGATATACTGCTTTGAAAATAGAGAAATATACGATTTTGACAATTTTAAGAATGCGATATATAAGAACTTACCGTTTTTACTTTTACTTTTATATTCAGCATGACATAACATTTTAATTTATGTACCAATTCGCATCATATTTAGTATTCCCAAAGACAAGTAATAGGTATGCAAAATATTGTTGGGCTAGGCTATTCAGGTAAAGATTTTTTTTAAATTCCCTAATTGGTTGATGCTTATTTACAAACCCGTACAATAAAACTATCACGTTCAAAGTAGTTCATTCCACTTTCCACCTGGAACATTCCAAGTAATAAAGTTCTGGTGAAAATTTTAATTCTCTATCTTGTGTAGTTTTTCCAAAATAATGTTGTCGGTATGACAAAATGTCAAAAAATATCATTTGGAGAAAATGGCTAAATCAAAATTTATATATAAGAATTATGCAGTACGGGCAGGTATACATCATCTGATTATAGGTATTTGTAATCAGAATCCTGAAAAATGCAACTTGTTGGGATTGCATAACATGTTAATCTATTGGAAAATGGTGAAATCTCAAGATGACAAAAATCTAATTCATGACCAATGGCCACTTGCAGATCACTTCAATTAATTTTAATACAATGTGTATTTTGTTGTTCACTAAAAGAAAGTCTTTCACTTAAAACTTCTCTACCCATTTGTTTGCACTCAATCAATAAATTAGCAGTGGTTTAAAATTAAGAGTATCAAAATGTTAATCCACCGTTTTTCAGAAAAGTCATGTCTACGAAACGTCATATTCAAAAAAGCACAGGCATGACTAGTCTAGACTGTAGTATCATTGTAACGACCAGACCTGGGGCCGAGTACATTTTCATGAGTATGAGTACTTTGACAATGGATGAGTACGAGTACATTGCTAAAAGCTGAGTACGAGTACAAGTACATTCTCACGAGTACGAGTAAAAGTACGAGTACATTTAAAAAAAATTAAATAATACCGTATTTTATTAATTATTGTAATTTATGTAACTCAGCACAAGTGAATATGCAATAGTAGTTGATCAATATTTTGTTATGAGGAAAACTGTGGAAAACCTCTTTATTTCATCAACAATGAAATTCACTTCGTTGGCATTCATATCAGTGGCATCCTATGATCTTATCATCTATTTGCCATTGCATCAAATGAACATGAGTTGTTCAAGGTTGAGTCTTAACCTGCACCGTTCAGGGCGGAATACTTTCCCGGATATGCTAAATACCCTTTCAACTGTGGCTGATGAGGCTGGAATGCTGAGATGGTGTGGGACTAACTGAGTCAGAGTTAGACAATTTTTGTGTTGGTCCTTCCAATACTGCAGTGGGTCCCGGTGATGATGAATCCCGTGACGATATGTACATGGCTGACTGTGTTATTCGTTCACTTCTACAATCAGCAATCTGCTGATAGTAGAAGTTTGCAATTTATATTTTCTAATCGTAGACTACTGGTTTTAGAGAGGGTTAGCACATGTCCATATAACAGGCTCAAAATCCCCTTTGGACTTTTAGCCAGGCTGCTGGCACCAGATTATACTAGTGAAGGAGGCTTATACTGCTACAGAGGAAGACTGGCAGTTCTTGTTCTTAGCAGTTAGCACTGTCAGCCACTGTCAAGTGGCATGGTCTCCAGACTACATCAAAGGCATTTCCTGTCTAAATGGTGGGTTAACTGCTAATTGACTCTTTCTGGACATTCTGGTGGCTTAATTGAACAAACAGGTTTATGGTCTGAACTGATAGCCTACACTTATTGTGCACTTAACAGGGTGTTTCTGACTGGAAAAAGATGCTGCCTGTTGCCATGTTTGGATATCATAGTCGAATTACCATCATAGTCATGGTTATCTCAGAATGAGGTTGTACTATGTGTATGGATGGTAAGGTGGTATTCTATCAGAAATAACAAAGTATTTAAAAATAGTTGAACATTTAAATATTTCAGGAAAGTTTCATTTTATCACTACAAATTAATTTATTTTCCCCAGCACATATTGAGAAAGTACTCAGATGTACTCGTAATGTACTCGTAAAATATGAGTTCAATGAGTATGAGTACGAGTACATGACCCGTAAGTTTTACGAGTACGAGTAAGAGTACGAGTATTTCAAAAATTTCAGTTTAGCCTTAGGCCCGCACCTCGAAAAAAACATGAAAACAGTCACCTACAGTCACCAAATTTCACATCACATATCTACAACACATATTCTACACGTATGCGCGTGATCAAACAATAAAATTTACTGTCTTTTATCGATCAAAATGTACAAGTAATTAACTCGTTTTTGCGTGTATTCATTAGTTCCACCGGGTACTCCAGTAGGTGATGCCACTTTTTGGTTAACTCCAGATGTGGGGATAGATCACAATTCATATTTCAATAATTATAAAAAAGTTAATAAAATACACAATATTTATTACAGTTATTGGTTTGAGTAATTATTGCTGTATTTTAATATTGTCCATCAGAGATAATTTATCATGCTATGAAACAATATATATCATTTTGTTTTTACTACCAATTAATTTGTTGCAAAATTTAATGATACATATTATTTATATGTTGTACTGTGCTATCCCTGTTATATACATTAAAAATAATAAACAATAATAGTATAATTTAACATGGACAATACTAGTGGTCAGATTTAAGTTTGAGTGGCCATTTTATCATGTTACTAAATTTATCAGACGGCCATTATAACGAACGTATATTCGGATGCCAAAAAGTAAGCAATGCTCATTGGTTAATAATTTATGTGAAATTTCCGTATTTTGCAAAGAAACAAATGAGCCAATTCTGGTTGTTGGACTTGTTTTTGCGTTATATATTTTTTAATATAAAAAAGGGTGAAACCAATAAGTATAATGCGGCGTGGCAATCCACACTCAGTGTTGAGCGTAGGCTGCCAAAAGGCCCATAAGTTGGGAGATGTGATGTGTGCATACGCACCACCTCGCTAAGGTAAGAGTTTCACTTGTGGGAAACCAGTTCCGTTTACAGTTTAAATGGGGGGTGAGTATGATATCTCAAGAGAGGTTTTTGGGAGCCTGCAACAGCAGGTTGATAAAATAATGCACCTCAAAAATCATTATGAGTCTAATTTGGTTGTAGTCTGTAGTTTCACGAGGACAGAACTTCCATGCCATCATAGATAGCTGTGAATATAATAACATATAGGGTGATGAAGGCGAAACGTCGAAACAAGCGAGAATGTGGCACAGCAAAATGTCAAATTTGGGATGGATGGAAAGGTTTATCCAGTTTGACCAGCTACAGGAACATGGTGGACTGCAGCTATCAGAAGAAACAACAGCAACACACGGTTCTTTTCAGAGCCGACCAACACTTTGCAAAATATATTGAGGCATGAAAGTTTATTCATAAGTTCTCTAAACATTCACCAATTCATCTTTAAAAAGGGCATATTGTCATGTAACACATCAACTAGAAATTTACAAACAACTTAACTTTGTCACGTTTTACCAATAAATACAATAATCTGCCAAATAATATTTCATACAAAGGTTTTCATGATCATTAATACTATGTCAATATTATAATAAAGTAGTTTGATATAGTTATTTTTTTAATCCACATAACAAAATTTCAGTATTGTTAACATGTAAAATATTAATAACAGGAATAATTTATAATAAATAAAATATACGGTTTCACAATAATTACAAAGAATATATTTCCGAAAGGGGGTATCCATGGCCTAATGCACCCCTAACTACGCCATTTTAAGATTATAACTGGAATGGATCAGAATTAAATCCCATAAAATATTTATCAAGACCTTTATACAGTCTTTCATACTGCTAACATTATTGATGTTAAAAACTGTTAAAACTGTTGAACCATTCTGTAATTGCATGGCAAGCACACATGTTAACTACATTTGTTAACTCACCTGTCACTGTTTATAATAAAGCTTACCCGGTACTTATTATTTTCAGGAAATAAAACAATATTTTGCTTACAAAATAAAATGGTTATAATACACAACACAAATTATTGTATGTATTATATCATAGCTATGATGAATTGCCTCTGATAAACAATATTAAAATGCACCAGTATTTACACAAACCAATAGTCGTAATAAAACCCCCACTTGCTGTCAACACTGGATTTAAGGTAATCTTATTTAATTAAATATCGCGTATTTTATTAACTTTTTTATAATTATTATTGAAATATGAATTGTGATCTATCCCCAGGCCTGGAGTTAACCATAAAGTGGCACCACCTACCGGATTATGCGACGGTAGTAATGAATACACGCAAAAACGACTGAATTTCTCGTACATTTTGATCGATAAAAGACAGTAAATTTTATTGGTTGATCACGTGACAAGTGTAGAATAGGTGTTGTAGATATGTGATGTGAAGTTTGGTGACTGTAGGTGACCGTTATCATGTTTTTTTAAGGTGCGGGCCTAAACTGCAAAAGTACCCAACAATTTACTCGAGTACACGAGTACTGAGTACTTCCGCACCAGGTCTGGTAACGACAGAAGGGGTCATGTTCTAGTTAGACTTCCTGTCCGTTGCACACAAAGAAAAATGCAGTGTATTTTTGAGAAATGATTTTTTTAACCAAATTTACATGCTGTGACATAAGTGCATTTGAGTAGGCAGATTTTCATGTGTGATTGTAGGTGTTGACTATAAAATGGTGGATTTCTAGATGATTTGAATAAGCGGAAGGATATTTGGCAGCAGTTTGCTTGTGTGTCCTGTTTGCGGAGTAATTCTTGCCGGCATTTGTAAATATTGACGGGTGTCACACATACAGGCATTTTACGAGAGCTGGAAGTACACAATTTTTGTTAAAATCTATCGGCATGTCAATAAGATGATGATAACAGCAGGTATGATGGCCGAGAAGGGCCATCGCGTTTTTGTGTGGCAACCTGCAGCGCCATGGGGCGATGACGCGATGCGCGATGCGATGGGCGATGCGATGAGCGATGCGCGATGCGATGGGCGATGCGATGGACGATGCGATGCGCGATGCGATGTGCGATGCGATGGACGATGCGCGATGCGATGCGCGATGCGGTGGACGATGCGCGATGCGATGGGCGATGCGATGCGCGATGCGATACGCGATGCGCGATGCGATGCGCGATGCGATACGCGATGCGATGCGCGATGCGATGCGCGATGCGATGGTATAATTTTATGAAGGTGCCGCAATGAGCATGCGTATGCCGAAAACGAGACTTAGGCAGCCATTTTTTATTTATTTGTATTAAACATATTTCTTTTTGTGTTCAGAGCATGTGATGATGGCTGATGACGCTTGCTATACGTATACGGTTACACATCTAGTTATCGTGCACAAAAGATTGTATTTCTAAATATTGTCTCGGACATCTACTGGGATTTAATTTAGCCAAACAAAAACGGGTGCCAGGCAGGCAGCCTCTTCGCAAAAACTAGACTAGGGACTGAAATAGGTTACTTTATAACATGAAATATGTACCTATTCAACATTTTATTTTTTAAATAATTATTGTTTCCATCTGGATATCCCTGATCGCAAATATAAACACTATTTTGTGTGCCTGCAGACACGATGAACCAGGGATGGTTAAGGTATTTCTCAGTTTAACATTAACCAACAGTTTTGAAGCCTGTTTGTTTATATTTATTAATTAATGACATAATATCTGTTCAGAATGCAAACATGTTATTTATGCCTTATATAAATTAAAATATAAACTTTTCATAATTTATGCTTCTTGATTTACTCCTCGGTCCCCAATATTTCCATGTCTGGAAAAAACTGACACATATTCCATGAGACGATCTTCGATACAAATGCAGTGATGTTTAATTACTTAATCTGGGTTCCGTAGTAGCACATAAAAGCAGCGTTGCGCCGAAATACAAGTACGAATAACGCGGTGTCAATAAATAGGCCCACACAAATCAGGCTACCAGCGCTATTGGACCACGTAATAAACAGCCAAAATTGACAAGAAGTTAACTTGTAGTAGGTCTACTAGGAGGTGCACGGTGCGCGCGGTGCGTCTACAATTCGATTCACTTAGGGGTCATCTCAGAACGTCGATGTCCGATATCAGACGAAATTACTAGCCTAAGCCCCCCACCCACCTCAGACGAATTTTTAAAATATTAATATGATGATACCAGTATAATTAAGAGTGTTGGTCGATGTCCGACGCCAGATGAAACTGCCTCAGACCCCCGTCCCCCCAACAAAAATAATTTCGCTTGATATCGGACATCGATGTTCCGAGATGATCCCTTAGCAAAAATGAAAGTACACTCTAGGAACAACGATTCGCTACCTCGTTTGTGCATTTTATATGTAGGTTTGGTAAAATAATTAGAGACAATACTATTTTAGTTTACGATTTAGATATTTTATTATAAACTAAAGACAATAAAGTTTAGTAGGGTCTAACTGATTATAGTTATTTATATATATATACATATATATTGTTATATTTATGTAAGGCATAATAAACATGATATGTACTCCTATGAAAATATATCATGTCATTAATGAATAAATATTCCAGAAATGTATACTTCAAAGCCCACGGTTAATGTTCAACTGAAAAATGCGTTCAACATCCCTGTTTTTCATGTGTGGAGGTACATAAATTATCGTTTATATTTTCGATCAAGGATATTCAGATGAAACCAAAAATGAAATGGGGAGTGGTAGAAGAGGTACACACCTCATGCTATGAAATAATTCATTTTTGGTCTCCGGTTTTGGTGAGAGAACCTAGATTACATTCTGTAAAGTGATTGCCCGCATGCCCCCATTTATCTTAGTCTAAACTCAATCGCATTAGGCTTCTATCATAATATTTAGAAGTACAAGCACATAATCTTTTATGCACAATAACTAGATGTGTAACCGTATACGCACACTCAAAGTCATCAACCATGGACACATGCGTTGAACATAAAAGGCATCCAGTGTTGCCTAAGGTCACGAATTTGTTCAAGCCCTGACAACAAAGCCAAACCCAAAACACTGGCGTCGGAACATGGTGGGTATTTGGTGGGTTGAGGCTCTCCAAAACCTCGATTTGCACTCCCCCTCTTGAGGCTCGCCAAAACAGCCACATTAAGGCTCTCCAACATCACAATTTGCACACTCATTGAGGCTCGCCAAAATAATTCCATCTTCAGGCTCTTCAAAAACCTCGATTTGCACCCTCTCCCAAATATCTACATTGAGGCTCTCCACAAACATGAATTTGAACTCCTCATATATTCATGTCTGTCAGGGGTGAAACTGGCCTCGATTCCGATGCTCGATGTCTGATTTTTTTTATTTCTCTCGCTGATCCAGCACAGCTCTCTCCACCAGATCGTTCGCTCTCGTTTTCCACCCTTCTCCCAATCCTTCAAAATCTCTTTTTCCATAGTCTTCCCATCGCAGTCTAGTTCTTCCTCGCCTCCTTTTCCCTTCCAGTCTCTGTGCATCTGCTCTCTTTGCCATCAGTTCTTCTCCCATTTTCTCTACAAGCCCTGACCATCTTAGTTGGCTCATGCTTATGCTTGTTCAGAAACAATTGTGTCGACTAGTCATATCAAAGACACAATTAACCACAGGCGCAACTACGACCAGACGATGTAAATAAGTAGCATCATTCTAGTCCACTGCAGCCATTTTGGGAGGTGGTGCTGTTCTAATCATAGCTCCTGACCCAGGGATTATCGTCTCCACAGACGCACCGACTTTGACACATCATGTAATCCACTTGCCAGAAAAGAGATACAATTAACCGAAAGTGCTACTTAACCCTCACTTTAGTGCATCGGCACTTCCGGGTGTAAATTTCAATTTTGATATACTCGTTTGTGCTGAATCATATAGAAAACGACATTGCTCTCTAGTCTAAAAAATTCAGTTTTGTTACAGCCTGTAACATAGCTGTTAAGGTGTATCAGAATGGGACGAGGAAAGGCGAATGTGTTTTTGGAAGGCAATCGTTCAGATGGGTCCACCTTGATGATATGTTGCAAGACAAGTTGTTGTCTATGGAAGTTCCCATAGAAACCAGGAGTATACACCTCAACAATAAAATAATAAAAATATTGAATGAATATTGGTTTACATTATTTATTCATTGTAAATACGGAGAAATTACATTATCACATAAGTATGTACGGTATCAGCGGTCTATATATATATATATACAAAATTTACAGTGAAATTACAACTACAGTGAAAACATGATGTATATCAGAAGTATCTTTCTTAGAAAACTGAACGATGAAATACTACGAGTCTCAAGGAATCATTTCAATCAACGATTATATTAACATACAATAAGTAATATATTGTACACAATTCTGAAACACCGTGCTTCTTTGTGCATATTCGTTAAATTTGTTTGCACCGCACGTTTTAAGAGAAATCATTAACACAGAGTATAGTTGGCATTTATCAAAAACGAACGAGCGTAAGACGGACAAGCGATACGGTCATCCGAGGAAAACCAGACCTGCTGTATTTCTTGCCAGAGATTTATGGTAACGTAGCATTTAAATTAATGTACATTAATGCTATGCAATTTGCACATATACGTATAAGGCATTTCAAGTTTACCGTGCATATTTGACGTACATATTTAATAATTGTATTCGTCCCAAAGATCCCTAGCGGAGCGATAGGAACCTTTTTTCTGAATCACAACAGTACCATTAAGCAAACCGGTGTATGTATATCATTACAGTATGTAAAATTAAGTAAATATAGTCTATGTTATTAAAACATGCAACATATGAGTGAGAGTACAATATGAACAATTAGTATACGGTGAGAAAATTATATTTACAAATGAATAGTAAAGTAGAAAATTAGCTTCACTTTATTAAACATAGGATACTATAATATTTATGCAAACAACCTCTGTTTAGTTTTAGACAAGGCTATTGTTCTACAGACAGCATCGATTTAAGGAATGTTTTTAAACACAAACATTGATATTGATAATATAGTTGTTGTCTTCCCTAAGTATGATTGAAACATTTGTACTGTTATACAATGTATGTTATAACAATTTACTAGCTTGTGTAAAACGCTATATCTACTGTAGACTACAAAGTCGAAGTCGACAAGGAAGACATCAGACACATGAAGGGGATGTGCAGGAAACCCCGTGATTGAGGCTGTAGCGGCGTAACCACTGAGCTAGTCTTCCAGGGACTTGCACCACGCGTCACTGCTGAAACGCAATACATGTCATAAGTGGCGAACTTTAACTCGTAAACATGACACAGATAACAATACAGAGATTTTCATGCGGTATTTCAAATCCGCGTTGACAATACGATTTTTAAAATATTTTTTTTATAATCATACATTTAACATTAGCTTTCTTAGCAATTGTTTGTGATCGTTTCAGTCTGTTTAATTACAAATTGGTCGTCTAAAGAAAATGTGTTGGCCGTTGCACATGGTAGAATGAGAAACCAATTGTCCTTCCAGTATTTAACGGCAAATCGTTAACCAATAATTATAGGACACGCCATGTGGATCCACTGCATGTACCGATTTCTAAAACCAACGTATTATGTAAAATCATTAGACGTCGAGGTGTTAAGCTATGGAACTATATAACAACAACAGTGGATTGTATATATGCACTTGCAACGTCTAAATGTCAAGACATTTTTGTGAGTAAATAATGTTAGTGACTTATATAACTAACATTCATTGTTGCATTCAAATGCGTGTATTCGTGACAATAGTACTGCTGTGATTTGTGTTGCTGGTTTATTTTCTTCAATTGCACAATCTGTTTCTTCTTCTTCTTTTTTATTAAATTAGTTTACGAGCACCATGGAATTACACCACTTCGTGCCGCATGCTATATTGTACAGCATCGTAAATCGCTGCGATTGACAGGCAGTTACACTGTAGTGTATCTGCGGTTTGGTAACTGTGCCTGAGCTATTCGATTCACCTAACTAAAAAGAAACAATTAAACTGTAGACAGAAAGAAAAACATGTGACGCAAATGACGATTAAATTCAGTTTTTCGATGATTTAATGTACATTGCTTTTTGTTAAACCGACTTCGAATATTGTAGCTATTTATAATAATTGAAACATAAACTTGGACACAAACGAACGGCATTTGCAATAAGCGAAAGTTGAAAAAAGTTGTCGTCTCTTCCCATGTATACAAAATAAGTTTTATATTTTCTACCAAGGATATCCAGACGAAAATAATTTAAAAACTGCAATTTGAGTAGTAGAAGAAGTACATAAATTATATGTCATGTTATGAAATATGTTTGCCCCAGACTTTCGTCACAACATTGAGAAGTACGAACACAACAAATTCTGTGCGCAAACAAAATATATATGTAACCGTATACGTACAGTCAGCGTCATCAGCCATCATCACATGCTCTGAACACAAAAAGGAATGCGTTTAATAAAATACAAATGGCTGCCTAAGTCTCGTTTTCGACGTACGCATGCTCATTACGGCATCTTTATAATTTATACCATCGCATCGCGCATCGCATCGCGCATCGCGTATCGCATCGCATCGCGCATCGCATCGCGCATCGCATCGCGTATCGCATCGCGTATCGCATCGCGCATCTCATCGCCCATCGCATCGCGTATCGTCCATCGCATCGCGCATCGTCCATCGCATCGCGCATCGCATCGCGCATCGTCCATCGCATCGCGCATCGCGCAACGTCCATCGCATCGCCCACCGCATCGCGCATCGCTCATCTCATCGCCCATCGCATCGCGCAACGCGTCATCGCCCCATGGCGCTGCAGGTTGCCACACAAAAACGCGATGGCCCTTCTCGGCCATCATAAGCAGGTGAGAAGTTTAAGCATTTTATAGGTCACGTTTTCTTATAATCAGACAAAACGTTAACATGGTCACTATGGGAAAACCAACAGTGGGCTGACCCCAATAAAGACCCTGGCAACGGAAGCATGCTATTGTCATTGCACAATCATGGAGGACGCATTTTACTTCAAATATCTTGAAACAATCACTAATAATATATGTATGGCAAAACAACAGTTGAACGGGACAAACCGTTTTTGGATATTATAGACTTCTCATCAGTCTGCAAGTCCAAATCACAGTGTTGGAACATATGTCCTATAAGGGGGGTGGGGTGTGTATGATACTAGTTAAGCCTCAATTTGCAAATATGTATGAAAATTAACCAGTGACATTGCAGCAGGGTGATCCATCAATTTTTTTGTTTACTTCTGCTAGTTAAACACACTTGAAGATGTGATGACAGTGACTATCTGGAGTCAGCTGTAGCTGAGACCGTTATCAGATACTGTCTACTGGCAGGACCTTCTGGCCAATCAAGCAAGTGGCATTGTTTTCTGAATGTCTGCTAATTAGGCTGTGTAATATTATGTAATTGAACTGCATAACACATCTGGCCTTTTGAGAATTCACACCCTAAGTTGACTTTTTGTTGCTATTTACCTTTGTAAATAGGGCACAAGGTCATCAAATCAATATAAATTTGAATGTATCATATAACAACTCGCTGTATTGAATATTCTTATAAACCACATATTGGACTTTCTGGAAAACTGTTATAGGAGTTCATATGTGCCACCTGAGAATGTTGTGCTAGATTAGAAATTGTCCGACAGGGAAATGCTTATTCACACGGTGCCCTGTCAAATAGGGTGGCTCTTTTGAAATGTGTATAAAAAACAAACACGTGGATTAATTACCAAAAAAATACCACACACTGTATGAGATAGGAGAGCCTATCAAATGTGTTAGTTTCAACATTTTTCTCCAAACTTGCCTTGCCTACTTGGGGTCATGTTCAAGTTAGACTTCCTGTCCATTGCACACGAAGAAAAAATGCAGTGTATTTTTTAGAAATGTTTTTTACCAAATTCACATGCTGTGACATAAGTGCATTTGAGTATGCAGATTTTCATGTGTGATTGTAGAAGGTGTTGACTGTAAAATGGTAGATTTCTAGATGATTTGGATAAGCGGAAGGATATTTGGCAGCAATTTGCCTGTGTGTCCTGTTTGCGGAGTAATTCTTGCCGGCATTTGTAAATATTGATGGGTGTCACGCATACAGGCATTTTACGAGAGCTGGAAGTAGGCAATTTTTGTTAAAATCTATTGGCATGTCAATGAGATGATGATAACAGCAGGTGAGAAGTTTAAGACATTCTATAGGTCACGTTTTCTTATAATCAGACAAAACGTTAACATGTTCGCCTATGGCTAGTATGGCCTATGGGAAAACCAACAGTTGGCTGACCCCAGAATGTTTTACTCAGTTGGGGTTATTAATTATCCGTTGATTTTTTTGAGCAGCTTTCACCAGTTAGAAATGTATTTCCTTCTGCATAGATTGTTTGTACTAAAAACACATAATTATCGCTTACCGAAAAACACGTGAGTGAGTGTGCCACTGGATCTCACGCTGACATCACCCGTTTTGTCGCTCACATCTGTTTCAGGCACAAAAGGCTTACTTAGCTAACATATGCTAGTTATGTAAAGGCTTACTACGTAAAGATAAACCACGGAATCACACATTGACAAACGCCAATACTAAAGTATACATGTTAGCCGAAGAATGCGGAAGTGAATCGACTTGACCATCGTGATCTGTGTAGTCTCGATCATCTACGCACCGTGACGTGGCGCCACTGTTTGTCAGACTCCGCAAGGTAGAGCCACCGCTTGGCGGCCTCGCAACCGCCTGCCTTCAGCAGCGGATGACTTATTAATTTTCTTCTTCTTCGTGGATATAGACCAGGTTCCTTACGAACGTTTAAAAGCGTTCGATACCATCCCCAATAGAGGATTGATAGGCAAAACCCAGGGAACTGTCATATGCATTCCCTATTCAAAGAATGTGTGCAACAAATGGCAAATAGCCGGGCAGATGCTGCTAAACGTCTACAACTTAATGAAAGTAGGCCAAAGTTAATCTCACCCCTAGGAGACAGTCGATGCCCACAATTTTCAGATATGTATGTTCTGCAGATCGGTGCGCAATCTGCCGATAGCTACGCAATCTGCAAATCTCCGCGTATCCAAAGACTACGTATAGATCCATGCAGCAACTGCGCTCAACATTTATATGTCTGTCAGGGGATGAAGTATTAACCACGTTGAACAGTCACACGAACTGGATAGAATGGTACATAAGAACACCATCCTTCTTAATTGCACTTCCCAGTCCTTCACAATGATTCTTCCCATAGCCTGCCACCAATCAGACCTAGCGTAACTGATCAGTGCCTTGTCATATTTATACTGAACATATTTATTCCATGTTTTGAACCTGCCATTTTTCTTCGTAGACATGGATTCTTCCATGTCTATGCTTACCTTTATTGTGCCAAGTTGTGTTCCTATTATATGCACATATATGCAGCTACAATGGGTTCGACTTCTGTTAGACAATGTTCTACTAGACGCCTACCAGTTTCTAGGACATACTCTCTGACCGCTACAACAAGCATCGGCGTTGTGCCGTCTAGTGGAATTACGTCAATACAAACATGTTCTAGCAACGTTGACGTTCTGTTTTATTGGAACATAATTTAACAAGATTTAACAAGATTGCCACCCAGAGAATTAACTCTAGGTGGCAGGTGGACAAGGAAGCCCTTTGGCTTATCGAGAGTCCGACCCTTTTATCTATGTGTATCCCGCCCGTCTGAGGTATGTGTCGATTTTATTTTTAAACATATTCACGCTACTAGCACCCACACAATCAGCAGGTAATCTGTTCCATTCATTTACAGTCCTTTGTGAAAATGATAACTTTCTTATATCCAATCTACTCTGCTCCTTTGCCAATGTAAGTTCATATCCTCTAGTCCTTCTATCTTTCTTAACTGAGAAAAAAATATTTCTATCAATATTTTCATAACCCTTCAATATTTTAAACACTTCTATCTGATCTCCTCTCAATCTCCTGGTCTCTAGTGTTGTTAAACCGCATTTTTTAGGCGTATTTCGTAACTAAGATCCCTCAGTTTTGGTATCATTTTAGTTGCTCTTCTCTGCACTCTTTCTAGCATATCTATGTCCTTCCTGCGATATGGCCTCCACGCTTGAATACAATATTCTAAATGAGGCCTAACTATTGTTTTGTACAGCGGTATTATTAGCTCTTTTTCCTTATACGTTATGTTTCGCCTAATTAATCCAAGGATTTTATTTCCCTTTGAAGCTGCAATTCCGCACTGCTCTGAAACCTTCATATCAGCACTAATGGTTAACCCTAAGTCCTTTTCTTTTACAGTAGTACTTAGTACAGTACCCCCCATTGTATATTCTACCTCTTCGTTCCCATGTCCTGTGTGGAGGCATTTACATTTCCCAAAATTGAACAGCATTTGCCACTTTTCAGACCATTTGATCAACCTGTCAAGATCATCTTGTAAATGCTGTCTATCTCCATCACTGTTAATCCTTCTAAACACTTTTGTATCATCCGCAAATTTCAACACCTTGCTTGTTATTTCATCATCCAAATCGTTGATATATATTAAGAATAATATAGGACCTAATACTGATCCCTGTGGTACCCCACTCAATACTGATTTCCAGTTTGAAGCCTCCCCATCAACTACTACACGTTGTCTTCTGTCAATCAACCATTGTTCTATCCAGTTTATTATACCATTTCCTATGCCATGGGCCTTTAGTTTAAGCAGTAATCTTTGATGTGGTACTTTGTCGAAAGCTTTTTGAAAATCTAAGTAGACGATATCTACTGGTGATCCCTCATCTACCCACTTAGTGATGTCTTCCAAAAAACATAACATATTTGTTAAGCATGACCTCGCTTTAAAAAAACCATGTTGAGATGGGTTTATCAAGTTTTGTTTAACAAGAAAATCCACCATGTGATCTTTAATTAGTCTTTCTAACAATTTACAAATCACTGATGTTAAACTCACTGGTCTATAGTTCTCTGACTTGTTTCTCGAACCTTTTTTGAATAACGGTATAATGTTTGCTTCTTTCCATTCTAAAGGAACCACTCCCTCTTCTAATGACAAATTGAAAACTGTTGCAAGCGGTATGCTAATTTGTTCTACAATTTCCAATAGTAGTTTGGGTGGAATACCATCCACTCCAGGTGATTTATTATCCTTCATAGCCCTTATTTTCTTACCTACCATTTCCGGGGTTACAATTAATTGTCCTAAATAGTCTGAATCTGCCCCCTTGAACTTAGCCTCTGGTACTGGCAGTGAACTAATATCTTCCCTGGTAAACACTGAACTAAAGTACTCATTCAGGTCTTCTGCCATTAAGAATCCCTCTGATATTATATTTCCAGCACTATCTTCTAGAGGACCGACTTTATCTTGAACTTTCTGTTTGCTTCGAACATACGCATAAAAACTCTTGCTGTCATGTTTTATATTACTAGCTAATTGTTGTTCATAGCTTCTCTTTGAATTTCTAATTTCAGCTGTAGCTTGGTTAAGTGCTTCTTTATAACTGTTGTAGTCTTCATCATTTCCAGTACATCTGTATGACTTCCACATCATTTGTTTGTACTTAATTTTTCTAATGGCTTCTTTCGATAAGTGTTTCTTTTTGGACCGTTTTCCTTGTTTTTTGAAGGGTACAAATTTATCGACTATGCACTTAATTTCACTCTTTAATACATTCCAGCATTCTGTTGCCGTCTTATTTTTCAGTGTGTTATTCCAGTCTATCTTTGCTAAATATTTCCTCATGTCCTTATACCTTCCTTTGTGGAAATTTCTCCTATACTGCTTTTTACTATTCCTTTCTGATTTTACTTTGATGATAAAATGTATCTGGTTGTGATCGCTACTCCCCAGTGGCTCACATATCTTGACATTGTCAACTAATTCATTCTGTGAGGACAAAACTATGTCTAACACATTCTCTCCCCTGGTTGGTTCTAGCACATGTTGAGAAAGGAAACTATCTTGTACTAAAACTAAAACTTGTGGTCCTCACTACCCATACTCTGTAGAGATTTCCATTTTATATGCCCATGGTTAAAATCCCCCATAATAACACAGTCCCGTTTGCTCACTTCCCTTATAGCGTTTTGTATTTTTCATTCTCTTCTATGCTTATGTTTGGACTTCGATAAACTAACCCAACTGTTAACGTTGAGTTTCCTGTAACTATGTTACACCAAACAGCTTCTTCGCAATCTGCTTCTCTTTCTAATTTTATTTCATAAGCCTGAATAGATTCTTTAATATATAAAATAACTCCACCTCCCTTTCTTCCTATTCTATCTTTTCTAAACATTACATATCCTGTCAGTCCCAATTCAGCATCTGATATATCGGTGGTGGTCCAGGATTCGGTTATACCTATTATATGAGGGTCAATATCTTCTACCATAATGTTTAGTTCATTTCTTTTGTTTACTATACTCCTTGCATTTAAACAAACACATTTATATCCAGCTTCAGAAGAGTTTTCCACACTGTTATTTGCTGATTTATTTGTGCTGTCTTTATCTATGCCTCCATTTTCAGGCTTTTCTGTGAGTCCCCCCTGCGAATCTAGTTTAAATAGATACAACCTGTCCCACTGTCAACAGATCGCAGCAGGTTCTCTGAGAAAACTGCTGCCCCCTTTCCACTAAGATGGAGGCCATCTCTCATGTACATATCTTCCCTCCCAACAAAGTATCCCCATAAATCTGTGAATCCCACCCCCTCTTCGTCACACATCTGCTCAACTAGTACGTTGATCGCCATCCTCTTACAGTTTCTATACGTTGCCCCCCTTCCTCCCATTACTGGCAAAATTCCTGACAGAATAACCTGTTCAACTCTCGTCTTCTGTAGCTTCCTCACTAACTGTCTATACTTCTGTACTATCGCAGTTGTTCCCTCCCTGTCTGCATTATTTGTTCCTACATGTACCAGTATAGACCCCCCCTTGCCATGTCCCAATACCTTCTCTACCCTGTCAGTTACATGTTCAATCCTAGCCCCCGGTAAACAAACAACGATGTCCTTCCCCTCGCTCAGTGCCTTGTCCGTCTTTCTCATAATGGAGTCGCCCATAAACACCCTCTCTTTCCTCATTGCCCCCTCTATCACTGCCTTAGAATAGCTCCTTCTTCGGTTTGCATCTGTCTGCTTGTTGTCTTTCCCCCCTGTCGTCTTCTCTCCTGTCACATTCTCTTCCGATCCATTCTTTCCTGTCGCTTTTTCTCTTGTCACCTTCCCTTTTATCGACTTCTCTTCTATCACATTTTCTCTCACTTCCTTTCGTCCCTTCTTCGTTCGTCCCATCTCGTTTTCCTCTCTCCTCTCCCTTCCCATCTTCCCTCCCTCCTTCTCTACGGTCACTTTCTTCCCTGTCACCTTCACGCTTGTCACGTTTTCTGTTGTCGATTTTCCAATTTCTTCTCCTCCAATCACCTTCCCTCCTCTCAATCTCCTTTCCTCAGTTTTCTTGCCACTGCTATTCTCCTTCAGTCTTGCAGTATTCTCACCTCTCTCCCTGTCGTCTCTCTCCATTCGACCTGCCTCCTTGCTAATTCCCATCTCCATTCCCTTCACAATATCTGTCAACCTAACTATCTCCTTCTGCAGACACTCCACCTTCCAACACCCAATGCACTGAAAGGTGAATCCTTCCTCCATGGTTTCTGCCCATGACTTCCCACAGCCGGACAATGCAAAATCTACCCAGCTGTGGCAGTGATCGCACACCAAGTGTCGCTTTGCCTTGACTTGCCGCTTGCAAGGCGCCATATCCCGATCAGAAATTATTTAATAACTTAACTAACTTAGTCTTTATAAAGACTGTTTCCTGTGTACTACAGCACACTTTAGGTTACAAATTTCAATTACACAGCCAACTATTTATCCTGACGCGAACGCTAACATTACCGGTAGTGACCTAATTTAAATACAATCAATTACGTTACGTTAGGCTGCTTTATTTATTTAGGTTACGCCGCCCGACTATCGCCCTTGCTTAATTTTAACAACAATGCTACCTAATCAAAATATCTAGCAAGTACTGGCTTACACAGATATTATCTTATGTAAGTAGTTTGATGGTTGTTACTTTATCTCCTATATATTCTACCACATAATCAGGTTTGTTAAATCTTGTTTTCAAATTATCGAAGCCTAAGTGAGTTACCCTATTATCACTCACTATACTAAGGTATTCTAAAATACTATAACTAACTAACTTTAAGCACAACTGCTACTCAATATATGTTTATTGCAACTTTATGAATGATATTAAGGCAAGAATAATACTTATCAATCAGTAATTCCACTTGTTTATAAACTTTTCTGCACCACCAATTTCTACGATCTATCTCCGCCAAATATAGCCTCGAAGGCGTCTATAAGATAACGGTCAACAAGTAATTATAGTTTTATAAAATAAAAATATACAAACATATTAATAAACATAAGCTGGAAAGGTGTCGGGTAAAGTCAGTACGACACGTCGAACGACATGTAGGTGAGTTGTTAATAATTTGAAAGTATGTACCAGTGTGTACCAGACTTGATTGTGCTGACGCCAGCCTACGTATTGCCTAACACTACTAACAACACACGGCCACGTAACGCTATAATGACCACGAACGTCAGCCCGAAGACGGAGAAGACGACGGAAGCACTTGGGCCGAAGAAGACGACCAACTTCACAAATTGGCCAAGACGCGGATCCGTATACGCAATAAACGCAAGCACACGAGCGTATCGACGACAGCCAGGACGAACAAGAATACCCTGGTTGACGTATTCGGCGTCTGCGAGTGTACGACAGCCACGAATACATTCCCGTGGATCCCCATCACGCACATCCAACGCAGGGCAACCGCGAACGCGGTGTTACCTGTCAAACGTGACAAGTCGCAGTACACGTTGACGAATTCATGAAAGATATGATCACTGGATGTGCTTACGAGAAGCTCTCGCATAGCTGATGCCGTCTTGCACGCCGTGTGCTGTGCAATTTATATCACGTGATGCAATCCAAACTACATTATGCTTTCTGTATCTTCCGAGATACAGAAAATAACACGTCACTTTGGATGGCCTAGCTACGACTAGCGTGTATCCGAAGCGATCAAATGCGGATAACTGCGGGGTTTTCTGAAGACGCTGCCCACGCATTATTCAACGATCCACATAATCTGACATGACACGAATATACCTATTGCAATGCACTAACATAAAAGCGCTCACTTCAATCATTACTTTCATAAAGATCCTTACTTCGATTGCAACCTCCTTTATCTATGCGCTTTCATCAATGACGTCTGAAGACAGAGCATCCCTTTTTTCGTTGTTTGTATTTTGGCATGTGTAGCAGTTTGGGATTTTACATTTAACGTCGTAGTTTGAGATGATGAATTGTTTAGCATTCATACTAAATCCATTCAAAGAATGAGTGCGACTTTTCCTGTGATTAATTTGAAGTGTTGTTCAAAACATAGCAATACTATATTTCAACGAGTGTAATTTGGCGATAAGAAACAGTAGTTTTAAATTGTTCGCGCGGAAGTTTGCGAATCGCCGTTGGTCATGGAACGTTTGGGAAGAGACTAACGGACAGATCGGCAACTACCCCACGAGATGCGGACATATCCTAGCGCCACCAGTTTGTATTTTTATCATAATTCATGGCAGCCTGCAACAACATTATAAAGTACAAGCATTTTGCAACTTAGTATATTTTTATATTCATAGTTGCAATTTTGAGCCACCAAATCCATGCCAAAATAATATCAATGTGTCCTCATAACGGATAAAATACAAACATATTTCAAAAATAACTGTTTTGCAAGATTCATTTCCTATTAGTTATTTCATTTCAGATAAGAGAAGATGAGTTTTCACCTCTACTGATTCCACCTGACAATGACCTGGGTGTGCTTTGCTTTGAAAAGTACAGGGATTGGCGGCAGTTTGTACAATTCAGTGCTGAATGGTGACGAGTCCCAGGCACCAAGGTTGGAAACCTTGGTTGTTCATGTTCTATGACTGATTTGTCTGCCTATTCTAGGTAAACTTAACAGGTGTTTTTAAACGTAACCATGACATCATTTTCATAAAATATTTTATTTGCCAAAGGGCAAAACATGTGAAATCAAAGTACATTTTGTGGTCAAATACTGGTAAAAACATTTTTGCTTCATTGCAATGGATGTTTTCTGTATGAAACACTTATTTTATGGTTACTAAAATTATCATATTGACTGTTCAACACAAATAAATGTTTATTGTTTGCCTTCACAGCACCTATTCCATGTCTCCAACTTCTTGTGTTCCTGCACCGTCATGGTATAAACACCCTGTTATGTAGACGTGTATTACAAAAACTCAATCTAACTATCTCTTCGTGTGCTGCTTTCAGTAAAATCACACTGGAACCATAATTTCATCATAATAAGGCATAGGGCAGCACTGTTCGTCTCTGCTAAACATAAAAGTATAGCATGCATTGCCTCTGATAGGGTTATCAGCACACATTATTCAACTGTAAATACTGTATGTGACTGGGAATACTAGTGTACATTGGCTAACTAAGGCAAATAGTGTTACAGTAACTATATAAAATACCAAAAACAAAATTGATTACGGAGAAATAGCTTTTGAAAATTAGTTGTTCGTAGGACAAGCGAATTGTTGTACGGACAAATTAACTTTTGGTTCAACTGCTGGACAAGTAGATAATTTGACGAATTTCGAGCCCTGTGATACGTGAGAATCGATGATTTCTGAAAGTCTTCTACTACGCCGAATCACCTGTCTCCAAGAGCGGCTCGTTTCAAACTGAATCTCGTTTCCTGTTCGTAGCGAGGATGTATTTGATAGATTCGCAACTTCGCGGTTTTTTCTACGTCACAATAAAAATTATACGTGACAAATTATACGTGACAAATTATACGTGACAAATCACGAGTTTCAAAATATGAAGTCGTTTTCTTACAGCATTTTAACAACAACTTGCCTTCTGATTCATATATGTTTGTAGTCATGCACGAAAACGTGGGAATTTTGCAAACTGAGCATTTCACTTATGATAAGTTGAAGCAACGAAAGCTGCCCCGCCAGGAGATCAACACCAGGAGATCATCAGTACAGTCCAAAGAACAAAGTGGAAAATGCTTTGTTGGCTACACAGTTTTGTTGCCCTATCTGCTACTTTATTCCAAACTAAAATGCGTCTGCAGTCAGACTAAAAAGGAGAGCATTTTGTAAAATAAACGGTTTAATGCGTCAACTAGTATTACAAAATCCCTGAGATTATTAATATATATATAACAGTTGGCAGCCTAGTCCATAGAAAAGTGGGTTTATATGGTTGTTCAGATTGTTTCTGTACTCTATTACACATTTATGTCAGATGATACAAACACATTTATTCGTAACAATAGAAAATACATTTGTGACTGATTGCTAGCTGTTTGAGTTTGTGTTGGAACATAAATGGGCCAGACCACGGAAAATATTCCCATTCCAAATTTTTGTGAAAAAAATGTAAATGTGTTCTAATACCATTATTTCCTCGTGTTACTGCAGAGGAACTATCTAGGCATACATATATGACAGTTCAGTGCATAACCAATAGAAATTACAACAAATACAGCGTTTTTATAAGAGCATCAATTTTGCATTTTTGTGTGCATGTGACGGACATCATGTGCCAAATTATATTTCGTATGTCAGCTTTGCCATAAAATAGAGTCCACGTAGTATTACAATAATTATATATACTACAAGATTACTTGACCAGGCAATTTTGCAAGAAACATTAAAGGTGTGTATCGTATATTGACCGAACCGTTGCTTGCATTGGAAGTAGGTGCACTTTGCCTCAACAGAAAATTTTAGATTGTATTAGTAATGCTTTTTTGTACATTCACCTGACAATTCCATTCTCCACCCTCTGTATCGCAACATCGTTGATAGTTCAAATCTTGTATATTATAGGCATCTATAATTAGCTGGATATATTAATGACAATTGCAAAATCGACCGTATAAACGTAACGGGCAATTTTAGATTGCATTAGTAATGTTTTTTGCACATTCAGCTGATAATTCCACCTTCAGTATCCCAATATCGTTGATAGTTCAAATCTTGTATATTATAGGCATCTATAATTAGCTGGATATATTGATGACAATTGCAAAAACGACTATATAAACGTAATGGACATCATGCGTATTGTTCACAACGAAATAGGGTATCAGTTATTTTTTTATTTCTAACAACATTTAATGAATTGTTATCTAGAACTGCACCAATATACATGCTATTGCATCACATATCATTTCAGCACTGTGGTTACATTGAAACAAACATGTTGTTTATGATGATTCATAACATTTATTTTGGAAAAACGCAAACAAAAATAATTCACACTGCACTAATCATTATAATGAAAGCTCACAAGCAGATTAATTTATCATGGCCCAATGGGTAAATGGTCATTAGTTAGTCCGTAATTAAACAATTTGTCTGACAGAAGGTGAACAACCTGATGTCCATCACAATATCAGCCGGCGCTAAAACATCTATGAATACCTACAATTGTGGTGCACATGTGCATCTTTGTAGACGAACATTGTAGACACTATGCAACTTATGTATAATTTTGCTAATCCTACCATAAGGAATGGAACAATATTTTTTTTCACACTTCATATATGTACGTAGCAACTGAGCTGAACTGATCATGTCGGTACGTTATGATGCTGGAAAACTCGTGCAATGATAATATACACTTACTAAGCTGAGGGAAATCTGAACATGATGTCTTCACGAAATTTGCGTTACGGACATCATGCAAAATGTGTTACTTTTTACGAGGCTGTAATTTGTTTTAATTTATTTCAAACTATGGTTCTTGACACCTATTCATATTTGAACCAGAAAGACAAATGGCGGCGCGTTTCTAAATGCAATAGTCTTCTAGTAACATTATACCAAACATGGAAAAGCACAAAAGACAAGTGACATTTGGGTGGGCGTTCCAGTTTGATCAATCATATCTTTGAAACTAGCTTCGTAGAATAATATTGAAAATATGTCTGTGTTTCTGATGATATTTGTCTTACAGTTAATTATATATAATTATAGTGACATGTTTTAAAGTAAAGACCATGAGACAACAGGAAGGTGGTGAATTTGGGATGGGAACATTTTCCGTGGCCTGACCCAAATACTTTGTGTGAGTTATTTGTGTAACCATTTCGTTGAGTTGTGCAGTTTATAGCAAATATGTCCCAGTGTCGTGTGTGACAGGTTCAAATCCTGCCTGTGTTCAGTATCCAATCCTGCCTGTGTTCAGTATCCAAACACAACAGGTTGTCTGCAGAAGGAGATAGTTAGGTTGACAGATATTGTGAAGGGAATGGAGATGGGAATTAGCAAGGAGGCAGGTCGAATGGAGAGAGACGACAGGGAGAGAGGTGAGAATACTGCAAGACTGAAGGAGAATAGCAGTGGCAAGAAAACTGAGGAAAGGAGATTGAGAGGAGGGAAGGTGATTGGAGGGGAAGAAATTGGAAAATCGACAACAGAAAACGTGACAAGTGTGAAGGTGACAGGGAAGAAAGTGACCGTAGAGAAGGAGGGAGGGAAGATGGGAAGGGAGAGGAGAGAGGAAAACGAGATGGGACGAACGAAGAAGGGACGAAAGGAAGTGAGAGAAAATGTGATAGAAGAGAAGTCGATAAAAGGGAAGGTGACAAGAGAAAAAGCGACAGGAAAGAATGGATCGGAAGAGAATGTGACAGGGGGGAAAGACAACAAGCAGACAGATGCAAACCGAAGAAGGAGCTATTCTAAGGCAGTGATAGAGGGGGCAATGAGGAAAGAGAGGGTGTTTATGGGCGACTGCATTATGAGAAAGACGGACAAGGCACTGAGCGAGGGGAAGGACATCGTTGTTTGTTTACCGGGGGCTAGGATTGAACATGTAACTGACAGGGTAGAGAAGGTATTGGGACATGTAGGAACAAATAATGCAGACAGGGAGGGAACAACTGCGATAGTACAGAAGTATAGACAGTTAGTGAGGAAGCTACAGAAGACGAGAGTTGAACAGGTTATTCTGTCAGGAATTTTGCCAGTAATGGGAGGAAGGGGGGCAACGTATCGAAACTGTAAAAGGATGGCGATCAACGCACTAGTTGAGCAGATGTGTGACGAAGAGGGGGTGGGATTCACAGATTTATGGGGATACTTTGTTGGGAGGGAAGATATGTACATGAGAGATGGCCTCCATCTTAGTGGAAAGGGGGCAGCAGTTTTCTCAGAGAACCTGCTGCGATCTGTTGACAGTGGGACAGGTTGTATCTATTTAAACTAGATTCGCAGGGGGGACTCACAGAAAAGCCTGAAAATGGAGGCATAGATAAAGACAGCACAAATAAATCAGCAAATAACAGTGTGGAAAACTCTTCTGAAGCTGGATATAAATGTGTTTGTTTAAATGCAAGGAGTATAGTAAACAAAAGAAATGAACTAAACATTATGGTAGAAGATATTGACCCTCATATAATAGGTATAACCGAATCCTGGACCACCACCGATATATCAGATGCTGAATTGGGACTGACAGGATATGTAATGTTTAGAAAAGATAGAATAGGAAGAAAGGGAGGTGGAGTTATTTTATATATTAAAGAATCTATTCAGGCTTATGAAATAAAATTAGAAAGAGAAGCAGATTGCGAAGAAGCTGTTTGATGTAACATAGTTACAGGAAACTCAACGTTAACAGTTGGGTTAGTTTATCGAAGTCCAAACATAAGCATAGAAGAGAATGAAACAATACAAAACGCTATAAGGGAAGTAAGCAAACGGGACTGTATTATTATGGGGGATTTTAACCACGGGCATATACAATGGAAATCTCTACAGAGTATGGGGAGTGAGGACCACAAGTTTTTAGTTTTAGTTCAAGATACATTCTCAACATGTGCTAGAACCAACCAGGGGTGAGAATGTGTTAGACATAGTTTTGTCCTCACAGAATGAATTAGTTGACAATGTCAAGATATGTGAGCCACTGGGGAGTAGCGATCACAACCAGATACATTTTACCATCAAAGTAAAATCAGAAAGGAATAGTAAAAAGCAGTATAGGAGAAATTTCCACAAAGGAAGGTATAAGGACATGAGGAAATATTTAGCAAAGATAGACTGGAATAACACACTGAAAAATAAGACGGCAACAGAATGCTGGAATGTATTAAAGAGTGAAATTAAGTGCATAGTCGATAAATTTGTACCCTTCAAAAAACAAGGAAAACGGTCCAAAAAGAAACACTTATCGAAAGAAGCCATTAGAAAAATTAAGTACAAACAAATTATGTGGAAGTCATATAGATGTACTGGAAATGATGAAGACTACAACAGTTATAAAGAAGCACTTAACCAAGCTACAGCTGAAATTAGAAATTCAAAGAGAAGCTATGAACAACAATTAGCTAGTAATATAAAACATGACAGCAAGAGTTTTTATGCGTATGTTCGAAGCAAACAGAAAGTTCAAGATAATGTCGGTCCTCTAGAAGATAGTGCTGGAAATATAATATCAGAGGGATTCTTAATGGCAGAAGACCTGAATGAGTACTTTAGTTCAGTGTTTACCAGGGAAGATATTAGTTCACTGCCAGTACCAGAGGCTAAGTTCAAGGGGGCAGATTCAGACTATTTAGGACAATTAATTGTAACCCCGGAAATGGTAGCAAAGAAAATAAGGGCTATGAAGGATAATAAATCACCTGGAGTGGATGGTATTCCACCCAAACTACTATTGGAAATTGTAGAACAAATTAGCATACCGCTTGCAACAGTTTTCAATTTGTCATTAGAAGAGGGAGTGGTTCCTTTAGAATGGAAAGAAGCAAACATTATACCGTTATTCAAAAAAGGTTCGAGAAACAAGTCAAAGAACTATAGACCAGTGAGTTTAACATCAGTGATTTGTAAATTGATAGAAAGACTAATTAAAGATCACATGGTGGATTTTCTTGTTAAACAAAACTTGATAAACCCATCTCAACATGTTTTTTTTAAAGCGAGGTCATGCTTAACAAATATGTTATGTTTTTTGGAAGACATCACTAGGTGGGTAGATGAGGGATCACCAGTAGATATCGTCTACTTAGATTTTCAAAAAGCTTTCGACAAAGTACCACATCAAAGATTACTGCTTAAACTAAAGGCCCATGGCATAGGAAATGGTATAATAAACTGGATAGAACAATGGCTGATTGACAGAAGACAACGTGTAGTAGTTGATGGGGAGGCTTCACACTGGAAATCGGTATTGAGTGGGGTACCACAGGGATCAGTATTAGGCGTATTTCGTACGGTGGGGGACACGAGAACGAAGAGGTAGAATATACAATGGGGGGTACTGTACTAAGTACTACTCTAAAAGAAAAGGACTTAGGGTTAACCATTAGTGCTGATATGAAGGTTTCAGAGCAGTGCGGAATTGCAGCTTCAAAGGGAAATCAAATCCTTGGATTAATTAGGCGAAACATAACGTATAAGGAAAAAGAGCTAATAATACCGCTGTACAAAACACTAGTTAGGCCTCATTTAGAATATTGTATTCAAGCGTGGAGGCCATACCGCAGGAAGGACATAGATATGCTAGAAAGAGTGCAGAGGAGAGCAACTAAAATGATACCAAAACTGAGGGATCTTAGTTACGAAATACGCCTAAAAAATGCGGTTTAACAACACTAGAGACCAGGAGATTGAGAGGAGATCAGATAGAAGTGTTTAAAATATTGAAGGGTTATGAAAATATTGATAGAAATATTTTTTTCTCAGTTAAGAAAGATAGAAAGACTAGAGGACATGAACTTACATTGGCAAAGGAGCAGTGTAGATTGGATATAAGAAAGTTTTCATTTTCACAAAGGACTGTAAATTATTGGAACAGATTACCTGCTGATTGTGTGGGTGCTAGTAGCGTGAATATGTTTAAAAATAAAATCGACACATACCTCAGACGGGCGGGATACACATAGATAAAAGGGTCGGACTCTCGATAAGCCAAAGGGCTTCCTTGTCCACCTGCCACCTAGAGTTAATTCTCTGGGTGGCAATCTTGTTAAATCTTGTTGTGCACATATACTGATTCCATTCAACAACTTCAGCCGCATTTTATAACATCACCGAATTGCATCGGTATTTTATTTCCACCTATGCTGGAAACTTTAAACGAAATTAGCATGACACTTAAATAATTATATCAAAAATAAACATTCCTATGGTCTTGCATAACCAAATTCACAAGACATAGACTGATATACACACGTGTTTACGATATGTTGGTCTTTTCTACACGGTATTTCAACAACATGTGAACATTTTTACGGTATTGAGTAGTGAACCACTCTCATCGAGAGGGCGCCACTGTGTGTTTATTATATCGGAAGCAGTGGGTCCAATGATACAGTGTATACACTGCCTACACTGTCTGCTCGGCGTCTCTCACACGCCTGACTGGGAAGCAACTTCCGCCGCTGTGTGCAAGATCCAGTGGGTTAGAGATAGAGACCACCACCCTTGTCTGGGATCGTTTATTTCCCCTGGCACAGACACCAGATAGAAGGGACCAACGGCTTTTAGTGCCACTTCCGAAAAGCACAGGCAAAGTGAGGTGAACACCGCTCCCAAATGTGAACAAATTTCAAAAGATCAGACTAATGTAAGAAAATGTTGGCCCCACGATAATAGGGAAACTTTGAGCAACTCCTGTAACGTTGTTAATACTTAACCGATGTTTATTTTGTCGAGTTCTCTAGAAGCAGGCTTTGATACTTACAACTCAACGGTCATTTGTTTCATTACGGACGACTAACGGTGCGCAAAATTACGATTGCACGCGTTTTAATATATTTTCGAGTAGAGCTATATATGTATATATATATATATATATATACACACACAGCTGTATATATATCGTGTTTAGTTGTTTTCTTTGTACAACTACCATAAATAATTCAATGTTGTTGTCAAGGCAATGGCATATTAACAGTAAGGGATATATGTTCTGTCAATACCTGATATATTGACAGGTTTTACTCGATCTAATTTTCGATAACACTCGTGTTGCATGTATTAGTTAAACTGTTTCTGTAAACATGGAATGCGCCAACACCTTGTAGGAATATAGAAATGACAATAAACGAGCGGTCTATGGAGTACCTTACACTCTCCAGAACAACGATGCTTTTATTCTCATCAGTATCAATACTGTTGGCATCGGCGCGAGGGTTTCACATCAGGGCAGCAGTCTGATTTTCATATATTACAAGCATGTAAACCTAGTCCATTCAGTTGGCAACAAATCAATGACATGGTTATTACAGAAATATACGATAGCGGGTTGTCACTGGCTACCTACCGTCTGAGTTATTAGTTCGTGTGACTGCCTACTTTTCCGGGGACATTACACCGTTTTACAGCAGTACACATCAGCTTGTCGTCAAAACTGGCCACCAGAAGTGGCTGGGTTTTTTTGCATCAAAAAGCTGTTAATAAAAAATGCGTTTTTACGCTCAGTATAGCCCAATTTTCTTTATCGTGGGACGTGACGCTCACGAAACGCGCACGTTATAGTTATTTTTATAGTCGAATAAGCTCCCGTAATGAACGTACGGTAATTTACTCACTATCCAAATATAGTATGCTCTTCGTATTTATTTATTTATTGTTTAGAAAACGCCACCAATGCCAAAATCTGCCGGGAAAACTGTTAGAAAAATGCGGAAAACTCTGACAAGCGTAATCGACATTTCCGTGAGACATGACTGCAGAATCCACGAATGGAACATTTCATACAAGAAGTCGCGAAGACCACACACCATGACCAGGACACGGAAGAGTGTGGCTCTTCGGGTTCTCGTCGAAGCACTTGGTGAGAACAAAGGAGAAGAAAACATGGACCAATCGAAAGCCACTGCTGCTGGCCCAAGTTATGGAGTTAACCCATCCGGTCGTGCTGATGACAGCGACTCTGACATGTATGACATTAGGTATGGCCTACTCTTGCAGTGGTGTTTTCTCTGCTGTTGCCGTTGGCCATGAATGCGATTTCTTAAGAATCTTTGCTCACATATGGGTAATGAATGGTCGACTGCCAGTGTGTGCCATCTATTTCAAATAAATCAAATTGAGGAACATCCAAATCTCTGTTGTTCGTAATTATTTTAGCGAATGTACAGAAATAAGTTTAATTATCAGTATGGTGATACATCAAATCGGTTTATAAGCGTGCATATCAGCAGGATAACACTTATCTGACATATTTGTTAAATGATTGTCAGCTGGCAATACATTGTACACTTTTTCTTTAATATATATTGCTTAGCAGGCCGTTTGTGCTCGCGTATTGGGCCATTGCTAAAATGAGGACAGTAACTTTGCTGTAGAACCAGTAACTTTTTGAAGTTGCTGGTTCGGTTAACTAGCACCTTTTTCAGGTAAACGTCGAACACTGGTATAAACTATCGGAAACATGTAAATAAATCACTCTAAATAAATATAGTTTTTTAATATGTGACCAATTGAAATGATAGATTATAGAGGCCAACGATCCAAAGACGCGAGTGGACATAGAACGTTGCGAGTTAGGAGATGAACTTAAGTGATGCCAAGTTAACGTATATATAATATCATATTATATAAATAATCGGCTTTACCACGGGTTAAATTTATGTTATTGTATTATCACTAAATTCCAATGACAGTTTAATTTCACGTAAGTAACTAATAGAAAGTGTATAGGTAGCATACCACTTTCACCAGTATTATTGGAGATTGTTCGCGGTGTCAACGGGGGGAGGGGGGGGAGTAGTGTTTGAGATTGTTTTGAATCAACACCAGATGATGCAATTGCAGCTCACATGTTTCTACTCGGATGACGAGAGCAGGTGTTGTTGCAAATTTGCTGGGAGCCTCCAACTGCTCTACCCTTGATTGTTAACAAAACCAACAACAAAATTCCAAACAATATTTCCACTCTATAAGTTTTGCAGGCTTACAGGTCCATAACCATGGGTGAGGGTGGGGTTTCGATGATTAGTTCTCAAAATGCAGAGTCGTTCAATGGTGTGAGTATAGACCTAGTGTCATTCCTCACAGAGCGGGCGAACTTTTTGACAGGAAATTCTGTTTTCTTTTTGAAGCCCCTTTTATGCCCCTGCCCTTCTAAAAAAAGGTAACGGTAAAGGTAAGTTCTTATATAGCGATGTACCCAGTCCTTAGGACTGCTCAAAGCATTTTACACTTTAATCCCTGGCAGACATCTTCTATCGAACACCATCTCGACTTCTCGGTGAAGAATTCAGCCACGCTGCAGTTAATGCGCGAAAACTATTCACACACAAATATCCAACAGGTACTCTTTTGTACAAAGTTCGACACGGGAGCACAAAATCTCGATCCCGTGTACTCTCGATTGAGAGTCCGATGCTCTGGACACTGTGCCACCTCGCTACAAGACGACCCCCCACCGAACCCCGTTGCTATATTGGGCAACAAACATAAGTAGGTAGCGCGTACACACAAAATAGTTTGTTGGGGGTGAAGATAATTTAGCCGCCCAATATAAAGGGAAGGTGTGTGTATTTATCGGTGCAGTTTGAAGTTCTTTGAGAACCTGAAGTTGTTTTTTGGCGAACTTCAAGAGGAGTGCAAGTCGAGGTTTTTGGAGAGTTTGGATATGGGTTTTTTTGGCGATCCTAAAGGGTGGGTGCAGGTCGAGGTTTTTGGTGAGTCTGGCGGTGGGTATTTTGGCGAACCTTACGGTGGGTGCAACTAAAGGTAAGCTTCAAAATATGCTGAAGTCGCCGAAAATATGCTCCGACAACGGCGAAGGCGGAGTGGTGCTGAAGCTCCGGCTCAGCGCACCTACCGCGCCTATGATATTATTATACAACTTCATGATATTGTGTTTCCTGTAGCCTAACATTATGACAATAAGAATTTGTAAGCCTACATATTGCATGACACACAAATGTCTTCTCACGGGTTCGAGATCATATGCAGGGACATTTCTAAATAGTAACGAAAGTCAAAAGACGGCAAATGGGGCCAAGATGTTCCGCGCAGGCCGGATGTTATCTCGTAAACATTACGGTCAGGCCACAATACATGGCGAAGAAGGTCGACTAATCACAGATCGGGTCGAGTTTGGTGCAAGGGTCAGTGAAAATGCAAAACGCCGTCGCTTATGAAGACGGCAAATGGGGCCACGATGTTCGATGAGCTCCTTTCGCCTGGTGATCAAAGTGGATTCCACGGTCGAAGTACGGCTGACGTAGTGATCGGGTACCGGTGGTTGTGTGCCAAGGCACAGGAATATCGCTTAGCAGTCGAGATTCTTCGCACAGACATGAGCCGAGCATTTGATACATCAGACGAGCCAAGCTGGTGGAGATACTTCCAACCGTCCTTGAAGAATCGGAAATTCGAATGATGACTTCCTGCAAACACATCACTTGCATCTTGCAGATTGTAATCACGTTACATGGGAGAGAATACGTCATTTTTTCCTCAGTTATACTTATTAGCTAGATTAATGTATTTATATGTAGACCTTATATCAAGGGGTCATTATCATTATTACACACAATGTTCCCTGTTAAATGTACTTACGCTATGTTAAATGTACGATAGATGCTCATGAGAGTAACATAATTATAATTATGCTGAGCATGTTATATAGAACTAATAGGAGACGAATTGAACAAGTAATTCCAGAGTTAGTCGTGCATATTTTGATACCAATAAGCAGTTCATTGAAAAACTAATGCAACGTAAAATTATGTTAATATGTATGTATGTTGTTTTGTTCTCTGAATATAATTTGTGCGTATAATTTACGTACACGCATCTAGATTACTTGAGATTTACAGAAACATTATCTTACTCATTCTTTGTCCCGAAATTAAAATCTTTACAAAATCGCAGGTAATAGCTATTAAGAGGGCCCCAAAATAAACTTGCGTACTTTTGACAATGTTCCCCAATTTGTTGAGCTGTATACTTTTGATATGTTATCTAGGTTATATGCTTACTTTCAGAACTGTAAGAATTGCTTCTGTTGCCATTTTTTCCAATATAACCGTATTTTGGTTATATAAGTCCTAAACTAACCACGCATATCAGTCGGTGAATGTCCGTCATTCGTGACAATAATAGGCATCCCTCAAGGTGTCACCCTCCGCCCCGTGCTCTTTATCACCTACCTCGAGGAGCGTACCTTCAAAAAACTACTGTTAAGTTCAAAACACTATCCCAACGTACTCTCAAGACACTACCCAATGTCAAAACACTACCGTTATTATATTTTACCATCCAAGTACACAAGTTATTTTGGTAATCATGCTATACACCAGGGTCGAGTTCGTAATCGTTGGAACCAATTAGGCAACGGGAATAAATAGTTAATGTGAAATGTCAACATATTAATGCGTAGTCTGTGTGTTTCATTGTGCGTGCATGAATATTCATTATACTAGGGCTGTATAAGTAATCCAAGTGGCAGCAAACTCAAATGATTTGCGTAAACACAATTACTTATCGGCTTTTTGCGCAGATAACACCCAAATTATGCATAAACATGCAAGACATAAGTAGCAAAGAAAGTACTTATCGAAAATTATCACGTTTTGAATTAGTACATCACCAATGAATATTACCTTACAAAGAATCGTTTTAATGGGAGTCTCCCGACCTTATCTGTTATTTACGTTATTCATTGTATATGTATTCTATTTATAGGTCAAATTAATTGATTCTGAGTTCTAAGTTCTGAGTTCTGAATGTTCATTGTTTTGAATTGTCACAGCTCAAACGTGTTCATTTTATAAGACGTAGCACAACCTGATAATTATACGTTGATGACAAGCATGTATGGTAAGGTTCTGGTCGTTGAATAAATAGTTAGGTCGGTTTTTGTAATTTTCTTATAATAACAATATTATAGTTCGTACAGTTGCATGTTAACCCCCATTTTTTAAAACTAAATTATAAATATGACCGTTAGAACCAAGAGGAATGACTGCCTTTAAATGTTGTCTTACAGCTACGACTACATATGACCGTGAGATATACAGGCGTCTGAAGACAGATGGTTGGAATCAGCAGACTTCGACCACAGTGGCTGACATGACTGAGTGAGTGAGTCGGAGTGAGTGAGTGAGTGAGTGAGTGAGTGATTGAGTCAGTTGGTAGGTGGGTGGGTGAGTGAATGGGTGTTTGGGTCAGTTGGTAGTTGGGTGATTGAGTGAGTGAGTGTGTGAGTGAGTGAGTGAGTGAGTGTGTGAGTGAGTGAGTGAGTGAGTGAGTGAGTGAGTGAGTACAGAAAGGCTTACACAATAGGAAAGGTTCGCCCTACACCTTTTAATATAAAAATGTTTGCCAAATTTGCACGATTGCTGTTTAAATATTGATAATTATCGTGTGGTCTGATAGTCAGGGGGCTTATCTTAAAAAAACTCAATTGTTCACATTGTTCCACAAGCACCATTTTTGGACCAGCGTTAGATATGGCCATTGCATTCATGATATATCTTGGATTTGTCACAGGCGGCCATATAGGACAAATCCAAGATGACCGTCGTGTGTGCAATAACTTGAGAACCAAAAGTAGTAGAACCATAAATAAGAAGATTGTTCGGGGTTTTCGAGTATGGGAAATCCATTTCCGGTGTTAGTTTGCCTATTCCACGTAGAGGTCACGTAATAAGGTCACATTCAAGGTCATATTGAGATATGGCCAGGAACTTTCATATTTTCGCAGGAGCCAAGCTGGACACATACTGTGGCAGCCATATTGGACACATTCAAGATGGCCGCCATCCGGAGTCAGTCTGTGTAATAACTTCAGAACCAATAGTATAAAATCATAAATGAAACCACGTTAGAATGCAGCAGATCACCGGTTCTGAACGCACGAAGCATGTCCATTTCGATTAAAATTGAATCACATGCACGCCATCTTGGAATGTAACATACAGGTGTGTGAATCATATAGACGCCAAATCTTAACGAAATATAAATATAGATGCATCTGCCGGTTTTCGCTGAACGGAATGGGAAGAGAAGAAAATATAAATATGGTACCCTTTTTACGAATGTTTTCCAAGTAAATTCTGTGATTATGACATTTTAACTGCATGGCGGTAGGCCTATTAAACAACGCATATTGCACACGTGAGTAATAAGAGTGCGTAAAAACCACGAGAAACTGTAAGAACCTAACTAAATTACTGCTTACGTCACAACCAAGTGAAACACATCTGACCGGAATATTCCTGACGTCACCACCACGTCAAAACATACCTGACAGAAAAACTCCTACTTCACAACCACGTGAAACACACCTCCCAGAAATACTCCTTACGTTACAACCACGTGAAATAAACCTGCCATAAATACTCATACGTCACAACCACGTGAAGCACACCTGCCGTAAATATCCCTACGTTACTACCACGTGAAACACATCTGTGAGAAATAGCCCTACGTCACAAGCACGTGAAACAAACCTGCCATAAATACTCCTTACGTCACAACCACGTGCAACACACCTGCCAGAAATACTCCTACTTCACAACTAAATCAAATACACTTGGCCAAAATATTCCTAACGTTATAACCAAGTCAAACATTCCAGAGTTGCTGTGATCGTTGACATATGATATCAATTACGGTTAACAAACTATTAACAATGTGAACTGATACGACAAGAATTACAGTTAACAGAATACAGTGCAATACTAGTCGTGCAGTTAAAGTTATAGACCGCTTCTAATACGCTAACTCGGGTGAGGCACTAAATACCCATCTCCTCCCAGCAGCCGAGGGTCACTCGCATTTTTCTATGTTAATTCGCATCCTTACGTTACAACCACGTGAAATACACCTGCCATAAATACTCCTACGTCACAACCACGTGAAACACACCTGCCATAAATACTCCTTACGTCACAACCAGGTGAAACACACCTGTCCGAAATACTCCTATATCACAACTAAATCAAATACACTTGGCCAAAATTTCCTAACTTCACAACCAAATCAAACATTCCAGAGCTGCTGTGAATGTTGACATATGATATCAATTACGGTTAACAAACCATTAACAACGTGAACTGATACGACACGAATCACAATTAACAGAATACAATACAATACTAGTCGTGCAGTTAAAGTTATAGACCGCTTCTAATACGCTAACTCGGGTGAGGCACTAAATACCCATCTCCTCCCAGCAGCCGAGGGTCACTCGCATTTGTCTATGTTAATTAACGTCCTCGCACCATTGACCTCTGATTTACTATTTGATGAGATATTAAAAACACAACGGTAGTTTTCCAGACTACATTTTTCAGTGGACAAATAGACTGATTATCATTTATTCAGGGGCGCCACTGTGGAGCTGTGTTCGAGTTATCTTGAAATTATTATTCTACTATTGTGACGGTCAGACAACCGACGACCGTGCGTCACGTGTGTGTGTGTGCGCGTGCGTGGGTGCGTGCGTATGTGTGTGGACAAAATACACCATTTTTTAAAGTATAAAACATTTTATTGAACATAGCATTAACAACGTAACATATTTTGTAGACTAGGTTTGTCGTCCAGCGACCGACAAGTGATCAAGCTTCATCACCAGTAACGTGCACGACAACGAAATAACGACACGTAAAGTCATGACCAATCTTCTTTTTCAATGTCATATACGCCAGTATTCTTTTGACTGGCATTTGCCAAATTCTCCGTTGACGTTATTAAAATGGGCACCACAATAACTAAAAGCTCATTGTTTATCTGGGTAATCCACAACTATATATCATAAATTACACACATGGGAAATATTGATAATGTCCGAGTATCCCCGTTGTAAGGTTGGCAGTAGCCAGATAGCTGTGGATCGGATCCGTTCCGTTGTTGTCCTACGACACCGATCAAGCGAACTGCACAAAAACCGACAACGCAGGCCAATGCATCACGTTCCAAATTCCGAATGTCGTCGCGCGGCGTCATCCTTAGAGTTCGCCGAGTTCGTCTCAGGTGACCGGTTCAACAGCCCCCGTTATGGCACCCCCAGCCCCCGTGGTGGCCGCCCCAGCCCCCGTGATGCCGGCCCCAGCCTCCCCGGCAACCTCCGCCCCGTCCACCGCAGCAGCCATGTCCGCCGTTCCCATAGCCGTTTCCGCCGTAATACAGATCTTGGTTCGGACCTGGTCCGCAGTAGTATCCGCCGCCCTGAGGTCCAGGTCCCATGCCTTGTCCTTGCCAGTATGGGCCAGGGGTTTCGTTACCTGAAAAGTCAAAAAAGTTCAAACAAGATAAATGCAAATGTATTCTACCTAAGCGATTGTTGTAACGGTTGAATAAAATCGCTACTCGAATAAAATCTGCCTCAAAGTTGCCTGAAATGAACGAGTTTTTGATATATCTAGATATGGACATGTTCCCTCAAACAAACTGATTTAACGGAGACAACATCAGCTGTCTGCCTGTTCAACCTACCAGCCAACAGCAAAGTGCCATTTCTACGAGTCATCCGTGTAGTGTGTAAACATAACCAGAACGGAAGAAGGTTACTTCGTGTGAATCAATATTTATGCAACAATAGTGTGTAACATATTCAGATTTACCACATTGTACGCTATCTTTGCATAATTTATGGCGAAGTTCGGAGTCACACGACATTGCTTACTGTTTTATGTACACAGTAACTTATATACATTGATTTAGTCGAATTGTAATTTTTTTTAGTACGAATAAATGTATTATTATAGAAACAAAGATGCAGGTCGACTTATAACCTCTATTTTATAGTAATTAAGAAATACCTGTATAACTAGCTATATTGCTTGCCTTGTAGATGTCTTACACACAAATATTGTTTTCACTCACATAGAGTAATGTGTACCTATATTACAACCGGTAGGCCTACTGTAATAATAAACAACTATTTTAGTAAGACAGGGTAACCCATTAACTCTGCACCAGGTGGTAATGGAAATCATAATCATTACAATACACAACGACGACTTACCTGGAGTGTGCGTTTGTTGAACATTGGACTGTTGTGGTCCGGTCGTTTTATCGGTCGTGCTCATAGTTGTACTTATGTCGTGATTCTTCGGTAATATCACCACTTCAAATGCGTTACAATGCCTCTCTACGGCCTCGAAGCGTCGAAGCTTTAATATATACAGTGTGAATATAATGTAAGCAGTGTCCATGGAGCAACGTGTACGACGTTGAAGCAACGTTTACTATTTCGTAACCAATCTACGCCGATCAAGCATAATCTATTAATAGCGGCCGCTGCCTGTTGGCTGGCGCTGTAGACGGACGGCCTCCGTGGCTTAGGGGTGAACTCAAAAATTGTCCTGAACGCGGATATATAATATCATAATAATTATCACGTTATTGTGAGAATATTGCAATCGATTAATGGTAGTCATGTCACATGTTCGTATAAATATAAACGTGAAAGCATTCAAACATTTCGACATGAATATCATGCTCGGGATTGTCACCAATAACTGTTTATCAGTGCATAGCGGTAACCGCGTATTAACTCGGCTTTTGAGATTCTCCCCCGACGGCAGCGCGCGCGTGGCAGTCAAACAATTCAGGCGTCGGACGCACGGTGCCGACGTTTGGCGTACGTCAAACATAGGAACGGACTGTGGGAACTATAAAGTCACGAACATTCGCGTTGGACAACAAACCATTTCTACGAGAGACAGGTACATCTACTACTACGTTTCGATCGCAGTGACAGAAAAAATCGCAGTGATGAGCACCGACGGCAACACAAGTAACAGGCCTTCGTCAGCGCCTCCTGGTAGGTACCGTCATATAACACTAACATTTATAGTGTTGATATTGAAAAATAATGACTGTCACTAACATCTAATACAGAATTAATGTTATGTCCCATGATCATTGCCATGTGTCCTTCATAGTTTTGTATGTCATAGATAGAACTTTCTTTAAACAATATTGTATGGATAGTAGGACCTGTATCCACGAAAAAGTCATAATTCACATTACAGTGTGATGTGACGGAGGTGACCCTAACCGTACGCAAAATTTTATTTGGTCAACAAACAAATGAAGATCGTAGATATGTGACGGGTGACGGGGTACCAATTAGTATGTATACATTTAAAAAAAAGTTATCCAACCAATTATAGCCGCTAGGTGTAATTATAATTCTTATTTTGATACGTTGCGGCAGAAGGTAGCTGTGATTTCTTTTTTAAATGACATGAGTATATATTATAACCATATAATTATAGTATTTATTAAAATCTCATGTAGACGTGGTACTAATTGGTTGCTTATTTTGACGAGATGGGACGCACGGATCACGTAAAACCACTGTATTTATAAGTTTATTTATTTATTTAGTTATAAATACAGATCAGTGCGTAAAACACGACTAACAGGACAGCGCAGTTAAGTGGCGCCCTCTTTCGGGAAAGTGTGTATCATTCCAGTAGCCCTCCCAAAGCCAATCATTGGGCCAATGTTTCTGCGTTAGATGAGTAGGCCTACGTTAGAGTCTGACACTAAGCCAAACATCCTTTTTCAGCTGACAATCCAAGTGGCGGATGCCGACGCCCACCAAGTGAGCGTCCCCCGTGGGGATGCAACCGACAGTTCGAACCAGAAGTCGCCTCTGGTAACACCAGTTTCGATGGGTGTCGACGCCCCCCAAATGAACGCCCACCATGGGGGTGCAACCGCCAGTTAGAAAACGAATTTGCCGCTAAGTGCCCAGTTTTCGACGGATGCCGACGCCCCGCTAACGAACGTCCACCATGGGGATGCAATCGCCAGTTTGAAAATGAATTTGCGTCCAGCTGCCCGCTTTTCGACGGATGTCGACGCCTCCCGTCTGAACGTCCCCCGTGGGAAAGCAATCGCCAGTTCGACTGTCCGCAGGCACAAGGATGTCGCCGCCCATCCCAGTGTCGCCCTGCCGGAGGATGTCTTCGTGGACTTCATGCACCGCTCTGCAACATGCCAGCCTATTTCGGTCCTAGTTGCTACGCCTGGGGCGGTCACCATGGCCACGGTGGTCATAATGGATACCATTTTGACGGTTATCATGGAAATGGTCACCGGTTTTGCTAATAAAGAACATTTTAGAAGCATAAACAAAACAAATGTAACATTTGCCAAATAAATTAAAATCGGTGAAATATGTTGAATCAAGAATTAGAATATTACTAGTGATGTATTTAAGTGGACATGTAGCGACGATAGACCTCTATTGACTAGTAAACTTGTGACAATTTGTTGTGTCAACAGTAAGACGAAGAGTGCTTCAAGTTAACAAAAATATACTTCTTTAATAATGGCATTTCATAATTCTGAATACTGTGTAAGTATGTGTACATAATAAAAAAATGTGTGTACAATTTTATTTTGAACTGATGCTGTTACTTTTTACTACAAACGCTGATATATAATGAAATCGCCTCAAATAGATACGTTGTGTAGAAATCAGGGTTGTGGTCAAGTACATTTGATTAAGGACAAGTACTTCAAAACTAAGTTATCAAGTACACCTACAAGTACATTACATCAAGTACAAGTACATTTTATAATAATGTTATTCAAGTGTTAATTATAAACGTTTTATTAATTGTTGATATAAGGATAGACATTCCATGTTGTGTTTCACGCAGGCAAGAGTAGAGGTCTTATATTGTATTCCAAATTACAGTGTACTCAAGTTATGTACTTGAAATATACTTGATAGTTTGGCAAGTACAACTTACCAAGACCAAGTAAAAATACAGTACTGTGATGTGTAAACTCTCACATGACAATAGATTCATTACACTATGCTGAGTCAACATGGAAGGCCGGGACAATTCATAGTATTAGGATTGTTTATTTTCCACATTGACAAGAAACGCGACACAATTCCCACATTTTATTGCTTTATAGACAGTACAGAACTAGAAGCATGCCACAGTGGCATCAATACCACTCGGACATCACCACATCATTACCACATAACCATGGCGACATCACAGCCACAGGGACATCATTAATAAGACTATTTACAACACAAAAGCAACGACGGGTGAACAGAAGGATACACCATTAAATTGACTGAGCCGTTCATTTAATTCATTCAGTCGCTGAATCACACACACACAAGCAGTGTGTATCAGTAACCTGCAGTAAGATAAATTAGTAGTACACAATAGTCCATGTTCCTTTGCAGCATTTGTGCCACATCATCTCCAGTAGAATCACAATGTCACTGCATGCAACACAGTTGAATATCTTCAAGACAACTCCCCGTAGAACGCTTGCTTTTTGGGCCAATCTCTAAACCCACGACTGGATATCTTCTATGACACCTGTCTACATACAGATGAGGGCAATACGTTAAGCGATATCAAGCACCACATCACGGAGAATTCTACACTTTGTATGTCCAATCATTTCTCAAGCAGTGTTACTTAGGATTTGCCAACCTGAATATACTTTTATTACCAGGTAGTATGTATGCTATATTGTCGTTTTCGTTTGGTTACTGGCCACAGATTATCTGGTTTCAGTGAAACAGAGCAAGTTTTATAACGAGAAAGAATTTCATTCGTTTTCTCGTCTCTTCTGGATAATCGAAGCCAAACCGACGACAGAATCATTGACAGTAGAATGTCTAGATCTTTTAACAAACACAATGTTAATTGACTGATCATACACAGGCCATTTCTCAGCCAACTGGCAGGAGTTAGTGATCACAAGCTGAGCCCACACACCCGTGTGGGGTGAAGCACATCACAGCCTGCACACTGCTTACTTAAATAGGCTGGTGATTTTGGAGAAAAATGTTGAAAACAACACACTTTATAGGCACCAATGGTACAAGCACTCTGCAATTTTATTTTTTGTAATCCCTCCAGGTGTTTGTGTTTTATGCACATTTCAAAGGTGCCACCAAACTTGGCAAGGCACCAGAAAAATCAGCACTTCGCTGTTGGACAATTTGTAATCCAGCACAACGTTCTCAGGTGGCACTATGAACTCCTGATACAGTTTTCCAGAAAGTCCAATAAGTGTTTTATAAGAAAATTCAATACAGGCAGTTGTTACGTTACATTCAAATGTATATTGATTTTTTTACCTTATGCCCTATTTACAAAGGTAAACATCAACAAAAAGTCACCTTAGGGTGTGAATTCCTCAAAGGCCAGACATCTCAAGCAGTTCAATTACATAATATTACACAGCTTCATTAGCAGACATTCAGAAAACAATGCCACTTGCTTAATTGGCCAGAAGGTCCAGTCAGTAGACATATCTGATAACAGGCTCCGGCTATGGCCTACTCCAGCTAATCACTGTCCTCAGACTTCATTAGGGTCAATGACAACATATTCACTTGTGTTTAATTAGCTGAAGTAAACAAAAAACGATTGATGAATCACCCTGCTGCAATGTTATTGGTTCATTTTCATTCAGATTTTCAAATTGAGGCTTAACTACTGGCATACGCACCCCACCCCCCTTATAAGACATGTGTTCCGTCACTGTGATTTTGACTTGCAGACTGATGAGAAGTCTGTAATATCCAAAAACGGTTTGTCCCATTCAACTGTAGTTTTGCCATACACGTATTTTCAGTAATTGTTTCAAGATATTTGAAGTAAAACGCATCCTCCGTGATTGTGCAATGACTATAGCGTGCTTTCGTTGCCAGGCTCTCTACTTGGGCTCAGCACACTGTCAGTTTTCCCATTGGCGACCATGTTAATGTTTTGTGTGATTATAAGAAAACGTGACCTATAAAGTTTCTTAAACTTCTCACCTGCTGTTATTATCATCTCATTGACATGCTTGTCGATTTTAGTCAAAATCTAATATCTCTAGCTCTTGCAAAATGCCTGTATGTATGACACCCGTCAATATTTACAAATGCATGCAGGCAGTAATCCGGCTAAAGTGTCAACTAGCCAAATTGCTGCCAGATACCCTTCCGCTTAGTAAAATCAGCTAAAAAGACACCATTTTACTATCAACAGCTTCTACAATCACATCTAGAAATCTGACTACTCAAATGCACTTATGTCAGAGCAAGTGAACATTGTAAAAAATCATTTCTCAAAAATATACTGCACTTTTTTTCGTCTGTAATCAAGCAGGAAGTCCAACAGTGTGCTGACCCCGTAGGAGCAAGCGTATCGCCATGGAAGATTTTACCCAGTCTCATCACTTCAGCTGTAGACTGTAGGAGACTTGTAGATCCTGGTGTCACATGACTCACATTCGTCACACGCGAGGTGCAGTGTCAACGTATCACAGATGCGGGCGCATCACCCGAGACATCACCACATGTTGCCCAACAATCACCTGCCCATTGGGCAGCTGCTGCGCCACGGGCACAAGCTGGGGCACGACAGACATCGCGGCCGGTGCGGCGTGTGTGACAGGGTGTAATACATGGGAATAGTGGTGTGATAGGGGTTGATTCAAGGGGGTGTGGTATGATAGGGGATGCTATACAGGAATAGTGGTATGACTGGGTGATACACGGAGAGTGGTGTGACAGGGGGGTGATACCCGTGGAGTGGCGTGACAAGTGGTGACACAAGAGGGCGAGTGGTTCGCCACGGATGGGGAATAATTAACAATATACTTGATATGTAAGGTTTTGATCGTTATGACAGTTGACTACATGTTTGTACGATTCTATAAAAATAATCAATCATGTGTAGGTGATACTCAGATTACCGACGTGGCTAATAAAATAAACCTCCTCTCCGACTTAAAAAAACTTGACGCGTCAACCCCGTAATCGCCTGAGGCGTTATTTTTTCTGAAAGAGGTATTTATATAATAAATAAAATAAAGTTATGAACACACGTCAGTCACAGGGTATCTATTGCATTTTTATTAAAATCTAGATGTTGCACTATGGTTCAATTCATGGTTGAACAAAGGTATGGTGCGTGAGCCCGTCACGTAGCCATACACCCCCACTCTCACTCGGTGTTTCCGGCTAGCGTAATTATTTGACCAGTGTCAACGAGTATGAAACTAAGGCGACGTCCGTCACGTAGTGCCACCACAGCGGGGCGGAGATAACAGGAACTAGGCTATAGCGAAACTTTTCCATGCACTTACATTTATGACAACATGTTATGAGTGCCGTAGACAGTCGTACCGCGGTCGGTGCTTTCATCACCTTTAATATCACCTGTGATACTGACACCTTTTAAGGCGGATCACTTGAGGAGAATGAACCGCCGTCTGATCCAGCACCAATGCAATCGGGCCTTTGATTGTAGTAAAAATGAAATTTTTCATAATATGAGCGCACTGAAGTTAGAATTATGTGTAGATTCGAGTAGGTTTACATATTATTACCGTCACGCTTAAACAGACTTCCTGTATTTATTTATTTATAACCATGACACTAGCTGTTATCTACCAAGTATATAGTTCAAGCCAACAGTTAAAACGCGCACTCACGATGCTCGCACGCACGCACACACACACACACACTCACACACAAACGCACACACACAAACGCACACGTATATACATATACCACGGCCACACGCACGCACGCACGCACGTACGCACGCACGCACGCACACACATTATTATCATACTTATCAATATTACTCCCACCCTGTGTACACACACATGCACGCACGCACGCACGCACGCACGCACGCACGCACACACATTATTAACATACTTATATTTAAAAAAAAATTCTCCCACCACCGTGCATGTTTTCCCCAGAGGGTACCACCACCCCAGTACTATGTTAGATCCTAACATACTGTTCAGCCCCACTCCTCGCTTTACATATTGTCTTGTTTTATTAAGTAACTGTGAAGCTGCTAACTGGGTTTGATACAGTGGAGTATTATATCTAAGCGATTAGAACCCTTGTTCTACACCTGACGTAACAATAATAAAACACTGCATTATGCAAGACGACTTGCCGCTACGAAACCTCGTTTTCCCAGAATAAGTGAATCACCGTTCACGATGTTTTAAGCCGATATTCTTCTTTTTAAATAATGACTAATCGAAAACACTCTTTATCAGAAAAGAGGCAAAAGTGAGTTTAATTATTTGTAGAATATTATTTCCACAGCACTTAGCAAGATCCCATAAAACGATGACGGTATTGAAGATTATTGAAGGACGACTGTTGCACGGAGACGCAAAGGAACTTACGACGTCATCAGTTAGCAATCACCCTTAGTTTGTGACGATCCAACAGTCTGCCGTCGTTTGTGTTTGGGGCTCATATGGGCAAATACAAACTGAAAATGTATAACATCTACCCGGTGGGTTTAAATAAATAACTGAGTAATTCCTCACCCAACGTTTCGGTGCATGACAAGTACATTAATTATTCAATCTTACTTTTTAAAATTTACTGGATACGAAAAGGTATAGAAAATGGCTGACAATTCGACACGACCCTGCATAGATCGATAACGAGTAGACAGAAATTCGCGTTAGTAGGGGAAGTGCACCGATATTGAACCCCCTAACTTCCGAACCCTCTTTCTCCATTCCTGTACGTGATATCGAGGATTATTAAGGATCAGGCCACGAGTTACTACAAGCTCTGTGTGCAAGCAGGAAATCGAGTCAATGCATTTGTTATGTTTCCACAAAATTCAAAAAAGTGTTTTTCGTAATTGGTCCAATTAGAGTAACGGGTGACATTTATTGGACTACAGTGGTCCTGATATTGGACCAGGTGGTCCAATATAGGTGCTTCTGGATCAATATACGTCATCGGTCTTGATGGTTTGAAAGAAACCAAGGTTCAGCACCCACTTCAAACTTATAAGAAGATAGTCGCTTAATGCATATATCACGAAAACTACGGCGTTCCAGTGAGCATACAAATGACATGTGACGACTAAGCGCCAAATAAATTTGACACAATTTAATTCTGAACTGAGAACAAACAATTATATTTTGTCACGAATAGAATAATACGCCAACGAAGTGATTGTCATGATATAATCTGTCACCGATAAACGAACAAACCAACGAAATAATGGCCAGTAGTGTGTTTAATAATGGGCAGGCCACCAGCACAACTCATATGTATCCATATTCCACAGTGTACACATTTCACCGTGGTTTCTTTTTGCTTTTCGTTACACGGCACACATTACCAAGAGTCGTTGTCACATTGACCGCTTTTTTCGTTTTGGCTGGCAGGAGAAAGCTGCCGTTTTTGTCTTTTTCCTATCTTAATTGGATCTGTTGTCTTTCTATTTATGTTGTCAACTGTTGATTTATGCCTGGGACTGGAGGTTATGATTTCCGACTTGGTGGTTGTTCTCTTGACCCTAGAAATCGCTGGTTTGGGGATGGGAGACAGCATTGCAGGAGTTATGAACTTTCTACCCAGCTCTGGTTGATCAGTCAGCTGCCCCGTGATTGGGACTAATACTTCACAATGACCAGCATCTTCACTCAGATTTAGGTATTTGACCATAATTGCACCAGACTCCTGAAATTCCGTCCCAAATTCAAGTACACTCTCTCTCCAACGCAGACATGCACTAGTCGTTGAAGACAATGTGCCGTCGCAACGATCTCTATCTCCCCAATAATTTCACTGGGATTCGCCATCGATGCGATTCTGTCCTCGATAGATGCATAACACAGTCTCTGACGTAGATCTGCGTTCACCATCCTCTCATCAATGTTTTCATAAAGGCCAAAGTTGTCTAGCATATGTGCAATCATGTTGGATCGTAGCGCATCAGCAGAAGACATTTCTCATATTCTCATTCGCAGGTCCTTTAAATTGCTATCGTTGTCTCTTTCTGCATGCTGCATATCGAGATCTTGACAAATAACAACGGCTCGGAAGAAACAACGTCCATCTGTATTGGTTGTGACACAACTGAAACCACTCTGTCTGCTGCTTGTGGATGGGCATGGATCATTGGACTGTTGCTCGCTCGTGGACATGCTTTGATTGTTGGATTGTTGCTCCCTTGTAGACGTGCTTGGGTCATTAGACTGTTGTTGCTCATTTGCGAACAGGCTGGGTTTGTTAGACTGTTGATCGCTCATTGATGGGCATGGGTTGGTTGTGACATGCCTGAAACTATTCTGCCTGGTGCTTGTGGATTAGCTCAGCTCATTGAGCTGTTGCTTGTTTGTGGGCGGACATGGATCATTGGACTGTCGGTCGCACGTTGACAGGCTTCGGTTGTTGGACTGTTGCTCGCTCGCGGACGAGTTTTTTGTATTTGACGAGTTATCATTCTGCATAGTGCCATCTCTGGCAGAATTCGATGGAACATCTATACTAGTTTCCGAGTAGGACAACTTGAACCTTCCAGCCGCGGCGAAATCTGCATCAGTCCATATGTTCCGATCACAAGGCCAAATGCCTGTGGACTTGAAACCATTGGCAGCAGTTGTCATGGAAGCAGAGCGTACGTATGCCCTTCCGAAGATACGGCAGACTGAGGAGATGGTGACTGTAGTTTGTTTGGTCCTCAGCCAAGTGTCACATTCCTCATTGTAATAGGTCATCAGAGGTTTATAGAAAACCCGATCAATGGGTTGGAGACGGTGCGTTGTGTGTGGAGGAAGAGATGATATGACGACTCCATGGTCCCGGGCGTAATTGATTGCTTCAGTATTTTTCGTGTGTGACGAATGACCGTCAAGAATCAACAGAACATGTTTGTTTTTGGTGCAGCCAACATGAGATACAAAGTGCTTCAGCCAGACAACGAAGAGTTCCTTGTTCATCCAGCCTGATTCATTACTCACTATGACGCTTCCAGGTGGCGCCCCTTCCTTCAGTGATTCTATCATGCGTTTACGCCTGAAAATTATCATTGGTGGAACATAGTTGCCCCCTGCACTCATGCTACAAACCACTGTTGTAGTAAAGCCTCTCTCGCCACTTGTAAGAGATCCGATTTGCTTTTCCCCTCTTTTTCCAAGGACCCGGCCAGACTTCTGCACAGTTGTTATACCCGATTCATCCACGTTGAAGATGTTTGTAGCATCGAATCCGTACATGTCAACCAATGTTTCTAGTTTATCGTAGAACTCATACACACTCTCACGATTGAACCATTGGCTCTCGTAATAGAAGTTGTCTCGGCTCGACGGAGGGAGAGTTCAGGGTGTCTCCTCATAACATCACCGTACCAATGTCTGCTAGCTGCTTGTTTTTAAGTGTTGAAGCAATGCCTTATCCCATTCGCTTCAGCCAACTGATATGCCATATCCATCAAATCTTTCCTGGTCATACCAATTAGTATATTCTCCAGTTCTAAAACATGCTCCACCAGCATTTTCTCCACCTCTGGCGGCAGAGTGCAAGGGCGACCAAAATACTTTCTTGGACCATTAGCGATTTTGTTTTTGTTGTTTAGGTGCCTCCGGAATCCCATAGGTCCTGCTAGTTGCGTTGAAGCCGGCATATCTATTCCTGAATGACATGACCGCTCTATCCAGTTCCTCTTGGGTCCACTTTCCGTATTTGCCTCTGGAAAATAAAAATTGTAGCCTCAATCAATCAAACAGATGCGACATTCCCAAGTATTTCCTTGATATAATATAATGATAATTATATTTTGTATATAAAACTAAATAAACCCATGTTTTAGGTTTGGTCGTTCTGGCAGGGGGGGCTAGGTTTGAATACGGGAGGTTTTTGCCCAAATGAGAGTGATCGACTTATGATGCTTGCCACGGGTTAAGTATACGTGCCACATACGCAAACCTATACATTTCATAAAGCTCATAAACTTACCAATAAAATGTTGGTATATGTGGTGAGATTTCGCAAACATCTTTTTTAATGTTGCCACGGTAATGCAATTATTGACCATTGATGAAAAAAATAAGAGGCAGTTTCACAATCTTGCTTGTCTGTCAAAATAATAGTCATGTCTATCAAACTTTAAGCAACGTGTGATGGTTATATTATCAATAAAATAATGAGGCGTTTTGAAGAAACAAATATTATTTGTTTTTTACTTTCCCGCATATTCAAGCAAAACTGTCCAACAAAGTGAATATTTCAGAAAATAATATACCCCGTGTTTAAAAATGTAGGCCTCCCCTGTTACTCAACAAGGCCCCGAGCCATAAGTAGGAGACTAATATACACATGCAGAAACTTCAATATGACACATTTTCATATCTCATGTGTGTTGGGATGGTACGTATAGTGGCCCACGGGTGTCTTATATTGGACCAGTGGTCCAACATAGGACACCCCGACTGGTCCAATATCGGTCGAAGGCATAATTAACTTCTTCGATGTGATTCTCGGAAACTGTACAATTTTCCTTCTTCATTCCCCTCATGCACGTTATATAGACCTCCTACGACACTCTATTGTAATCGTGTACAATCTACTCTATAACAGGCTTTGCATCACGCCTTCAAAGTTGGTTAAATATTACAACGAGATGGATAAAAATAATTTGTTATCACCTTTTGCGCGTCTCCGAGCTGGCCGCCATTTTTCGCTCTGCGTATAGATGGCATGTTGTGTGAAGCATCTGCCGGGCGTCACTGCGTTCTAATTACTGTATATAGGACGCAGAACGGACGGTGGTCCAATTTAAGTACAGGTCCAATATCGGTGTACTTCCCCTAATGCGAGTTATGTCAACAGAACGTCCCCTATAGGATTCAAAGGTCAAAGTGAAACGGAAGGCCAACGTGTGTATGTGTAGCGAAATCGTTCTGTGACTGATGTCTTTCGAAATGTCAACGTGGCACCCTCATTGACGAAGCAAATGCATTCCTGCGAACCAAGCCCGATCTCGTTAGTCTCGTTAGATATATGAACTGACGTTTGATGTGCAAGCTAGTGGTGTAGAGACCATTTTCAAGACAAACAGACTAATACTCGCCTGCCCTCCCTTAGCATTGTCAACAAAACGAGGATCATTTCAGGATTTGCCGATGTAAATTTGTTATACGTACGTGCCACTTCGCAGAAGAACCGCACATAGCACGATATCTCACGGCCAACGTGCCAAATAACATTATACATAATAAAACTTACATTTCATTCAATTCAAATTTTAATAAGTTTGACGAAAGTTGCGATAGTTGCCATAACGAATGTTAAGCCCTATATCGTTTGCTGCATGACGTAATTCGACTTAATAAATTTTCATAAACTAGACATATCTAACCTTAGGAAGTTTTGTCAACCAAAGTTTACCTTTAAAGGAAAATAGTAATCTAAAGCATAAATAGCAGAACGACAGGCAAATTGTTTTTAGGAAAGCCTTTGGGGCGAGAAAATTCGCAGCTCCTACAGCGCGGTAAATTTCCACGAAAGCTGTATGTAGCAGGCAACAGCCAGGGTGGGCAGAATCGTCGAACGTATATTACATATTTGACAACAGGTGATATAAATCCAAGTAGACAATACTTCAAATGCAGTCTCTAGTGTGTACGCAGTATCTAGACAGATAACGTCCCTCCAACTACGGTATCTGGTGTGTCCAAGTATCTAGATAGACATCGTCCCTCCAACTGAAGTCTCCAGTGTGTCCCTGTATTCAGATAGACAACGTCATTCCAACTACAGTCTCTCGTGTGTCCCTTTATCCAGATATACAACTTCCCTCCTATTACAGTCTCTAGTGTGTCGCAGTATCCACATAAAAAACGTCCCTCCTATTGCATTATTATTATTATTATGCAAAAATAAACAGTGTGACACTGATGAATCCTACAGACAAGTCGCTCACTCGGTGTCCGCATTGTCTACGCAAATTTCTACGCTGGTGTCGTCACTTATACCAATACAACATGTGACCCAGCCCGCTCGCACTACAACTTCACAACCCGTTGCTGCTGCTGCACTGTCAACTCCACGACCCGCCGCTGCGGCTGTATCAACCTCACGACCTGCCGGTGTATTAACTCAACGACCCGCCACAGCCACTGTATCAATATCACGACCTGCCGCTTCTGCTGTATCAACCTCACTACCCGCCGCTGATGCTGTATCTACATCACAATCCGCCGATGCTGCTGTGTCAACCCAACAACCTGCTGCTGATGATGTGTCAACCGCTCTACCACAACAAACATCAACCACGGGTAACACTACTCCTCCACCACTGTGGACCGTGGTTGTCGCAAGAAATGCCAAAAACACGTCCAAGTCGGGCTTCTCCAAGACGTCCAAGCCTTCCTCATCTAAATATAAACCACATACAATGACTACAGGCAATTCTACCAAGTGTGGACTCAAATGTGCTCCTGTTCGACTCATATCTGCTTTCACGCAGACACAACTTGTGCCGTAATTTCTATTTATGTGACAACTATTTTGAACATGAAATGCTCATGTGAACGCTTACCAACTAAACATGACTCTTATTCATCCTTCAAACTCTGTGTAGACATTGCTAAACCGAACTTACTCTATGATGCCAATCTCTGGCCTGCTGGAACAAAGATTGGACGGTACTTTCCGCCTAGGAAGCACAGAACAACAGATTCGACTCAACTGTAAACTGTCAACTCCGTATTGCTTCATTTAATGCCAGAAGCATACGGAACAGTGCTTACGACTTGCTTAACATTTTAAAATCCTGTGATATTCTTGCCTTGCAGCGGAAGAACATTGGCTCTCCAAACAGTGCCTTTCCTATCTCAATTCTGTTCACCCTGATTCCAATGCCAGAGGTATTAGTTCTATTGATTTTTGTGATGGTTTGAGTGGACGCCCTGATGGCGGGCTTTTCTTTTTTATGGAGACGTTCACTCGACCCATTTATTGAACCTATAATTTACGACGATGAGATAAGACTCCCTGGTCTGAAAATCATCACTATTCTGATTCTTAACGTATGTTTACCGTATCAGAGTGGTGACAATTCCAATGAATATCAGGCTCATTTAGGCAAGATACAGGCTATAAGCGTCTCATTTGAATCAGCTAACATATTCATCATTGGGGATTTTAATGCGGAAATTAACAAGCCCAGTCTGTTTTCTCCACTTCACAGTGCTTTTATTAATGAATGTCACCTTATTCCAAATGGCATTAAGTGTCTCCCTTCTGATGCTTTTACTTATGTCAGTGATGCTCATGTCTCAAGGAGCTGGCTGGACCATGTGCTCAGCACTCACTCCAGTCACTCATCAATCTCTGATATGGTACTTAATTATGACTGTGTCTCTTCGGACCACCTACCCTTGCTTTACCATATCTGTCAACTTATTACCTACTTCTGAAGCATCCACTCAGGAGTAAATTCGACAGCCTTGTCCTATGTGGGGGGCTGCCACTCACCAAGACCTTCACAATTATTACACTCAAAACACTGTGCTTTTATCTGCCGTTGATGTACCTCATGATGTTTTACGCTGTACCGACCCGAATTGTAATGATGAAGCCCATCAGATACTGCTATGCAAATTTTATGAAGACATTATTGATTCACTCAGGGATGCCTCTGAAGTAATACCTATAATGATATGGTCAGAGACTCCCACCAGGTTGCTAGAGAGTCTTTTCTCATATGGCGGTCTGCAGGGAGTCCCCGACACGGTCCTTTGTATGACATAATGAAAATCTAATGTGCTCAATTTAAATATAATAAAAGACTCTGTGAAAAAAATGCTGAAGCTCTTAAAGCCGAACCACTTGCTTCAACACTAAGTAGTAATGACTTTAAAAACTTCTGGAAAGATATCAAACAATTGAACAATGCCAAGTTGCCAGATCCCAGCAATGTTGGCGGTGCATGTGGTGCTGAAAATATAAAGAATCTGTGGCTTCATCACTACCAGTCTCTACTTAATTCTATACCTGGCTCACCATCACATACTAAAAGATTGACATGTATTGCAGCAATATCCAATTTAATTACCAAATGATGGTTGATGCTAAAGAAATACAAGAAATAATTCAGGCGGTGCCTACGGGAAAAGCTCCTGGTTATGACAGAATAAGTAATGAACACTTTAAATATGCTAATGAAAAACTGCATGTTTATATGTCACTGCTATTCAGCAGCTTGTTAATTCATGTTTTTTTTTACTTGATGCTATGATGGTCACAATAATAGCTCCAATAATTAAAAACAAAGCTGGTGATTTGTCTGATAACAATAACTACAGACCTATTGCTCTTGCAACAATTGCTAGTAAATTATTTGAATCTTTAATATTATCAAGGGCTACCATTTTCTTCACAACGTGTGCCAACCAATTTGGATTTAAAAAAGCATCACTCAACTGAGATGCTCATATTTCTATTAAAAGAACTTTTTTGACAATACATAGTGAATGGCTCTTCTATGTATGTCATTATGCCTTCGACAAAGTGAATCATAGCAAGCTATTCACTAAACTAATTGACCGTGGCTGTCTTGCTTTCATTGTGCGCATTCTGTATCATTGGTACAGTACCCAGAAATTCACTGTCAGATGGTATCAGAGCTTTTCTAGATGTTTTACTGTCTCAAATAGTGTTAAACAAGGTAGAATCATAATGTGTACATGGATGACTTAAGTGTAAATCTTAACAAATTACAAATTGGATGTCTTTATGCAGGCACCATTATGAAACATTTGATTTAACAAGATTTAACAAGATTGCCACCCAGAGAATTAACTCTAGATGGCAGGTGGACAAGGAAGCCCTTTGGCTTATCGAGAGTCCGACCCTTTTATCTATATGTATCCCGCCCGTCTGAGGTATGTGTCGATTTTATTTTTAAACATATTCACGCTACTAGCACCCACACAATCAGCAGGTAATATGTTCCATCCATTTACAGTTCTATGTGAAAATGAAAACTTTCTTATATCCAATCTACTCTGCTCCTTTGCTAATGCAAGTTCATGTCCTCTAGTCCTTCTATCTTTCTTAACTGAGAAAAACATATTTCTATCAATATTTTCATAACCCTTCAATATTTTAAACACTTCTATCTGATCTCCTCTCAATCTCCTGGTCTCTAGTGTTGTTAAACCGCATTTTTTAGGCGTATTTCGTAACTAGGATCCCTCAGATTTGGTATCATTTTAGTTGCTCTCCTCTGCACTCTTTCTAGCACAGCTATGTCCTTCCTGCGATATGGCCTCCACGCTTGAATACAATATTCTAAATGAGGCCTAACTATTGTTTTGTACAGCGGTATTATTAGCTCTTTTTCCTTATACGTTATGTTTCGCCTAATTAATCCAAGGATTTGATTTCCCTTTGAAGCTGCAATTCCGCACTGCTCTGAAATCTTCATATCAGCACTAATGGTTACCCCTAAGTCCTTTTCTTTTATAGTAGTACTTAGTACAGTACCCCCCATTGTATATTCTACTTCTTCGTTCCCATGTCCTGTGTGGAGGCATTTACATTTCCCAAAATTGAACAGCATTTGCCACTTTTCAGACCATTTGATCAACCTGTCAAGATCATCTTGTAAATGCTGTCTATCTCCATCACTTTTAATCCTTCTAAACACTTTTGTATCATCCGCAAATTTCAACACCTTGCTTGTTATTTCATCATCCAAATCGTTGATATATATTAAGAATAATATAGGTCCTAATACTGATCCCTGTGGTACCCCACTCAATACCGATTTCCAGTTTGAAGCCTCCCCATCAACTACTACACGTTGTCTTCTGTCAATCAGCCATTTTTCTATCCAGTTTATTATACCATTTCCTATGCCATGGGCCTTTAGTTTAAGCAGTAATCTTTGATGTGGTACTTTGTCAAAAGCTTTTTGAAAATCTAAGTAGACGATATCTACTGGTGATCCCTCATCTACCCACTTAGTGATGTCTTCCAAAAAACATAACATATTTGTTAAGCATGACCTCGCTTTTAAAAACCCATGTTGAGATGGGTTTATCAAGTTATGTTTAACAAGAAAATCCACCATGTGATCTTTAATTAGTCTTTCTAATAATTTATAAATCACCGATGTTAAACTAACTGGTCTATAATTATTTGACTTGTTTCTCGAACCTTTTTTAAATAACGGTATAATGTTTGCTTCTTTCCATTCTAAAGGAACCACTCCCTCTTCTAATGACAAGTTGAAAACTGTTGCAAGTGGTATGCTAATTTGTTCTACAATTTCCAATGGTAGTTTGGGTGGAATACCATCCACTCCAGGTGATTTATTATCCTTCATAGCCCTTATTTTCTTAGCTACCATTTCCGGGGTTACAATTAATTGTCCTAAATAGTCTGAATCTGCCCCTTGAACTTAGCCTCTGGTACTGGCAGTGAACTAATATCTTCTCTGGTAAACACTGAATTAAAGTACTCATTCAGGTCTTCTGCCATTAAGAATCCCTCTGATATTATATTTCCAGCACTATCTTCTAGAGGACCGATCTTATCTTGAACTTTCTGTTTGCTTCGAACGTACGCATAAAAACTCTTGCTGTCATGTTTTATATTACTAGCTAATTGTTGTTCATAGCTTTTCTTTGAATTTATAATTTCAGCTGTAGCTTGGTTAAGTGCTTCTTTATAACTGTTGTAGTCTTCATCATTTCCAGTACATCTATATGACTTCCACATCATTTGTTTATACTTAATTTTTCTAATGGCTTCTTTCGATAAGTGTTTCTTTTTGGACCGTTTTCCTTGTTTTTTGAAGGGTACAAATTTATCGACTATGCACTTAATTTCACTCTTTAATATATTCCAGCATTCTGTTGCCGTCTTATTTTTCAGTGTCTTATTCCAGTCTATCTTTGCTAAATATTTCCTCATGTCCTTATACCTTCCTTTGTGGAAATTTCTCCTATACTGCTTTTTACTATTTCTTTCTGATTTTACTTTTATGGTAAAATGTATCTGGTTGTGATCGCTACTCCCCAGTGGCTCACATATATTGACATTGTCAACTAATTCATTCTGTGAGGACAAAACTATGTCTAACACATTCTCACCCCTGGTTGGTTCTAGCACATGTTGAGAAAGGAATGTATCTTGAACTAAAACTAAAAACTTGTGGTCCTCTCTCCCCATACTCTGTAGAGATTTCCATTGTATATGCCCATGGTTAAAATCCCCCATAATAATACAGTCCCGGTTGCTTACTTCCCTTATAGCGTTTTGTATTTTTCATTCTCTTCTATGCTTATGTTTGGACTTCGATAAACTAACCCAACTGTTAACGTTGAGTTTCCTGTAACTATATTACACCAAACAGCTTCTTCGCAATCTGCTTCTCTTTCTAATTTTATTTCATAAGCCTGAATAGATTCTTTAATATATAAAATAACTCCACCTCCCTTTCTTCCTATTCTATCTTTTCTAAACATTACATATCCTGTCAGTCCCAATTCAGCATCTGATATATCGGTGGTGGTCCAGGATTCGGTTATACCTATTATATGAGGGTCAATATCTTCTACCATAATGTTTAGTTCATTTCTTTTGTTTACTATACTCCTTGCATTTAAACAAACACATTTATATCCAGCTTCAGAAGAGTTTTCCAAACTGTTATTTGCTGATTTATTTATGCTGTCTTTGTCTATGCCTCCATTTTCAGGCTTTTCTGTGAGTCCCCCCTGCGAATCTAATTTAAATAGATGCAACCTGTCCCACTGTCAACAGATTGCAGCATATTCTCTGAGAAAACTGCTGCCCCCTTTCCACTAAGATGGAGGCCATCTCTCATGTACATATCTTCCCTCCCAACAAAATATCCCCATAAATCTGTGAATCCCACTCCCTCTTCTTCACACATCTGCTCAGCTAGTGCATTGATCGCCGTCCTCTTGCAGTTTCTATACGTTGCCCCCCTTCCTCCCATTACTGGCAAAATTCCTGACAAAATAACCTGTTCGACTCTCGTCTTCTTTAGCTTCCTCACTAACTGTCTATACTTCTGTACTATCGCAGTTGTTCCCTCCCTGTCTGCATTATTTGTTCCTACATGTACCAGTATAGACCCCCCTTGCCATGTCCCAACACCTTCTCTACCCTGTCAGTTACATGTTCAATCCTAGCCCCCGGTAAACAAACAACGACGTCCTTCCCCTCGCTCAGTGTCTTGTCCGTCTTTCTCATAATGGAGTCACCCATAAACACCCTCTCTTTCCTCATTGCCCCCTCAATCACTGCCTTAGAATAGCTCCTTCTTCGGTTTGCATCTGTCTGGTTGTTGTCTTTCCCCCTGTCGTCTTCTCTCCTGTCACATTCTCTTCCAATCCATTCTTTCCTGTCGCTTTTTCTCTTGTCACCTTTCCTCCTGTCAGCGTCCCTTTTATCGACTTCTCTTCTATCACATTTGCTCTCACTTCCTTTCGTCCCTTCTTCTTTCGTCCCATCTCATTTTCATCTCTCCTCTCCTCTCCCGTTCCATCTTCCCTCCCTCCTTCTCTACGGTCACTTTCTTCCCTGTCACCTTCACGCTTGTCACGTTTTCTGTTGTCGATTTTCCAATTTCTTCCCCTCCAATCACCTTCCCTCCTCTCAATGTCCTTTCCTCAGTTTTCTTGCCACTGCTATTCTCCTTCAGTCTTTCAGTATTCTCGCCTCTCTCCCTGTCGTCTCTCTCCATTCGACCTGCCTCCTTGCTAATTCCCATCTCCATTCCCTTCACAATATCTGTCAACCTAACTATCTCCTTCTGCAGACACTCCACCTTCCAACATCCAATGCACTGAAAGGTGAATCCTTCCTCCCTGGTTTCTGCCCATGACTTTCCACACCCGGACAATGCAAAATCTACCCAGCTGTGGCAGTGATCGCACACCAAGTGTCGCTTTGCCTTGACTTGCCGCTTGCAAGGCGCCATATCCCGATCAGAATTTATTTAATAACTTAACTAATTTAGTCTTTATAAAGACTGTTTCCTGTGTACTACAGCACACTTTAGGTTAAATATTTCAATTACACAGCCGACTATTTATCCTAACACGAACGCTAACATTACCGGTAGTGACCTAATTTAAATACAATCAATTGCGTTATGTTAGGCTGCTTTATTTATTTAGGTTACGCCGCCCGACTATCGCCCTTGCTTAATTTTAACAACAATGCTACCTAATCAAAATATCTAGCAAGTACTGGCTTACACAGATATTATCTTATGTAAGTAGTTTGATGGTTGTTACTTTATCTCCTATATATTCTACCACATAATCAGGTTTGTTAAATCTTGTTTACAACTTATCGAAGGCTAAGCCGCCTAAGTGAGTTACCCTATTATCACTCACTATACTAAGGTGTTCTAAAATACTTTAACTAACTAACTTTAAGCACAACTGCTACTCAATATATGTTTATTGCAACTTTATGAATGATATTAAGGCAAGAATAATACTTATCAATCAGTAATTCCACTTGTTTATCAACTTTTTTACACCACCAATTTCTACGATCTATCTCCGCCAAATATAGCCTCATACATTGATGTATGTAGATGATCTCTGTATTTTTTCACCTAATGTTTCTGGGTTGAGAAAACTAACAGATTGCTGTGCCAAGTATGGCGAAATGTTTAACATAACATGTAATGCCAACAAATCATATTGTATGGTTATTAACAACAAACCTCAGTTTGTTAAAGTTGTCACTTTAACAATAATCTTACTGACGATAACGACACTGACAGACAGAAAAGATCTCTATATGCTCAGGCCAATGTCTTAGCACGAAAATTTCGCCTTTGCAGCTCTACCATTAAAACTTACCTATTTCTCTCTTACTGTGGTGCTATGTACACCTTAAGTCTTGCTGGAAATTTAAAAAACAGAGTTTGAAAAATACTACGGTTGCCTATAACAACAGTTTTAGAATTTTACACAATTTGTCATCACGCTGCAGTGCAAGTTTTATGTTTGCTACAAACTGTATTAAATCTTTTAATGAACGTATTCGTTCATCCATATATAGCTTATTATGTCGTCGTGTACGGTCTGAAAGTCCACTTTTTGTGAATTATTTTTATACTGATATACATTTTAGAAGTCCTATGTTTAAATATTGGATTACCCAATTGTTTACTTAAAGTTGAACGCACATTTTATATATATCTTATTAACCATCTATTTTTATTTCATGTGCATCTATATCTTTGTATTTTAGTTATTTATTAATTTATTACTTATTTTTTTATTTTGTCTGAAATAAAACATTATTATAGTTCCTAGTGTGTCCCAGTATCCAGATAGACAACGCCCCTCCTCTTAAGTCTCTAGTGTGTCCCAGTATCCAGATAGACAACGCCTCTCCTCTTACAGTCTCTAGTGTGTCCCAGTATCCAGATAGACAACGCCCCTCCTCTTAAGTCTCTAGTGTGTCCCAGTATCCAGATAGACAACGCCTCTCCTCTTACAGTCTCTAGTGTGTCACAGTATCCAGATAGAAAACGCCCCTCCTCTTACAGTCTCTAGTGTGTCCCAGTATCTAGATAGACAACGCCTCTCCTCTTACATTCTCTAGTGTGTCCCAGTATCCAGATAGACAACGCCCCTCCTCTTACAGTCTCTAGTGTGTCCCAGTATCCAGATAGACAACGCCCCTCCTCTTACAGTCTCTTGTGTGTCTAAGTATCCAGATAAAATCAAAGCAAATTTGAAATGTTTTGCAACAACAACAAACAGCAACATAATCGAACACACAAAACAATCGTTTAAAAAAGTAACGTTGTGTTGCATGGGATCACATGGCATGTTAGATGCAGTCTTTCTGTGACCCCACAAGGATCAATTTAAATTACGACACACATATACACGTGTACGAAAACTATATTACAACGATGACCGTGTGATAGCGGACTGGGAGTATGTTGGAATGAATAAGAATAAAAAACATATTATAGAAAATAATTGTATGAGATTTATCCGGATCCAACGTAGATATAAAACACCTCTAACTGCACTCCACACATCTGGGATTTAGGCAATGTGCATAGTTGAGATAGCTGTCTATATATTGTGTGCATAATAAAACTGTGAATTTTGGTCTAGATTTAGTGTTCTGTATCTTATAATCAAGACTGTTTCACATTTTTATGAAATTATGTTTAGGTAACCTAGATGAAAAATGTGTTCTGGGTTTCTCTGTATGTAAGAGGTTATATTGTCTGGTAAGTCTGATATTAGTGGCTAAGTTCTTTTTGGTATATAATCCTTAAAAGATTTAGGCAGTATATTATGTTGATAGTTGATAAATAGTAAGACATGCAGCCTGTACATATCACCAAATTTAAGTATATTTTCAGATAAAAAAATAGGATCGGTGTGACTTCTATATCTTTTTTATTAATTATTCGTATAGCGCGTTTTTGTAAAATTTCTAACTTCCTCACAGTACTTCCATTTCCCCATACTTGTACATCATAAATTAAATGACTTTGAATTAAGGTAACATAAAGGGTTTTTAAAGCATGTGGCAGGACATTTTTCAATCTATTAATTGCAAAAAAACTGCTCTAGATATTTTAGAACTGATTAAATTAATATGTTTATTCCATGTTAAATGTTTATCAATATGTATTCCAAGAACTTCACTGTTTCTTCTTTGTTATGTTTACCAACATGATTAATAGCTTCCATGTTTATTTTAATACAATGATTTAGATTTGGTGGACTGAATATACAAAAGTGTGTCTTTTTAACTTTTAAGGAACATTTATTGGCACAAAGCCAATGATATAAATATATCATTTCTTGGTTTATACTGTTTATTAAAGTGTCAACATGAGGACCTGATTGGTATTCAGTTGTGTCATCCGCAAAAGACAATAAATTCAAAGACGTAGAGTTAATTATATCATTGATATAAATTAGGAATAAAACTGGTCCAAGTATGGAACCTTGGGGTACTCCACTTATAATGTTTTTGTTGGGATTCATAGACGGCGCTACCATGAGTATTTGTAGACCAAAGTACTTCCAACGAGAGCTGTACAGTGGACATAAACCAACACATTGCTTTAAATTCCAGGCAATAATGGCACCAAATAGTTTGATTGCAAATATGTATGGTCCTGTTGAAGGACGCTGGCATAATGCAGCGATGTTAGCAGAAAGCAGGATTTTGAATGATTTACACAATAAAATTGATGCAAATGGCACCCCCTTCTACTTGTATGGGGATCCTGCATACCCTCTATGCCCCCAGATTATATCTTCGTACAGGAGAGCAAACATCACGCCAGGTCAGAATGCTTTCAATCGATCCATGACGCCTCTTCGACAGTGTGTTGAGTAGGGATTCGGAGATGTATCAAGAACATTCGCATTTCTTGACTTCAGGAAGAATTTGAAATTGCAAAACATGCCTGTATGGGAATTTTACGTCATCGTACTTTGAACTAATTCCTCCAACTGTGGAGGAATACTTAGCCTGAAGAAGCAATTTTATCAAGCTGATGCAAGTTTTGACCGTACGGCAAAGCAGACATGTGCGACAAATGTACTATATTGCTGCATTCATTTAGGAGGTCGATAACAATGTATACGCATTGCAACTGCACATAGCTTAACTTTTGATTTAAATGACACTGTAAAAAGACAGTTTAACACGTCAAATCTTCTTCTGCAGAAGCTGCATCATTACATCAGCTTGACGACGTTCGATATCCATGCGTTGGCGGCGCTCCTGCTCTTCCAGAGCAAACTTTCTCTGTTCCAGCTCCAAACGCTAGCGCTGCAATTCTAGTTCTTTGTTTTTGTAATCGGCATCTTCTTTGCTTTTTTCTCGTAGATAAACCAACAGGGCATTGCTGGCTTAGCTGCCTTCAAAGCCTTCTTCTTTGATGGTGTAATATCTGTAGCGGCTTCTGCATTGCTGACGCCAGTAATAGTAGAACCTGTACAACAACAATATAATTGATACTTTATTGATAACATTAAATCATACCCCTTTAGTCACGTTATCAACAAAATATGATGCAGCAAAACATGTTATAGCCACGACCACTTCATTGCGTAGCTTTAGCTATTTAAACTTAACCACATGATCCAACACTCATATAGTTTCACAATTGTTGTTACTATTGTGCGGATAATGTTATTATTATTATTATGACAATCATCTCAGCATAACACAAACCTGTGCCTGCATTGAGGTCAGGGGTTACTGGCAGATCAGAAGCATCCGTTGCTTGACTACAACTGGCGCGTGCTGGCATGGACGGCTTTGATTTCGCTTTATTCATTGCACTGTCTCTCAGAAACAGTGCAACTCGCTTGTCGTTGCCAGTGCTATTGGCGCCATTCGTCGCTTTCCGTTTGAGAGGCACTCTCGAATGCACCATGTCTGCAAGTTCTTGCAGTAGTTGGTCTTTCTCATTGCATTCCTCGTCTGTGCCGGATCTGAAAATTAAGGACAGGAATGCATGCGTGTGTGTGTATGTATGTGTATGTGTGTGTGTTTGTGTGTGTGTGTGTGTGTGTGTGTGTGTGTGTGTGTGTGTGTGTGTGTGTGTGTGTTTGTGTGTGTGAGTGATGGGTTAGTGAGTGAATGACTGAATGAGTGAGTGAGTGACTGAATGAGTGAGTGAGTGTATGTGTGTATGTGCGTCTGTGTGTGTGTGAGCGAGTGAGTGAGTGAGTGATGGGTGACTGAATGAGTGACTGAATGAGTGACTGAATGGGTGAGTTAGTGCGTGTGTGTATGTGCGCCAGTGTGTGTGAGCGAGTGAATGATGAGTGGGTGAATGAGTGACTGAATGAGTGAGTTAGTGCGTGTGTGTGTGTATGTATGTGCGCCTGTGTGTGTTTGAGTGCGTATGTGCTTGCATGCGTGCGTGCGTGCAAATGTATTTGTCATCTCCGTTACCACCGCAAAGTAGCCAAGCCTTGCTTCCTGAAGTGCTCCATAAGAAGGGTGATCCGCTCCTGGGCAGGCACGACTTACATCAATGGCAAAGCTATATCTGCCAACCTCAAAAGTTGTATTTTCGGCGATTGCTTGCCAAGTGTCCGCAAATTCTTTGGCATCACCAATGGCATACGGATTGTGAGCTATAAACTTCTTTCATCAATATGGTGTCGTCTCTGGCACAAAACGAAACACGTTTCTTTCTTCGTCCTTCGACTTCCGCTTCTATTGAATCTAAAAATAATAATTCTTAGCAAGTATACATAAAATATTATTATTATTCTTGTTATAGTTTGGATACATAGTAGAAGCCCCGTAACTAAACAGTCATTGCCTCAATCGTGCTGATTACCTGTTTAAATAATATTTCACGCGTCGTGGCAAGCATGGCGGCCGGTAACCGGCTTAGCTAAAGCGCCCATTAAACGCTATTTTTACATTTCTTGGCCCTCGACCGTGCCATGCATGACTGATTTCCCACCACGCTGGAGGCAGTTGTGTTGCCGTTCTTAAAAGTCTGACTGCTCTAAAACTACTGATGTTCTCTCAGTGTGGTTAAGTTACATATTTTCTTGGCTATCTAAATTAAATAGCATGTTATAAACAAAAACGCGTTTTCTTTTAAATAACGTTCACACCAGTATACGTAGCATACTCACTTATTGCTGCCATTCTGTCAGTATTTACGTATGCTTATCTCGGCTCGACAATGATGGAGAACACTGCGCTTCGTTAGGTCTTCGTTCACAAAGACCTGAGCATTTCGATTGTTTGAGTTGTAGTCCTTCAATTTTATATAACTGCGGAAGACGTTGTCCCGTACTAGCTCCGTCTTGAATCGCACTATAATCACGCGGCATCCGGTATCGTGTTTAACACCTAGTCGATGGCTTCTTTCGATATCATCTCTGGCAAGTGGAGGTGACATCTGCATCTTCTTGTTGATTATGTCGAGGACAAGTTTATCAGTGTCCTCGCCCTCTCGCTTTTCCACATCCCATGGAACGTTAGACTAGGTCGGCGCATGTATTGTTTGAGCTTGTCGTTGGCCTGCTCAAGCGTGTCGATCCTCGTTTCTAGCTCGGTTATTCGCGAGTCCTTTGCTCTTATTTATTTTGTCAAATGTTCGATGCGACCGGTTAGAGCATCGATTTTTCCGCAATGTCACGTGGATACTACGCATTTTGAGTTTCGACAATTCGCCATCGTCACTCAGTAACTCGATTAGACGTAATGCGAGGGTTTCCGGATCGTCCGAACTGTTATGACCTGCCTTTCGTGGCATGTTCAACACTGTGGTGGGTGTTGTGTAATCACAGGTGTAGCGATTGTTGTTGCGCCTCGGTAGTTGTTACGTAACCTTATTCGGTTGTTATGTCTGGTCAAGATTGATGAAGTCCTACGGAAGCATTCACGGAGTAGGCGATAACTGGCCCGTTTCAGATTGCACCATTACATTTCTGGCAAATACGACAAAATGGCATTCTTCTTCTTCGCAATGAACTCACCTAACCTTTCCCATGCCCGGGATAGTTACCTAACACACATCTCAGCGCCTTGGACGTTCGTGGTACGACAAAAATCATGTAGATATAGTGGACAGCTCTGCACGTGCATGTGTATGAATCAAGATCTGATGAGTCGCCTGCAATTGTATCCATATAGACAACGTCCCTCAACGCCAGTCTCTAGTGTGTCCCAGTATCCAGACAGACAACGTCCCTCCAACGCCAGTCTCTAGTGTGTCCCAGTATCCAGACAGACAACGTCCCTCCAACGTCAGTCTCTAGTGTGTCCCAGTATCCAGACAGACAACGTCCCTCCAACGCCAGTCTCTAGTGTGTCCCAGTATCCAGACAGACAACGTCCCTCCAACGCCAGTCTCTAGTGTGTCCCAGTATCCAGACAGACAACGTCCCTCCAACGCCAGTCTCTAGTGTGTCCCACTATCCAGACAGACAACGTCCCTCCAACGCCAGTCTCTAGTGTGCCCCAGTATCCGGACAGACAACGTCCCTCCAACGTCAATCTCTAGTGTGTCCCAGTATCCAGACAGACAACGTCCCTCCAACGGCAGTCTCTAGTGTGTCCCAGTATCCAGACAAACAACGTCCCTCTAACGTCAGTCTCTAGTGTGTCCCAGTATCCAGACAGACAACGTCCCTCCAACGCCAGTCTCTAGTGTGTCCCAGTATCCAGACAGACAACGTCCTTCCAACGTCAGTCTCTAGTGTGTCCCAGTATCCAGACAAACAACGTCCCTCTAACGTCAGTCTCTAGTGTGTCCCAGTATCCAGACAGACAACGTCCCTCCAACGCCAGTCTCTAGTGTGTCCCAGTATCCAGACAGACAACGTCCCTCCAACGCCAGTCTCTAGTGTGTCCCAGTATCCAGACAGACAGCGTCCCTCTAACATCAGTCTCTAGTGTGTCCCAGTATCCAGACAGACAACGTCCCTCCAACGCCAGTCTCTAGTGTGTCCCAGTATCCAGACAGACAACGTCCCTCCAACGCCAGTCTCTAGTGTGTCCCAGTATCCAGACAGACAACGTCCCTCCAACGCCAGTCTCTAGTGTGTCCGAGTATCCAGACAGACAACGTCCCTCCAACGCCAGTCTCTAGTGTGTCCGAGTATCCAGACAGACAACGTCCCTCCAACGCCAGTCTCTAGTGTTTCCCAGTACCCAGACAGACAACTACCCTCCATCTACATTCTCTAGTGTGTCCCAGTATCCAGACAGACAACTTCCCTCCAACGTCACTCTCTAGTGTGTCCCAGTATCCAGACAGACAACGACCCTCCTAGTTCAATTTTTTTTCCTGCGCTCGGCAACGTTCTATCAACTGACTAGTCTGTATTATTGTGGTTATAATGTTATGGTATTATGAGTATGACGTCTCATTCAACTAGTCAGCCTTTTTCAGAACATTATCGCCAAACCGACCTTTATATGCTGGCATTGAGAGTGGTCACTGCCAGGGTGTTTGTCGTCCTCAGTGGTTCTTTACGTCCCAAATTGAGACGGGACCGACATTAACGTGATCTCCGAGTCACGAGGGATACACAGTCCCCAATGTTGAGAGCCAGGTTTTTACACCAAATATCATGCCTGCCCGGTCCGGGTTTGAACTCAGAGCGCTGACATGCCAGGCGGATGTGATAACTAGTCACGCTCCTATTACAGTCTCTGGTGTGTCCCAGTATCCAGATAGATAACGTCCCTCCAACTACATTCCTTAGTGCACCTGCAGTACTTTGGCTAAGATCAAAGATAATGGTATGAAGTAAGAGTGCCATATAAGTGTACAATACCCAGTGACGTAAATAGGATACCGCAAGGAGTCACGCTAAGTCACCCGTTATTTTTCTAAAATCTTCTTCTCGCGTTTGTCTACTGCCTAGATTTGCAGTGTTGTTGAGCAGCCACTCCCGGGACGCCAGGTTCAGCTCGGCGATGCCAGCCAGAGAGTGCAGTGGCTGATAATGTGGTCTGTTGTTTGTTGGGCCGCACCGCATTCACAAGCCGCGCTTTCACATAGTCCCCAACTGATTATGATTCAATGCATATTAGCGTTGAAACATCCAACTCCCATTCGCAGGCGGTTTAGATTCGCGCAAGCCTTTCGTCGGAGGTCGAACCCAGCACAGTGCACAGATGGTTCTGGAATGACCCTATGTAGGGAGGTTGGTTTGGACAGCCAGTCCTCTCTCCATTTGGTTAATATCCAGTGTCCGTTCTAAAATGCTGTGACGCAACAGGTTCTTCTTCTCCCCAATGTACCCTTGCTGAATAGGGGCCAAATTAGTTGGTCTGTTCCACCCTTTCAATGATACTTCTCCAGCGGTCCAGATCTTCTGAAATGTGTTACACTATCGGCTGTTAATTACTGTCCATTACTGACTCTGTCTCTCCTTCTTAATTTTAGTTTTCTCATCTTTTTAACTTCCTTCTATTTTCATATGCCCATGCTCTCTTTGTCTTTATATCTTGTGTACATTTTCAATAGTGAAAATAAAATTACCACATGTCCAATACCCTTCCCAGAAATACCCCACTGACTATGTACATGCCATTTGAAGTAGGAATACTAGGAAGTCTCAACCTGCTTAATCACCCTGACAGCCAGGGGTAATCTATAAGTGTGACCGCTGGATGCACTCTTGTCAATAATGATGTTGTACATAGGCCTGCGATGTGACAGCAACCATGTCGACGTAGTTGACATCACATCACGGGTGACACTGAGTTATGTGGGAGTTACTGGACAGTGGTCACTACTCGTTATACTGACCGCTGGGGAGTCATTCACGGACACTCTGACCACGTACCCCGACATTCCCCAACTGTCCAACATACACTGACTGCTTCACATTCCCCCGATTACTTCGACGCAAAATAACGCGTCAAGTGAAGATGCTCTCTTGTCATTGTTGTGATTTATTTGAGTGTAAGAAATTACGCATTGCGTAAAAGAGTGGGGAACATACGTGTATCATATCTCGCGAACAAAACGCCTCTGAACAAATCCCCTCAATGACAAATCCTCTCACCATTTAAGTGGCGGAATTATACACAATTGTTGTACATGTAAATACTTTCTTAAAACAACAGCTAAAATTATAAAACAAATCAGAAACTTAAATTTGTCATATCCAAGATGTTTCATTTACCTGGTAGAGGCTTTCGTCAACGTATCACGTCGACTTCATCAGTACCGATGACGCTGAATGACGTCACCGTACACGTAAGACAAACTTCGTGCAGACATCGCGGGAGTTTTGAAGTCAGCAAAAGTTCGAAAACAGAACCTAACCAGACAAGAAAGAACAGCTTTAAAAGAGTTACAGAAGGAGAAGTCCATCACCATACTCCCTGCAGACAAAGGAAAGGCTACAGTCATCATGGAAACTAAAGAATACCAGGAAAAAATGAAAGAATGCTAAGTGTCGAAGCGACACATGAGAAGTTAAAGAAGGATCCGACCAATAAATATAAGGCAGAACTCATCAGAATGGTAAATTCTTTGGAGAAGGAAGGGAAGTTCACCAAAGATCAGTACTGGTACTTGTATCCTACGCTAGAAAAAGTATCACGGATGTATGGATCACCAAAAATCCACAAGGAGTGGGTGCCACTCAGACCAATTGTCGAGTACTCACAGACAATAGCATACAGCGTATCTAGGGAATTGGCCAACATACTACAACCACTTGTTGGAAAAACAGAACACCACACGGAAAACTCACAAGAACTGGTGAAAGAAATTACAAAGCTGAGAATGGAAGAAGGAGAATCATTTGTGTCATATGATGTTCTGTCGCGCTGTTCACCAAGACCCAGATTAGAGAAGCTTGCGAAATCATCAGACGAAGACTGGAGAATGGCAAGACACTAAAGAAGAGAACAAACCTATACGTAGACGACATCATGGAGTTGTTGAAATTTGTCTTACGACATACTTTAGATTTGGAGGAGAAATTTACCAACAGAAGTTTGGGGTAGCCATGGGCAGTCCACTATCCCCCATTGTTGTGAACCTGTACATGGTGGACCTGGAGCAGAAAATAATAGCCACAGCACCAGTCGATTGCCAACCGAGAAAATGGAAGCGATATATGGACGATGTACTTTGTCTGGTACACACAGGAAAGGCAAAGAAAGCAAAATTACAACAACACATGAACACTGTAGACCCCACAGGTTACATAATTTTCCCGCGGGAAGACGAAGAGAACAACAGCATGTTCTTTGTGGATGCACAGTTCACCAGAAAGGAAGATGGCAGTGTGAAGTCTACAGTGTACAGAAAGAAGACACAAACTGATCAATACCTGAACTTTGCGTCCCACCACCCTAAACATCAGACGTTGGGAGTTGTCAGAACCCTTATGAACAGGTATGAGACGATAACTTCAGAGGAGGGGGACAAGAAAGAAGAGGTGGAACACTTGAGAGGAGCTCTAAGAGTGTGTGGCTATCCGTCCTGGGCCTTGAAAAAGGTGACAGATAGCAGTAAGAAGAAAAAGACCAACAAAAAGACTAAAGACAAAAACTACCGGAGCCAAGTAGTCATCCCATACGTAGAGGGGGTCTCATAGAAAGTACATCGAGTAATAATAATAATAATGAAGACTTATATAGCGCCGGTATCCGCCGTAGAGGCGCTCATGGCGCTTGCACAGTATTTCACCATTGGTGACTTTAAAGTAGTAATTTTAAGAATTGTAAAAGCACTGTTCTAAAATATAATAAGAGCAATGTTCTATAAATTATAAAGAGTACTGAAGAAGTATGGAGTAGTAACAGCCATGCATCCCCACACCACCCTCAGGCACCTGTTGGTACATCCCAAGGACAAAGTAGAGCTAGAAGAACAGGGCGAACTGATGTACCAAATACCGTGCAATAATTGTGGTGCTGAGTACATTGGGGAGACAGGAAGACTACTCAAAACACGACTGGAGGAACACAGAAAGGACGTAGACAACACGAAAAATGAGAAATACACAAGGAGCGAAAAAAAGATTGATGTCTACCATCAATAAATCCGCCCTTACGACAACTGCAAACCACATCATGGACTGGGAGGGAGTGAAAATTGTAGACAAGGAACCCAACAGAAGAATCCGGCATATCAAAAAGCCATCTGGATGAGGAAAACCAGAACACCCGTCAACAGAGACGAGGGCAATTACGAACTGCCTCACGTGTACGATGACGTCATTCAGCGTCATCGGTACTGATGAAATCGACGTGATACATTGACGAAAGCCTCTACCAAACATCTAAATTAAACATCTTGGATATAAAAAATGAAAGTTTCTGATTTGAAAACGAACTATCCTGAATAATGTTCTGTAAAGCTAAAATTGTAGTTTAACCCAGAATGCAACTATAACGAGAGTAATTATTCATGCTTGTCAGATATCCCATTAATTCTGTTTTAAACATATTGACACTGCTGTCATTCACACGGTCAACATAGCCACATTAAATCCGTTCATGTGCAGAGATACTGTCTTCAGTGAGAACGGGTACTATGCTAAATTAAAACTATTTTGTTCTTTTACTAACATTTCTTCGTGCTTTACAGTTCTATAAAACGTATCTCTACAATATTCCTCTTCGTGGAGACTCCCGTATTGATTGAAACTGCAGGAGCTTTCGATACTAATGCCTCTTAATTTTGTTCTGGAATAAATGTAGGTGCTTCTCTTTATAATAAACAAATCAATGCAGCATTATAAAATATGCCTAGGCGATTTCTTGTTAGTTATTTCTCATTTGATGTGATATTCTCCTATTTAGCCCGATATATTTTAATTACCATTTGTAACTACTATCCCATAATGCAATGGAAATGGTGATGTCGGTGTTAGTTGTAATTCGTATATTGTCTTTTCTGCCAGGGTAGTGACTAGGTAATGTAATATCCCATGTTTTTTCGTCATCGTCTGCGTTTTGAGATAAGTCCTCTGTCTAAAGATTCCTCGGAGAACCTTTGTCATTTTTATAATATATGTACAATTATTTGCCTATATCATCTTGCACGTATTGTTTATTTCCATCTCCTTTGGCGTAAAAACACTGTTGTGCCGTAGACGAAGTTCAGTGCTTTGCGAGATATATCGACTACCAAATCGGTCGTATATGGAATTGGTCTTAGTACCAAACATTTCCGTAACATCTAAGTAGACAACGTCTACTTGAGTGAGATGGATTTAATAATGCATGTTTATCTCAAATAATTCGAATTCACCTTTCTAATGACGTACATGATAATACTGTTTTAAAACTCATTCGTCGGTATTTATCTGACTTGTTTCTAGAACCTTTTTACATAAAGTGTTTTCTTTCTAATGGTATAGGACCTACTGTTCCCTCTTTCGGTAAAAATACTAGTAATACTGCTGCTGCTGCTTCTGCTTCTTCTTCTCTTACTACTACTATTACTACTACTACTACTATTACTACTACTGCTGCTACTACTACTACTGCTGCTACTACTACTACTACTACTACTACTACTACTACTACTACTATTTATATTACCACTACTACTACTACTACTACTACTACTACTACTACTACTACTACTATTACTACTACTACTACTATTACTACTACTGCTGCTACTACTACTACTACTACTACTACTACTACTACTACTACTACTATTTATATTACCACTACTACTACTACTACTACTACTACTACTACTACTACTACTACTACTACTACTAATAATAATAATAATAATAATAATAATAATACGCAGAGACAGACGGCACACATCCAGAGATTGTGATCCTATCGGTGGGAATCAACGACAGAGCGAACAAACCAAGTGTGACGACCATCCCTAATTTCCGAAGGATGGCGGTTCAAGCAGGCAAGTGTTTTCCTCACTCAATCATCGCCATATCCGAAATAATTTTTTCTGACAGATTACCTCTGGTAGAACAAGAATACATTATGAGAACTTCGGAGAGCCTACTAGACATTATGGGCATTGTTGTAATAACTAAATTAGAGGAGTCATCGTTCAAGACAGACACATCAGACAACATTCATTGGACACCAGAAACAGTGAACAAAATGCTAACATAATGGTTGTGCCATTCAAACTAAGACACATTGAGGGCAACCATACCGCACAAAGCAAGTCCAATGATCTGCGCAATCCCACGATTATCAACTTAAGCCATCTAGTGTTATTTGAAACACAGGCGGAAATCCTAAATTTCCGATTATAATTTATACCAACACCTCATACAAATGATGCAGAAGACACGCAGGCGAACGCTTTAATTCGACGGGGCATCTTGACAGCAAGGCTTACTTTAAACCAACAGATACACATCAACTACTGTACAAAGACTCGTTCCATCCGAAACATACCTTCTCTGGTATACTCAAGTCGCAACTATTACGATTTCACAGGATTTACAACAATCAATCAGACTTTGAGGAAGCCGTACATACACTTTTTCATAGCCTGAGGCAAAGGAATTATACATCGCGTTTCTTAAGGCACATTAAAAGCGCTACCCTAGCGGACATTAAAAATCAGAACAGGAAAGAGCAAGCTGTGAAATGTCGGGTGAAAAGGTGTCTCGCCTGTACGGTATTTGTAAACTTCACACCTATTAACAACACAAGAAGGCCACCACAGGACAAAATCAACAATTGCGGAACATTCAGCGTGGTTTACCTAATTACATGCAACGCCTGTCCCGCAAGATACGTGGGTGAGACTGGCAATAAACTCCGAACACGTCTAAATAATCACAGATCGGACATACGACATCACAACGACACACAAGTGGCCAAGCATTTTAACGGAGCCGGTCTCTCAATATCCGATTTGCGTATTACAATCCTGGAATCAGGGCCATTTTCTGACGTCGCCCCACTGGAAACCATTTACAGACGAAATTGTGAATCAAAATGGATTACAAGACTTAAAACTACGCAGCCAGAGGGACTGGATGTTAGAGAGGACTCTTTTGATATTATACCTTTCGTGATTCGCTTCTCCCACCAGGGACGAACAATTGCTAAACTAGCTAAAGCCACATATAAACTGCTACAAACCGCGTATCCAGAAATATACACGCCGAGAGTTATAACAGCATTCTCACAGAACAAAAACCTGATAGATATGCTGGTGGCCACCAAATTACAATGAACAATGGACTTCTACAGAACAATGACCTTAGCGCTTAGGACACTGTGAGACGTCGTAGTGTTAGCGCAATTGTGTAGTTGTTAGGGGGATTAGGCTGCATGTGGGGTTGTCGGGTTGCAGCAGTGTTGGCTCGTACGGCTTCACATGTTTCCGTCTCCTGTACAACTATGCTAGGATATATATATTTCATGCACAATTTAATGGCTTATTTTGTTTTTAAAGGTTTACCATTAATAACAGGACACGTGTGTGCGCGCCATTTGGCGTGCTAGAAAGTTAGGGCGCCTCCTGGCGAATGAGGAAAAAGCGAGAGGTTCGCCATGTTGTTTATAGAATTGTCGAGGTGACAATTGCGCATCGAATAACGTAAAAGCAATGCGTTACGGGCAAAATCTGTCGTTGCTCCGTAAACGTAATAAACACTGGTCAAACATGGTTAGGGATGTTATCTATATAGACGGTCTATATATTGTAACGCGACGTGAAAACATGAAAGTTTCGGCGCGAGTGCCGCCGCCTCGCCGCTTGGCGGTTGAGTAGTAAGAACGCGCAGTTTGAACCTATAGTGTGGTGGTCAGTTTGGTCGGAGCCCTCTCTGTCTGACGTTGTTCAATGATACGAAGGGGTATTAGAACCAAGCTAGGCATCGATATGGCCTCACGTGGTGAGACTGACAGGACTTGTGTGACTAGGTCACCTAAGGCTGCAATGCATGCAGCCTACGATGAACTTGATAATATGGGAAGTGCGAGTCAAATCTCCCGTGGGTCTAAAACATCGTCAAACTCAAGAACAAGCTCTGCGGTATCAATGAAGGCGAAAGAAGCCCAAGTAGCAGCTGAACATGCAAGGAGGAAACTGGAGTTGGCTGAGAAAAGGATCAAACGGGAAAGAACGAAAGCGGAAACAGACATGTAAGCAAGCAGAGTTCAAACAGATGCAAACAGAGAACGAAGCAGCTGGGATCTTGAAAAGGTTCAGGAGGAAGTTGAACTTAAGGAACTTCTGGCAAAACTGTGGGAGGATGTTGATTTAAATGACTTTACCCCCAGTTTTTCAAGTAAATGCAAAGACAAAGAAGCGCAACATGCTTCGCACACCGCTACTGAAATAAGCACAGCAGTTCCACTGGGTGTTGCATTCACGACAAGTACAGTGACCAGTCCTGTCGCAGCTCCTTTTGCGTATGCTTCTGCATCGCACAGTTATCTTGATCCAAATGCCTCCACGTTTGTGTCTCAGGGGGCACCGGCAGGTTTGCAGAACACCTTCAGTGGTATGAGAGGTATGCCAGGAAGAACAAGTTGGAATCCGCCATCAGTGCATGGAAGTCCGACATTTGATGGCACCTCCGCTGAATTTCCGAAGTTTATGAGAAACTTCGAAGACCGGGTTGCGTCAAAGCCATTCTCTGATAGCTTCAAGTTGTCCCAATTGGTTTCATGTACAACAGGAGACGCAAACAAAGCAATCAAGCACTTCGAAGGGACGGAGCATGGCTATCGACAGGCAATTGCAATCCTGCAAGAACGATTTGGACGTCCATTCCAGATTGTAAAGTCATGTATGGATCGACTTATCGAGAGACCACAGTTGTCATTGTATGACAGGAAAGGCCTACTGGAGTTCTCAGATCAGCTCAAGTGTACATACCAAACGCTGGAGGACCAAGAGTTGCTTCCAGAAGCAAACACACAAACATATTTGAGAGCCATATTTGACCGACTCCCTGTCAGTTGGCAAGATGGATGGGTGCGTCGTGTAATGGATCTTGAAAGCACAGGGCAGAGTCCGAAGATTGAGGATATGGTGCGATTCATTCATTATTTGGCCAGAGCGCTAAATCACGCAGTATTCGCCATTCGGTCGACCGGTAGCAGCAATGCCAGTAAACCTATTGGCAGGAAGTTTAGTGACTTCATGAAAGGTGGATATGTCCCTACTACCTTCAACAGGGTAACTACACTTTCTACCCAAGTCGCCAAAGGTGTGGAAGGTATGAATGGCAAGGAGAAGCAGAGGGACGGGTATTGCGCGTCACGTACTAGAGACAGTAAGGACTGCAGTTACTGTGAAGGCAGGCATATCATCGGAGACTGTGCTGGGTTTAAAACTATGACACTGGAATTCCGGAAGAAGTTTGTACGGAACCATATCCTATGCTTCTGCTGCCTTGGAAAGCATTACAGTAGGGACTGCGAACACAAGCAGAATTGCTCTGAGAAGGAATGCAACAAGATGCACCATCAGCTGCTCCACCCTACTCTGACAATTCCGAAACAGGACCAACGAAAATCGGTTGACAAAACCAAGTTGGAGGCGCTGCCACAAATGCAGGTCGGATCAGTTGTAACAACAAAGCTAAAGCAGTTTGTTCTCCTGAAAGTGATTCCACTTCGTATAACAGCGGAAAATGGAAACTCTGTGACGACTCTTGGTATGCTGGATTCGGGAGCTAGTGCGACTCTAGTTACACAGTCGATAGCAAAGTAATTAGATGTTCAGGAAACACCTGAAGTTATCAGCGTCAACATGATCCTAGCAAAAGGCCAAGACAAAAAAGTAACGGTCTTCGGATGTAGCCTGTCGCCCGTTGACGTGGCAGATCCACAGATTCCCGTGAGACGAGCTCACATAGTGACAGATCTGCATATTGATGCTCGCTATAGGCCGAACGCACTGGACCTTTCAGAATGGTCACACCTAGAGGGGCTAGACTTGCAAATAGACGTTGAGGAGGACTCGGTGTCTATACTCATCGGCGAGGATGTGCCGTGGGCACACGCAGCTTTGGAAAGCTGCTATGGCGATGACCCAAATACTCAACCGTATGCCGTAAGGACGCCGCTTGCCTGGTGCGTTGCTGGACCAACACACTATGACTCGGAATCTGATGTTAGCATAAACTTCTTGACCAAGCGATCAGATTTCTTCTCACCGAATTGTGACCACGACAGCATAGAACCAACATATGTTCAGGGTGGTGATGCTATCCGTTCAAGCAAAATGACCTTGGAAAGGTCAGTGGAGCGGCTCTGGCAGTTGGAGAAACATGGGTTCGAGAGCGATGACTGCAAGACCAAGTCTGTGGAGGACAAAAAGGCGTTGAACATTTTGCAAAAGAATACGAAATTGGTCGATGGACAGTACGAGATTGGTTTGCTTTGGAGAGATGAACATCCCGCATTGCCAAACAACAGGGTTGTGGCAAAGAAGAGACTCGATCTTCTGGGCAAACGCTTCAAGCAAAAGCCAGAGTTTGCAAGAAAGTACTGCAAGGCAATGTCTGACAACATCACTAAGGGCTACGCGAGATTACTGTCCGATGAAGAAGCTGCTCAAACTAGCCCCAGGACGTGGTATCTACCACATCATGGAGTTGAAAATTCAAATAAGCCCGGAAAGGTCCGTGTTGTTTATGACGCAGCATCGCTATACGGAGGGACTTCGCTGAACCAGGAGTTGATGCAGGGTCCCGATCTGAATAACAGTCTCGTAGGAGTGCTCCTGAGATTCCGGCAGGATAAAGTTGCAGTAGTTGCTGACATCGAAGCGATGTTTCATCAGTTCAGGGTGCCTAAACACGACTGTGAGGCTCTGAGATTCCCGTGATGGAGAGATGGATTCGAAGAAGCCCCCACAACCTATCAGATGACCCGTCATATCTTTGGTGCTACAGACAGCCCAAGTTCGTGCACGTATGGATTGAGACGGTGTGCTATGGACAACAAGGAAGACTTTGACCCACGAGTAGCAGAAGCCGTACAACGGAACTTCTATGTCGATGATTTGCTGAAGTCGTTTCCAACGGCCGAGGCAGCCATCAACTTGTCTAGGCAGCTGGTGAGGATGCTAGACCGAGCAGGACTTAGATTGACAAAATTTCTGTCAAACTCGAAGAAGGTGTTGGCCGCACTACCTGAACCTGAACGGGCAGCCGACTGCAAAGACCTCGACCTTGAACATTTGCCCACTGAAAGCCCTGAACGGGCAGCCGACTGCAAAGACCTCGACCTTGAACATTTGCCCACTGAAAGAGCCCTAGGGGTGAGATGGGACATCGAAACCGACGCCCTCGGGATTACTGTCACTAGCATGGACAATGCAAACACGCGTAGAGGATGTCTCTCAGCTGTAAGTTCCCTCTATGACCCATTTGGAATGTTGGGACCAGTAACACTCGTGGCTAAGAGAGTTCTGCAGATGAGTTGCAAGTTGAAACTTGGATGGGACGACGAATTGCCTGGAGAACTGCTTCAAGAATGGGAGCAGTGGAAAACAAACCTAGGTAATTTGGAAGGAATTCGGGTTCCTAGATGCTACTTCAGGGGAGAAGGGTCCGCTCACATTGAACTTCATCACTTTGCTGACGCATCGGAAATAGGATATGGAACGGTGTCCTATTTGCGGAAGGTGGATGAAGATGGCCAAATTGAATGCTCCTTCGTCGCGGCAAAGAGTCGGACTGCGTGGTCTTTCCTTCGGAACAAGCAATGGTTTCGTGGGCCAGACTTTCTCTGCCGTTCGGAAGATGCATGGTCTGCTGCTGACATTGGAGCCTTGTCGAATGGCGACCCAGAACTGAAGGACGAAAAGTTGGTTGGGATGATGACATCGCCGTCTTCACTTGATCAGCTACTGAAAAGATATTCTTCTTGGACTGCCACTCAGAGGAAAATCGCCATTCTGATCAAGTTCTGTTGTTACATCAAAGCAAAGGGACAGAAAGCCACCGATCAGCAACATGACCGTTTTGAAAGGGAGATCTGTCCAGAAGATCTCACAAGGGCAACTCAGGCCATTGTGAGGTACATCCAGAGGTCGTCATATGCAGATGAAGTCGACGACATTGAGAAGTTTGGGGGACTTCCGGGGGTGAATTGATTTGAATTTGGTGCAGCAAACTTGCGAAAATATAAGGATATTTGATCAAGATAAGTGATATTATTGAGCGTATAGCATACATATCGTAATTATAGATATATATTAAGCAATATTTTTTGTTAAAAGTTAGCTAGAGGGAGTAATCTAGGGTAGATTAAAAGTAGGCGATTTGCGAGCGATAATTAGGGACGTTAATGTAATCGGAACGTTGTTTATAAAGTAGGTCACTGGCGAAGTTAACGTACCGTGAACGACAATAGAATAGCGTTATTTGAGATAATCGGTGTAGTTAGATGAGTAATTAAAACCTGAAATAACAATCTTTTAAAGTGTATAATAGTACACAGGAAACAGTCTTTGTAAAGACTACATTGTATCTAAGCCTAACTTGAATACATTGTCATCGACATCGTAACTAGGTAAGGCACGGTGTGTCACTGTGTGTTAACAAATATAACTAATTATAACCTAAACAATCTGGTGTAAATTGTACACAGAAAAGTCTTTTCAAAGACTACATAAAAACTACTTTGAACATAAATAAATTCTGATATGGCACCTTGCAAGCGGCAACTCAGGGCAAAACGACACCTAGTTTGCAACGACTGCCAGAGCTGGGTGGATTTTGCGTTGTCTGGCTGTCCAAAATCATGGGCAGAGACCAAAGATGACGGATTCACATTTCGGTGTATGGGGTGTTTGAGGGTGGAATGTCTGATGAAGGAGGTGTGTAAGTTGACGGATATAGTGAAGGAGATGGAGGCGAGACTCAACATAGAAATAGATGGAGCAGAGAGGGATGACGCGGAGAGAGTTGAGAATTCTACAACACAGAAGGAGCAGAGTTGTGACACGGAGACTGAAGAAAGGAGACTGAGAGGAAGGAAGGTGATCGGTGTGAAGGAACAAGACATTGAGAAAACAGAGGGACGGAGGAAACGTGTTCGGCAGAGGAAAAGAAAACGGGCCAGTGGAGATAGATCAGCAGGTAGTCAGACTGTAGAGAACGAGTAGAGACACGACAGCGATACAGGTGGTGAAGAGGTAGATACCACAGAGGCAATTGGTAAGACTGTGAGACAGAAGACTGATGGAAGAAGACAGAGTGTTCAGCAAAAAACAGAAAACATGACAGGCGTGAAGGTGACCGGGGAGAAAGTGACCGTAGTGAAGGAGGTAGCCGGGGAAAAGGGACGGGAGAGGAGAGAAGAAAATGTGATGGGAGGAAAGAAGAAGGGACGAAAGGAAGTGAGAGTAAATGTGCTAGAAGAGAAGATGACAGGAGGAAAGGGGACAAGAGAAAACGCGACAGGAAAGAAGGGAATGGAAGAGAATGTGACAGGAGAGAAGACGACAAGAGGAAAAGACAACAACCAGACATATGCAAACCGGAGGAGCTACTCCGAGGCAGTGATTGAGGGGGCAAGGAGAAAAGAGAGAGTGTTTATGGGCGATTCAATTCTGAGAAAAACAGACAAGACTATATGCGAGGGGAAGGACGTTGTTGTATGTCTACCGGGGGCTAGGATAGAGCATGTGACCGAAAGGGTAGAGAAGGTATTGGGGCATGGCAAGGGAGGGTCTATACTAGTACACGTTGGGACAAACAATGCAGACAAGGAGGGAACAACTGGGATACTTCAGAAGTACAGGCATCTAGTGAGGAAGCTAAAGAAGACAAGAGTGGAACAGGTTATTCTCTCAGGAATTTTGCCAGTAATGGGAGGAAGGGGGGCAAGATACAGAAACTGTAAGAGGATGGCGATCAACGCACTAGTTGAGCAGATGTGTGAGGAAGAGGGCGTGGGATTCATAGATTGATGTGGGTACTTTGTTGGGAGAGAAGATATGTACATGAGAGATGGCCTCCATCTAAGTGGAAATGGGGCAGCAGTATTCTCAGAGAATCTGCTGCGATCTGTTGACAGTGGGACATGTTGCATCTATTTAAACTAAATTCGCAGGGGGGACTCGCAGAGAAGCCTGAAACTGGAGACATACATAAAGGCAGCAAAAATAATTCAGCAAAGAACAGTCTGGAAAACTGTTCTGAAGTTGGGTATAAATGTGTTTGTTTAAATGCAAGGAGTATAGTAAACAAAAGAAATGAACTAAACATTATGGTAGAAGATATTGACCCTCACATAATAGGTATAACCGAATCATGGGCAACCACCGATATATCAGATGCCGAATTGGGACTGACAGGATATGTAATGTTTAGGAAAGATAGAATAGGAAGAAGGGGAGGTGGAGTTATTTTATATATTAAAGAATCTATCCAGGCTTATGAAATAAAATTAGACAGAGAAGCAGATTGCGAAGAAGCTGTTTGGTGTAACATAGTTACAGGAAACTCAACGTTAACGGTTGGATTAGTTTATCGAAGTCCAAACATAAGCATAGAAGAGAATGAAAAAATACAAAACGCTATAAGGGAAGTGAGCAAACGGGACTGTGTTATTATGGGGGATTTTAACCATGGGCATATAAAATGGAAATCTCTACAGAGTATGGGTAGTGAGGACCACAAGTTTTTAGTTTTAGTACAAGATAGTTTCCTTTCTCAACATGTGCTAGAACCAACCAGGGGAGAGAATGTGTTAGACTTAGTTTTGTCCTCACAGAATGAATTAGTTGACAATGTTAAATTATGTGAGCCTCTGGGAAGTAGTGATCACAACCAGATACATTTTACCATAAAAGTAAAATCAGAAATAAATAATAAAAAGCAGTTCAGGAGAAATTTCCACAAACGAAGATATAAGGAAATGAGGAAATATTTAGCAAAGATAGACTGGAATAATACACTGAAGAATAAGACAGCAACAGAATGCTGGAATATCTTAAAGAATGAAATATAGTGCATCGTAGATAAATTTGTTCCCTTCAAAAAACAAGGGAAACGGACCAGAAAGAAATACTTATCGAAAGAAGCCATTAGAAAAATTAAGTATAAACAAATGATGTGGAAGTCATATAGATGTACTGGAAATGATGAAGACTACAACAGTTATAAAGAAGCACTAAATTATGCTACAGTTGAAATTAGAAATTCAAAGAGAAGCTATGAACATAAATTAGCTTGTAATATAAAACATGACAGCAAGAGTTTTTATGCGTATGTTCGAAGCAAACAGAAAGTTCAGGATATGGTCGGTCCTCTAGAAGATAGTGCTGGAAATATAATATCAGAAGGATTCTTAATGGAAGAACTAAATGAGTATTTTAGTTCTGTGTTTACCAGAGAAGATACTAGTTCACTGCCAGTACCAGAGGCTAAGTTCAAGGGGGCAGAATCAGACTATTTAAGACAGTTAATTGTAACCCCATAAATGGTAGCTAAGAAAATTAGGGCTATGAAGGAAAATAAATCACCTGGAGTGGATGGTATTCCACCAAAACTACTATTGGAAATTGTAGAACAAATTAGCATACCGCTTGCAACAGTTTTCAACTTGTCATTAGAAGAGGGAGTGGTTCCTTTAGAATGGAAAGAAGCAAACATTATACCGTTATTTAAAAAAGGTTCGAGAAACAAGTCAAATAATTATAGACCAGTTAGTTTAACATCGGTGATTTGTAAATTATTAGAAAGACTAATTAAAGATCACATGGTGGATTTTCTTGTTAAACATAACTTGATAAACCCATCTCAACATGGGTTTCTAAAAGCGAGGTCATGCTTAACAAATATGTTATGTTTTTTGGAAGACATCACTAAGTGGGTAGATGAGGGATCACCAGTAGATATCATCTACTTAGATTTTCAAAAAGCTTTCGACAAAGTACCACATCAAAGATTACTGCTTAAACTAAAGGCCCATGGCATAGAAATGGTATAATAAACTGGATAGAAAAATGGCTGATTGACAGAAGACAACGTGTAGTAGTTGATGGGGAGGCTTCAAACTGGAAATCGGTATTGAGTGGGGTACCACAGGGATCAGTACTAGGACCTACATTATTCTTAATATATATCAACGATTTGGATGATGAAATAACAAGCAAGGTGTTGAAATTTGCGGATGATACAAAAGTGTTTAGAAGGATTAAAAGTGATGGAGATAGACAGCATTTACAAGATGATCTTGACAGGTTGATCAAATGGTCTGAAAAGTGGCAAATGGTGTTCAATTTTGGGAAATGTAAATGCCTTCACACAGGACATGGGAACGAATATGTAGAATATACAATGGGGGGAACTGTACTAAGTACTACTGTAAAAGAAAAGACTTAGGGCTGACAATTAGTGCTGACATGAAGGTTTCAGAGCAGTGTGGAATTGCAGCTTCAAAGGGAAATCAAATCCTTGGATTGATTAGGCGAAATATAGCATATAAAGAAAAAGAACTAATAATACCGCTGTACAAAACAATAGTTAGGCCTCATTTAGAATATTGTATATAAGCGTGGAGGCCATACCGCAAGAAGGACATAGATATGCTAGAAAGAGTACAGAGGAGAGCGACTAAATGATACCAAAACTGAGGGATCTTAGTTATGAAAAACGCCTAAAAGAATGTGGTTTAACAACACTAGAGACCAGGAGATTGAGAGGAGATCAGATAGAAGTGTTTAAAATATTGAATGGTTATGAAAATATTGATAGAAATATGTTTTTTTCAGTTAAGAAAGATAGAAAGACTAGAGGACATGAAGTTACATTAGTAAAGGAGCAGTGTAGATTAGACGTGAGAAAGTTCTCATTTTCACAAAGGACTGTGAATGAATGGAACAGATTATTTGATGATTGTGTGGGTGCTAGTAGTGTGAATATGTTTTAAAATAAAATCGACACATACCTCAGAAGGGCTGGATATATGTAGATAAAAGGGTTGGACTCTCGATAAGCCAAAGGGCTTCCTTGTCCACCTGCCATCTAGAGTTAATTCTCTGGATGGCAATCTTGTTAAATCTTGTTAAATCTTGTTAAAGTTGAGCAGGGTCAAGACGTCGAGCTCCTTAAAGAAACTGAACCCAGTCTTGGGGATGGATTTCAGCGGCACCGCTCTCCTTTGATTCGAAGTACCCGATGATCATCCCGAAGAGTCATCACGTGGCGACCTTACTGATAACACACTTTCACCAAGCGTCAGCCCACGCTGGTCAGGAACATGTTCTTGCTAGACTGCGAGAACAGTTCTGAACCCCGAAGGCGAGATCTACAGTTCGTCGTGCTCTCCGGTCCTGCATTGGATGTCGGAAGCGCCACGCTATGCAGATGACGCAAAGGATGGCTGACCTACCTGGGATGAGAGTCACTCCTTATGAGCCCCCCTTCACAAGATCCTGGGTGGACTACTTCGGACCTATGTTGATCAAAAGAGGACGATCCATTGTAAAACGATGGGGCGCTTTGTTTACCTGCATGAACGTAAGGGCAATACATATCGAAGTCGCCGAGTCATTGGACACAAACTTGTTCATCAATGCCCTTCGTCGCTTTATTGGTCGCAGAGGACATCCACGGGACGTTTGGTCCGACAATGGCACTAACTTTGTTGAAGGAGAGCGGGAATTAAAACAAGCCATTTCTGAGTGGAATCAAGAGCAGATCAAACGAGAACTCCACCAGAAGGGGATTCACTGGCATTTCCAGCCGCCAGGTGCTCCCCATATATCGGGTGTTTGGGAACGCCTTGTAAAGTCGGTGAAACTCGCCTTGAAGGCCGTTCTCGGAGGATGCCTTGCCAGTGAAGACGTACTAGTCACCTCACTCGTTGAGGTAGAGAAAGTCCTAAACAGTCGTCCCCTGTGTAAGAGCAGTGATGACCCAAATGATGATGAAGTGCTAACCCCTAATCATTTCCTGCTCCAACGGGGACCGTTGTCGTTGCCTCCTGGAGTCTTCTTTGACACCGACCAGTACCACAGGAAGAGATGGAGACAAGTACAAATTCTGGCGAACCACTTCTGGAAGCGATGGCTAAAGGAGTATCTTCCTGCTCTACAGGAGAGGAGCAAGTGGCATCAGAAAACTCGTAACGCAGCAGTTGGCGATCTCGTTCTTGTAGCGGATGACGACGTCTCCAGAGGAAATTGGCCGTTGGGTAAAATCACCAGGACATTCCCCGGTCGTGATGGTTGCGTACGAACAGTAGAGGTGAAGACCAGAAGCTCGTATTTCATGCGGCCATTTCAGAAGCTGTGTCTTCTTGATGAAAGCAGTGGTGGATATTCTGCAGAAGATGACTCGGAGGGTTAGCACATTGTGTATCAAGACTCAATGTATTGAGTATGCACAACGATGTGTGCTGTGGGTGTGTGTGTGTTCAAGTGTCAGTAAAACGGTGAATGGACTCATAATTGCACTATTGGAATTATCTAAGTCAATTTGTAAAGCAGCAACTGTTCTGCGGTGCTTGTTTCCTTTCAAGTGGGAATGTTTACTGTGTAATTCATTTGTATCTGTTGATGAACCTAGACATTCATTGTCGTGTGATTATTGAACGTTGCGTCCTTGGATTCAATCATGAACAGAAAGGTGGACTTTCTAGTGATTAATTTAATTAATGCTCCTAATTGTTATGGCGCTTTAGAGTTTGACTGAATGTTTCGTTTTTGGACTCTCCATGGGGGGAGTATGTGCGCGCCATTTGGCATGCTAGAAAGTTAGGGCGCCTCCTGGCGAATGAGGAAAAAGCGAGAGGTTCGCCATGTTGTTTATAGAATTGTCGAGGTGACAATTGTGCATCGAATAACGTAAAAGCAACGCGTTACGGGCAAAATCTGTCGTTGCCCCGTAAACGTAATAAAAACTGGTCAAACAAGGTTTGGGATGTTATCTATATAGACGGTCTATATAAGGTGTTTGTGGAGGTGTGGGGTGGTCAGCAGTAGCGGCTCTGTGGACAGCACCACGACTTCGCAATCCTGTGTTTACTCTCACTCACAGACTTGACACTGTCACTGACAGCAATCACGTTTACCTATTTGTAGTGACCATTTCGTTGTGACAGTTTGTTTTTTGCCGTGCAACGAAGGGGAAAACACGAGCCTCATCCAGCACAGACCAACATGATGACATGGCGGAATTGAAACAAGCAATATCGTTCATAAGTGATAAACTGGATGAACTGTTGCCCATACAACAAGAGATAACATCGTTACTGAAAGCGTTAAAAAAACTAGAAAGTGAAAATGCAGAAAAGGACAAACAAATTAAAGAGCTAGAGTCACGCCTAAACGATATGGATCAATATTCCAGACTAGAAAATATCGTCATCTCCGGTCTGGAAACAAAGCAACCATCCTACAGTTCGGCAGCAACTCCGCCAGGCAAAAAACGACGAGACGATGACGGCGTGCAAGACAGTCTGGAAGACAGCATGATCCAGTTCTTCGCCAACAAACTGCAACTGACCATCGAGAAATCAGACATCTCAGCATGCCATACGTTGCGCAAACGATCTATCACAAATGGAAATCAACGAAACCAACGAAATGTCAAGCCAGACATCATTGTGAGATTTGTGAATCAAAAAACAAAAACACTGGTGCTGCGCAATGCCTACAAACTCAGAAAAAGCAATGTATACATCAACGAACATTTGACAAAGAAAAACAACAGCATCGCCTGGGAAGCCAGGAAGTTGAAGAAAAACCTCAAGATCGCCTCAACGTGGGTTAGGAATGGAAAAGTATTCATAAGAACACTGGGGTCACCTGAGGTGGCCAAGACATATGTGTTGCATGACGAAACTGACTGCGCTCGGCTTGTCGAGTCCTCGTCGACGTGATTGAAGGTTGATGGCGAAAGTGACATAAATGAATAATTTTTTAACATTTATGATAAAACTTCCAAGTTTGATTTTAAAGGTTATGAATACATCGACTATTTACATCATAATTATGGCGACTATATCGATCCAGATAATAACTTGTACAACGGCTTAATAGTAGACTGTTCGTATTATACAGAAGCTAAATTTGAACATAAAACAAAACACAGCAATGATTTATCAATAATACACTTTAACGCAAGAAGCTTCAATGCAAACTTTCAGAATATCAAAGATTTTTTATATACATTGCATGACCCCTTTGATGTAGTTGTGATAAGTGAATCGTGGAGTCACGAAGGGAATGAAAACAGTTTTATTTTACAAGGGTTTGAATCCGTACAAGTCAGTCGCAAAAATAAAAAAGGAGGTGGTGTAGTAATTTACGTTAGAAAATGCATTGACTTTAAGGAAATCAGTTGTATGTCATTGGCAGTAGACAACATCATGGAATGTGTCACAGTAGAATTACAACTAAATAGTAGGAAGAATATTATCATAGGATGTATATACAGAACTCCTGGATCAAATGTGGACACATTTAATGAAACTTTACAGCATATGTTTGAGAAGACAAGAAACACCAATAAGACTATGTACTGGAGTGGTGATTATAATCTTGATCTTTTAAAACATGATACTCACTACGGAACTAAACAGTTTCTAGACATCATGTACAGTTACGGATTATACCCATTGATTACAAAGCCAAGTAGAATATCTGAATTCAGCGCCACTTTGATTGATAATATTTTCACTAACGAATTGACAAAGGAGGTTTGCAGTGGGTTATTAATTACAGATGTTAGTGACCATTTACCTGTTTTCGCATTGAATAGAAGTAACATTGATAGACCTAAAGGACAAAGTTTTAAATATGTCATGTGTAGAAACGAGCATTGTATACAGTCATTTAGCACGGCATTGGCCAACTGTAATTGGGATTTGATTATGCAACCGGAGGATATTAACACGGCATATAGTGAATTTGTTAAAAATTTCTCCGATCTATACAATACCCATTGTCCGTTAAGAAAGGTGTATAATAAGATTCACAACTCATATAAGCCATGGTTTACAAAAGGATTAGTAAATGCATGTAAAAAGAAAAACAATCTCTACAAAAAATATCTTGCAAGTAAATCAAAAAGCACAGAAAAAAGATACAAAATATATAAAAATAAGCTAATTAATATTCTAAGACAAGCCGAAAAAGATCACTAATCTAAATTATTGCAAAAAAATCAACATGATATTAAAGGAACTTGGAAAGTATTAAATTCAATAATCAAAAAGGGAAACACCTATAAATCTATTCCAGATTCATTTGTCGGTGACAATAAAATCCTTACTGATAAATCAGAAATAGCTAATGGCTTTAACGATTTCTTCGTAAATGTTGGACCACGGCTTGCCAAAAAAATCAAAACACCATTATATGCAACCAGTAATTACGAGGAAGTACAAATCAGAACGAAAGCCTCTATGTTTCTCCGTGCTACGGATGAACAAGAAGTACTAAGTGTTGTTAACAATTTTAAAGGGAAATACTCCAATGATTATGATAATATAGACATGTATATCATAAAAAGGTTATTTCTCATATTGTAAAACCATTAACTCAGATCTGTAATAGATCTTTTAAATCCGGCATATTTCCGGATAAAATGAAAATGGCAAAAATCATTCTATTATTCAAAACTGGAGATAAAAAGGAGTTTTCCAACTATAGGTCTGTGTCATTATTACCTCAGTTCTCCAAAATTCTAGAAAAACTCTGACCTCAGGTTAGATAATTTTATAGAACTTAATGATATACTGAATGAAAGTCAATATGGTTTTCGAAAAAACAGATCAACCTCCATGGCGTTATTGGAGTTAACTGAGGAAATAACAAATGCAATTGATAAGAATAAATCGTCAGTAGGCGTGTTTATCGACTTGAAAAAAGCTTTCGACACTGTAAACCACAATCTGCTGTTAAAAAAATTGAATTGTGTGGTATACGTGGGGTTGTAAATAATTGGTTGAGCAGAGTTACCTTGAAAAGAGGAAACAATTTGTATGTATTGATAATGTAAAATCTAATGTTTTAAACTTATTATGTGGAGTACCGCAAGGATCAATACTTGGTCCAAAATTATTATTGATTTATATCAATGACTTATGCAAAGTTTCTGATATATTAAAATTCATTTTATTTGCAGATGACACCAACATATTCTATTGTGCTGATGATCCAAATATGCTTAGCGCAGTAGTCAACCGGGAGTTGGTGAAATTACAATATTGGTTCGAATTAAACAAACTATCCCTTAATGTCGATAAAACCAGTTTCATGATATTTGGAAAAAAGAGAAATGCTCCAGGCGTCAATATAACCATAAATCATAAAAACATAGAAAGAGTGTACCAAAAAAAATTCCTGGGTGTAATAATTGATGAGAAGCTATCCTGGAAAACACAGATTCAATTGGTTAAATCTAAACTAGCAAAAATAACATCAATAATTTACAAAGCACGAAGCTTATTAAATGTCAAGTCATTATCCTTGTTATACTTTTCACTTTTTATACCGTATATTGACTACTGCTCTGAGATTTGGGGCAACACATATCGTTCCAACTTATGGCCGATATTTATTTTGCAAAAAAGAGTGATTCGTATTATATATGGAGCAAAAGCTCAAGATCACACAAACAACTTGTTTGTCGATCTTAAAGTTATGAAGTGTTTTGATTATATTGAGTATAAAACGGCTATCACAATG
>CM034533.1:71481087-71509845 GCA_020002185.1 Paraescarpia echinospica | reverse complement strand
TGGCGCGTATGCATGATATTCCATTCAGCGACGGTCAATTGTATACAAAGTCCAAGTATTATATGATAAGATAAAGGTATACCTCATACAAATTGCAACAACATAAAATTATATAGATTTGCATGTTGTATTATGCCTACCAAAATATCCATATAATCGCTCTAGTACTGTGCCACTGCTCTCCGCGATCTAGACTGCGGTGGGACGATTGTCTAAAGTGAAGCTTGGAGGGTTTGGGTGAGGAATGGAGAATGAGAGCGAAAGACAGGGTGGAGTGGAGACGGTTGGTGGAGACAGCAGTGCAAGTTAGGGAGAAAAAAAGAAGAAGCATAAATCGATGATCAGTATCGAGGCCAGCCTCACCGCTGACAGATAAGGAAACAAGAGGAGACTAACAGCAATCATAAACTCATTTGCTGGGATTTCTTAGGATTTTTGGTAGTTAAGTTCCCCATTCTGAGTAAAAATCAGATAAACGAAGTTTTCATTATACATGTGTGCGAGTAAAAAAATATTTTTTTCTGAACTGTTTTGTCTTACGACATTATATTATCATCTGAAAGTACCGAACAAAGTTCACGCTGCATTTACTCAAATTTGGTGATGTCAAAACACAAGAAACAAACTTTAAGTCACGAATCGATCTCAGAACCAATGTTGCGGGCAATAATTTAATATGTATGTCACAAAGTGGTTTGTATAGAATTTAATCAGGCTTTAGAACAGTGGTTTTGTATACAAGGTATGGTTGATGGGATGGTGCTACCAACTCTGGTATGTATTGTCGCGGAGGTATACGCTGGTGCCCTCTGGCGATTAAGGCGTGTAACGTTTTAACTGCCGACGAGTGAGATTTAATTAATTTCATTTGTAGCGTACACCACTAATTCTACGGTTAGGTATACCAAATTTGGTACCTGTAGAAATTATTTAACATGACTGGTAATATGGTGACCTTGCAAAGTACTTATGTTGTGGTTATGAGAAGATTATATTATGAACTTATAAAAGTTGTTTACAGAAGTGTAGGTGTGAAAAACACTAGGATCACACTTAGCTTATGAATAGAGTGCGTGTTTTATTAAAATTATGGATTAATTCATGAGAGTTGGAATGTACGATCAATATTGTGGTATCCCGCTCGATAAAGGGAATCCAGTGATATTAATTATGTAAGTAATTCACGTAAGTTAAAGATTGAATGAGCACTTATATAGCCAAAAGTTTAGCTCACAAATTTATTTTAAACTCAGCAAGTTGAATGGATTGCTTCGAAGTGTGAATGGTTTCGGGAGCCGGTTTTTGAAGCGACTTTAATTTGTATTAAGTGTTGTAATTGGTCAGACTAACTTCCGGCCATCACGCTATATAAGGGCAGGAGGGCCATTCGAGGCCAGACGAACATTTGAACAGAAGAAAGTGTTGCACTCTCGTCTCCAGAAATTGGGCTGAAACGTGTGTCCGCCCAACGCCTGTAGTAAATACTTCTACGATTTCAACAGTACTGATTAGTTGTGAGACGCTGCACTTCTCACGCGTTGAAGAAGACTGAGCGATAACCGACTGTAGTTCCGTTTTGATGTGATCTTCGAATGCGAGGCCACCACCGTTTCGTCTGCTAGCTGTCGTATCACAGACTCCGTGACAGGCCTTCTTGACATCGCCGATGTCGTGACATCGTTTCCGAGTTGTCGCCTGGTGATTCGCGTGGGATCGACAAGGTAAAACTGCCGTCTACTTGATCGCCCAAGTCACCTGCTTTCATCTACGTGAATTCGTTCGCCGAACGCCGAGCGACTTTCGACTTCGTCCTGACATCTCGCCGAACGCGACCGATGCGAACGTTGACATTCGCACATCACGAGACATTCATTGGTTACAGTTCATAGACTTTACAACGGTGTATACCCGTCTTCATGTAAGTGACCAGCTATTTAAATTGTCTCCCATGTAATTTCGTATTTGGATGCATACTCGTCGAGTACAATGTATGGTGTTATAAATATAATGTCATAGCAGAGTAACGGTTGGCCAACTTTCACTGAACCGCATATGTTTATGTTGTATTAAATGGGAACGCCAGTTGGCTTCTCGTACATACATATCTGATGTCACGTTATGTCTCTCGTTCACTCCGAATCCTAGTGCACCTGAACCTATAACTTGCTATGTCAAATCGGGTACCGCCAATTTATTAATTTATTAATACTTACACTCGATTTTGTGACAATGTATAATATATACTTTTAAATAATTTTAGTTTTATTTATCTTAGAATCACATTTTAGTATCTAATCAACGTGCTGAATGTAATATAAGCTTTTCTTTATTTATTGATATTTTGTATCCAGTATGTCCAGCTGTTCAGCACTTTTGCTAATTATTTGCTTTATCACTTACCCATACTTTTATTATACATAGGTTTATGTTAAAGTTAGAAAGCACAATTCTAATATATATATATACATATACATATATATATATATATATATACTAGGATTTTGATTCCTAACTTTATAATTTTTTTCTTATTTATTTCGCTTAAATGCGTTTTTATGTTTTTTTAGATGTTTGCCGATTTTGTAAACACCCGTGAACGGGGCATTAGTCCCAGATTTGATGGTGTATAAATACAGTTTATTATTATTATTATTTCATTGGTTAAGATTTCTTAGGACATTATTGGAGGTTAAGGACATCATTCTGGAAGCTAGGAATCATGCAAAACACATTTTTTTTGCAATTTACGCTGGGTAATTCCTTATTCTTCCTGGAAAGTGGTGGGAAAGGTAATATTTGAAATGATGGGTCGTCCTCGTGTCTGTTTTGCATGGGTTGGATAGTGGGGCAGATTCTCTGAGCTGATTGATATTGTTCCTGTGTGATATGTGTAATGTGCGCCAACGTGTACGACATCGTTAGTTGTCTTCCCAAGGGAGTGGCGGGTTGGCCAGGCAGTTAACTGTATCCAGTTTGGGTCCACTCTTGAAGTGTGCTGGCATTGGTGACCCAGCGTGCTATTCTCCTCCGGATCTTCACGAGGATTAGCTGTCACATCTTGGATCACTCTTACTTTCTAGGGTGTTTTCACGGTCTGCCGTTTATGCTTACTGATTGGGTGGAAGGACACCCAGGTCGCCTACGCGCGCCGCGGGGCGCCGACTATATTATATCAGTTTCGGAACCTCGGCTGGCAGATCGTATTGCAGAAATGTTGAAGTTAAGCTGAACCCGTTATCCAGTCATTTTGGTGCCATTCCAGAATATGCGATTTGAGGTTTGACCATTGCTAGCTGACGTTATAATTGTATTATGTTTTGTTCTGGAAGTAGAAATAATACTTAGAAAATGACTAACTGCCGCTTGCTCGTGTGAATGCCGGATTGATACTTATATTGGGGTTTACTGGAGTTGCGACCGACGGAGTCAACTACTTGGACAAGATACAACTGATCTAGCAGATTTCCATAGTTCCCTCGTTTCTTTTAAATGTACCTGTCAAGGACTGGTGCAAACGCTTTCATGTGTGAAACAAACAAGCAATAATACACGTTTTTAACTGATAAGTTATAATTTTCCACGAAATTTTATACCGAATATTAGAACAGTCATTTCCGTTATGATGGTAATCAGTATACCGAACCGACCGTTGAAAATTACTGACAGTTGAAGACGGCGTGTAAGCCATAGAAGGAATCTGCAAGCCGGCCACCCAACCTCAAAACCCTTTTTATGGGAAGGAGTAGGTGTGATTTGCCAGTTAAATGCTATAAACAGCGAATGGAGTTTACTCTCCTCCCGACGATGATTACCTAAAATAAATTACAGTGATCCGGACGTCTCCACCGTAAGTATAAACGTCCAGTAATTACGACTATTGCCAATGTCCCATAAATCACAGATTCATCAACTTCAAACTTCAGAAAGCATCCATAGTTTTGTATTTTCACTTCGAAGTTTGCGAACAATCTTTCCTGCATATCGCTTTGTCATCGTCGTCGGCAACAGGAGCAACTGCGTAGGCTCCCCGTCACAGCAACAGTCAAGAGGCAGAAGCCAACCAGAGAGGAGGAATTCTTCCAGATCCAATAGTTCAGCAGTGTACAACTTTCCAGAGAAGAAGGCTTTCAGAATTCTTACAGAGAATTGTCGAAGTATCAGGAACAAGAAAGCTGAATTTGAAGCAGACCTGAACTACATCAAGCCTGACGTCCAGCGAAATTTTCCCAACGAACTAAACAACGTACAGAAAGGTTCGTGGCACTCTTAAAGGATGGGTTTTTCTTCTCGTCAGGAATGACCTCATCTCAGAGGTGGACTCAAACTTATTGTCTGACTGCGAAATGGTATGGGCCAGGTTAAAGTTATATAAATGTAAAGACTTGTCTATTGGCTCCTTCTTCCAAAACAGCCATGATGACAGAGACCGATAAGCACATCCCGTCCAGAAAGCGTGGCGGACGTCAACGAGCACCATAGATAACATAGCACATTCAACGTATGTTGAAGAAGAAACAAAGACTTTATGCTCCTAACCAAGAAACACCGGAACTGGGACAACTACAGACATTTTTAGAGAGAATGCAAGCGCAGCATACGGCGAGCTAAATGGGAACACATTAACAACGTGATTGAGGAAGGCCTACACATGAAAAATAGCAAACCCCTTTGACTATATATATATATATATATATATCAAGAGTAAGCGACAAGATAACATCGGTGTATCCCCACTCAAAGAAAAGCAACCTTGTTTAGCGAGAGTAAGTCCAAAGCCAGGATGCTATTGAAGCAGTCACCACTACCACCGTTGGACGACCACCCGCGTCAGCTAATAGAAAACATCACCGTCACTGAGGCTGGTGTAGCCAAACTTCGAAGTGTAAACACTGCAAAAGCCTGTGGCCCCGATGCCATACCCAATGCAATCGTGAAAAACTGTGCAGATGCCACAGTTCCAGCCTTGACATATCTTCCAGAAGTCCCTGGACTCAGGCATTCTACCACGGATTGGCTGTTAGCAAACGTTTCTAGTGTCTTCAAAAAGGTGACAAACACCAAGCATCCAAACAGAGACCTGTTTCGTTGTCCCCCGTGTGCTGTAAGCTCCTCGAGCACATTGTGTGCCGACATCTGCTGAATCACCTAGACAAGAACCAGATCCTCTCTTCACTGAACCACGGATTTCGATCAGGGTTTTTGTGCGAAACCCAGCTACTCACTACCTTAAACTATTACCTCACTTTATATGACAAGGGCAAGCAAGTGGACGTTGCCATATTTGATTTCAGTAAGGCCTTTGATAGTGTCCCACATAGGAAGCTCCTGTATACGCTTGAAAATTACGATATCGAGGACACTACACATGCTTTGCTTACCAGGTTTCTCACCAACAGGACCATGAGTGTAATGCTAGAGGGCGAGTCATCTAATAAGGTAACTGTTGAATCTGGTGTCCGACAAGAGACAGTGCTTGCGCCGATTCTATTCCTCTGTAGCATCAATGACTTACCCTTGACAATGAAATCACAGGTGTGACTATCAACTTTACATCGAGATCCAGACGTACCAGGACCACCTTATCCTACAAGAAGATCTCCGCCAACTGGAAGACTGGGCCCACAAGTGGGGTATGCGATTTAAACCTAAACTGTAACATACTCAGAGTCAGAAACAAATCCAAGTATTTTTACAGTCTTGGCAACAGTATCGTTAAGCAAGTCCCCAACAACTCATACCTTGGACTCCAAATTTCACATGACCTCAAGCGAAACCTTAAACATGCCCCCAGGAATGCCGTCGTACGGAATACGTGACCCTTGTCAGAACAGTTCTAGAGTACGGTGCTGAAATCTGGGACACCCACTATAAGAATGACATTGACCACCTAGAGCGAGTACAGGACAGAGTAGCACGCTTCATCACCGAATATTTTAGATTTCCACTCCAGAGACTCTGTATCTGTCACCGCCAAGCTGCACAGACTAAATTTCCTTCGCCTACAAGAACGCAGAAGACAGCTCCGTCTGATCTTCTTGTACAAGATAGTTGAGGGGTTGGTATTAGCTATGCCTTCTGATCGCTTCCTTGAGCCAGATGAAACCGACAAGAGAGAAATAAGTGCTGATAAATACAAGACTGTGTGGCTGACAACATAGTAGATAGGTCTGCTACCAACAACAGTAGACCATTTAAGGTATCAAACAGTAGGACTGAGCAATATAGGCACTCCTATTTCGTACAGACTGTGATTGACTGGAACCAGCTGGAAGAGAGCACTGTGACGGCGGACTCGGTTACTACCCACCTTCGCCGGATCGGCCACAAATAAACATTAAGCGTATTCCCAAATCCGTTGCAATCAAGCCAATGTTGGTACCTGCAACGCATCAATCAAGATCAAGAAAATATCATAAACCGCAATCGCCGCAATGACGTCATCACCATTTGTGCGGACACAAATACGTTTTTTCTCGATGCGCAGCTACGATGTCACGTCAGTTACATACGAATCAGTTCCAGTCTACTTCGATTCATGTGATACATAATATACCTACATATATTGTAATGCTAATAATGCATTATAACTCACATACCTGCAACGAAGAATCCAGGTCATGGGGATGAGATGCTACCGCAAGATCTTGCGCTTCTCATACAAGAACCATATCGCAACAGAATCAAGCAAGCTATTGGGCCCTTTGAAGACCTCCTGATGGCTGTCAAGAAACGGAAGCTGAAATGGTAGGATCATGCTACAAGTACAACCGGCCTTGCAAGAACCATTCTGCAAGGCACTGTGCTAGGAGAAAAAAGTGTTCAACATTTTTTGCGGTTTTTATTTAACCACGAGATGATGCGGTTCTAGCTAAGTTGCAACAGTAGTAGGTAGGTAGGGAGCATCCCCGGATTGACCCTAAATCCTTTGATGTTTGCGTTTTTTATAAGTAGAATTCCTTCGTTTTTTATAAGCCATGAGCACTTAGGAATGTGTCAAAAAAGAGTGATTGATGGGTTCCGGGCCCTTCCCCCTAGAAAGAGTGTGTCGACATCTAGTGACTAATCAGGCACTAATTAGGTAAGTGAACACTAGAGGCAGCACTAGCAATAATTAAAAATAGTAATGGTTATGTAATGGTTATGCGAAGTCACGCGCTTATGACGTGGTGTTTATGTAATACGGAGTCACGTGTGCTTAAGATTATGTAATGGTTAAGCATGTGTGCCGCCCTCTAGTGACTGAAAAAGAAAGCAAGTCCACCTAGCGACTGAAAAAGACGCGCGCGAATATAGTGGTTACGCGTGAGGCGCTGCCGCAGTTAGTAGTGTGTCATCGTGTAGATATGTCGTCGACGAGTATTAGTTTCGGGGAGTTCATGACGTACCTGTCGAATAACTATCCGTGTAGAATTGCGGCGTACGGACAGTATTTCAAATCCGTCGAGCACGCTTACCAGTTTAGAAAAGCGATGTTTCACGCGGACGAAGACAGTGCGCAGCACAACAAAGCGGCGTGGTCGGGGTATATAGCGAAGCGACGAGGTGCCCGTATCGTGAAAACGAGAACGAGTGCTGAATGGGAGGCCGTTAGATTCGAGTGTATGTGGAGCCTGTTGATGAGTAAGTTCGGCGTGTCGAAAAGGTTGAGAGACGCCCTATTGGCTACCGGTGACGCCGAATTGGTGGCGCGGATTCCGTCGAAAGAGGCCTTTTGGGGGTGCGGCTGCGCCTTCGGGTATGAAGACGGTCAGAACAAGCTCGGCGAATTGTTGGTGGAGGTGCGTCGTGCGTATACCGTCGAAAGAGGCCTTTTGGGGGTGCGGCTGCACCTTCGGGTATGAAGACGGTTAGAACAAGCTCGGCGAATTGTTGATGGAGGTGCGTCGTGCGTATAGGAGATCGTAACGTTGTCCGCGCACCAGTCGCCGATATGGACGGAAAGTGGAAGCACCCTTTTACGTGTATAGTGTCCAGCCCTACGGGGTGCGGAAAGACTACATTCGTTGTACGCCTGTTAAAGTTTGCTTCGTGTATGATTTCGCCGCCACCGGAGAACATTCTGTGGTGTTACGGCCAGTGGCAGACCGATTACGACTCTGTGGCCGGCGTAGAATTTGTAGACGGTTTGCCGGATCCGTCGCTTCTGGACGCCAAAACGAGGACGCTTCTAGTGCTCGATGACCTTATGTCGGAGACCAATAGTAGCGTCACGACTTTGTTTACTAACAAAAGTCATCACTGCAACGCGTCCGTCGTACAGCTTTTGCAGAATCTCCTTCCGAAAGGGAAAGAAAATCGCACAATCAGCTTAAACGCGCAGTATATGGTCCTCTTCAAGAGTCCCCGGGACGCTGGACAAGTAGGTCACCTGGCGAAACAGATGTACCAACATCATGGTGGAGGCGTACAAAGATGCCACGTCGGCCGCCTACGGTTACCTCCTTGTGGACCTGAAACAGGAAACGCCGGAAACCATGCGTCTGCGTACGGACATTTTTCCCGACGACCCCATTCAGTACGTCTATGTGCCGACGAGACTATAAAAAAGGCGGAGCGGACTGTGGCCGCCGTCATTCGACAGGATGACAGATCGCGTGAAGAGGCACATCCTAGCCCTGCAGCTGTTGCGTCGCTACCAGCGGAATACGAATCTGAGAAAGGCGGTAATCGCCCACGCGGACGCCGACCTCATCTGTAGTCTGGCCGACTGCGCGTATAACATTCTGCGGGGGAACGTGAAATTGACGCCTAACATTCGAAAAGTGCTGATAAAGTACAGAAACAATTTGCGCAAGTTGGCGTCGAAAAAAGTGCCCATCAAACGGAAGAGGGCCGTCCTGCAGACGGGTTCGTGCGCGTTTCTGACGGCGCTGCTGGCGCCGTTGGCGAGCACCTTTCTGCCCCTCCTCAGGCAGGCTATCGGTTGATGCAGCACGCGAAGAAGATGGCGCTGGTAGACCCCCGTTTGGTGGAGCGTCTACTTCCGTTACTATCGCAACCGACCACGACCACGTCGCGTGTGATGAGTAGCCTGGACAGCGACATGAAAGCCGTTCTCGAGCGTGCGGATTTATCCGAACACGAAAAGGTGGTGGCGTACAATCAAATGCTGAGTCGTTTCAACGCCACGGAGGCGTCTCGCGCGCAGCAGCCGATGCGCGTGTCCGTAGTGAAGAACGAGTCGTCGTCCGACCAGCTGTCGACGCCCGACCAATCGCCGGGCGAGATGGAGAGCGAGGTCGTGAAGAGCGTACCGAAAGTTCTGAAAGAAAAGGCCCGCCTCCTATTGGCGCGACTGAAAGCCGACCCGCTGATTCGCTGGAACGATCGAGCGGAGCTCGTGTACGACGGTGCGCCTATCGCCGGAAACAACATGTGGATCTCGTGAACGATCTCATGCGAAAGAGGAAGAAGGTCCCCGCGCCGGGAAGTGTTCGGGGACTATATAAAGCGGCTGAACGTGCCTAAGGAGCTCGTCGGCAACCCCCAGCGTCGGGCGTATATACAGCGCGCGCAGAAGCGAAAGGGGCGCACTCGGTCCGTCGAGCGCACGCCGTGGTCCACCTTTTAGCGCCCCGTAGAGGATGCCCGCCCGAAGATCAGTACTCGTCGTCTTCGTCGCCGTCGTAATCGCGGCGGTCATCGTCGCCGCCCTCTTGTTCGCCGTATCGTCGTCGGCGCCGCACGATCCATGGCGGTGGTATCCCGGCGGACTCGTGGTGCGCAACGAAAGCGCCAACAACGCGACGGCCGACTGAAGCGCGCCTACTTCGACCCGAAACGGGCAGGCAGTTACGGCGGCGTCGACGCGTTGCACCGGGCGTCCGCGGTGCCCAAGACGATCGTCGGGCGGTGGCTGGCGGAGCAGGACGCCTATACGCTTCACAAGCCGGTTAGGCGCCGTTTTAAGCGACGTCGCGTTATCGTGGGCGGCCGAAACCAGCAGTGGCAAGCCGATCTCGTCGACGTGGCTAAATTGAAAAAGCACAACGACGGCATAGCGTTCCTATTGACGGTCGTCGACGTCTTTTCGAAGCGGTCGTGGTGCGTCCCGTTGAAGAGCAAATCTGGTCCGGCGCTCGTCGCGGCCTTCGAGGGCCTGCTGTCGTCGCCGCCGCACGTCATGCAGACCGACAAGGGGACGGAATTTCTCAACAGGCCCCTTCAGACGCTTTTGAGGGCGCGCGGCGTCCACCATTTCGTGACGCACAACGAGGAGACCAAAGCGAGCGTCGTGGAGCGATTCAATCGTACGCTGAAGACGTGCATGTGAAGGTACTTCAAGAAGCATCAGACGCTGTGGTACGTGGAGCCGTTGCAGGACTTCGTGCGGTCGTACAACAACGCCTACCATCCAAGCATCGGTAGGACGCCGGCGAGCGTCGACCCGTCGAATCAGGAGAGCGTGTGGCAGCCGCTGTACGGCGGCGGAGGGTGTCAAAAAAACAAAAGCAAACCGAAATTGCGAGCGCTGGACCGCGTACGCATCAGCAAGGCGAAGGGACGCTTCAAGAAGGGGTACATGGCTAACTGGAGCGAAGAGCTCTTCACCGTCGTAGAATTGCACCCGACCGACCCTCCCGTTTACCGACTGATGGACGACGCCGGCACGATACTGGACGGCACCTTCTACGAGCCGGAGCTACAAAAAGTGTTCGTTGCGAAGTACAAACTATATCGGGTGGAGGCCGTTCTACAGAGACGTCGTCGACGACGCGGTAAGGGCGAAGAGGTGCTCGTCAAATGGTTCGGCTATCCGGCCTCGTTCAATAGCTGGATCGATGACAAGGCGCTCGTGGACTATAAGGGCTGATGTCGACGCGTTGTTGGACGGAATACGCAGAGCGCTGGAGACTTTCTTCCTACAACCGCCGCCGCTACCGTTGTCGATGCGACCGATGCTATCGACGTCGACCGCAACGTCGGCGAACTCGTTCTATGATGTATCTGCGTGACCTATAAGGTATGACGACGCGCTGGATGCGCCACGCAGGGTGCTGGCGACTGCACGAGGCGGGACTGTGCAACGGCTTTTCGTTTTTTATTAGGGAACCGTGCTGTATTAGTAGACTGCAGATGAGAAGAAGGCCGCGTCAAGTTCGCACCGCCGCCACCACCATCCGACGCCCTCACGCCCGTCGGCGAACTCGATCTATGGTGTGCCTGCGCGATAAAGGAAGGACGCCGTAGCGTCGGACGGCAGTCGCGCGATGTGCACCGTCGAGACGTCAGCAGCAGTAGCCAATGCAACCGCCGAATACCGCCGTCGATTCAAGCGCGTTTGTCGGAGCGCCCGCCGACGACTCATGCGTCTCTGTGGATGCGCCCGATGCCGGCGACGCCTCCTCCGTCACGAGCGTTCCGTGGCGTCTCTGCGGCAACGAATGCCCTAAGGCCGAGCTCGTCTTCCTATGCCAGATCGTCGTCCTGTACACGGTGATCGTCGTCAGTATATACAATCTAACGCGTGGCACGGGCGACTCCAACCTGGGGACGGCGCAGCTGAGTAGTTGCCTCGGCTACCTACTGCCGAGTCCGTCTATAAGACGCGATGGCATCGTCTGACTGTTACGTGACGTTGCCGAGCAACGCGTCTATGAAGACGCACCCCGAAAATACGTTGACGCACTAAACGACGAATCTGCCACAACGCATCGACCTGTCGGGGCAGTGGGAATGCGGGCTGGTGTCGCTACAGTACACGCATAGTTGGTACAATGTGGGACCGGCGGACGCCTACTTCTTCGTGGCTTGCGAGACGGGGGAGGTGGACGTTTACACCACCGCGGACGGGCGTAAAGTTATCCGGCAGGCCAACATTCCGTACGGTTTTACAACAGCGCCTACGAGCTGATGCACAAAATCAACGCGGCGCTGGCGAAACTGAGCACCGACACGATCAAGGCGCGCATAGAATACAGCCCTGTCTCTAATCGGATGACGTTGCGTCTATCGACAGGCGTCGAATTTAACATGCCGCCGAAGGGGCGCCTGCAACAGATACTAGACTTCGAGTCGCGCTATCTCTCGAGTTACGGGACGCCCGAGGGCGACGGCGCCGACCTGCCCCCGGGGTATATGTTCGAGTTCGTGGCGACCCACCCGGTGGACCTGAACGTCGGCGTCGACACCCTGTTCGTGTACACGGACATCGTGGAGTGGCGCATCGTCGGCGACGTATTCGCCCCCTTCCTCCGATCCTTGCCCGCCTATGGTTCGAACGGGAGCATCGTATCGAACGTCTTCGACCGCGTCCAATACGCGCCGATCCTGCGTCGCCAATTCGAGTCGATCGAGATAGATATAAGAGACGACCTTGGTCAGCCGATACCATTTGAGCACGGAAAAGTCGTGACGACGCTTCACGTCAGACGCTGCAAGTCGAAACTGTTCTGACGATGACGCGAAACGTGTACGAGGACTACTACACGCGGCAGGTCGGCGGTGGCCTGCCGGTGTTCGTCGGCGCGCGATCGCAGCTGGGCCACGGTCTGGATAATCTCTTCGGCAGCCTGTTTCGAAGCGCCATGCCGCTCATCAAGAGAGGGGCCGTGGCGTTGGGCAAGCGCGCTCTCAAGACGGGCGTGCGCGTGGCGCGGGACATCGTCGCCGGCGGCAATTTGAAACAGGCGGTAAAGCGACGCGCGAAGGAGGAGGGCGCCGACCTTCTCGACGGGCTGTTGAATGCACCCCCGCCACCGAAAAAGCGACGACGACGCATAAAGCCGCCCGGCAAGCCGGCGAGTAAGAAGAGGCGCCGTCAAAAGAAGCCGACGTCGAGCGACGACGTATTTCCCGCGTAGTAGGATGGTGTTCGTGCATCGGCAATCGTGCGAGGGCGTAAAGAACGAACTGGGTCTGTCCGGCATATACAGCCGCCCGGCAAGCCGGCGACGGCCAGTAAGAAGAGGCGTCGTCGAAAGAAGCAGACGTCAACGTATTTTCCGCGCCGCAGGATGGCGTTCGTGCATCGGCAGTCGTGCGAGGGCGTAAAGACCGAACTGGACCTGTTCAACGTTCCGACGACGCAGACGATCATCGAGAGCGATCAGTGGATCGATCACCAGCCGCTGACGGCCCTCGACGCTGGCGGACCTATCGAGTTTCTCATTCCGGGCTCCGGAGACGACTATCTGGACCTCTCGTTCGTTAGACTGTACGTGCGGGCCAAGGTGGTGCAGGGGGATGGCACCAATCTCGCGAACGACAGCGTCGTAGCGCCCGTCAACAATTTCCTGCATTCGATGTTCAGTCAGGTCGACGTGACGCTGAACGGCACGCTCGTGACGCCGTCGACCAATACGTACCCATATCGGGCCTACATCGAGACCCTACTCAGTTACGGGATCGACGCCAAAAAGTCGCAGCTCGAGGCCGACCTGTGGCGCAAGGACACCGCCGGGCGCATGGAGACGAACAACAACAATAACGGCGGGTACGCGCATCGGCACGGGTACATACACGGCAGCCGCGAGTTCGACATGATAGAACGCCTGCACGTCGACGTGCTCATGCAAAACCGGTACCTGTTGAACGGCGTCGACTTAAAGATGCGACTGGTGCGAAGCAAGGACGCCTTCGCGCTCATGGGCGACGTCGTCGATCCGGGGTTCAAGATCATCCTGCTGGAGGCCTACCTGCAGGTGCGCAAGGCGAAGATGAACCCGGCCGTCCAGCTCGGCCACATCAAGGCGCTAACGCAGGGGTCGGCCAAGTATCCGATGCGCCGTGTCGACTGCAAGGTGTTCTCGATACCGCAGGGCTCGATGGCGCACACGCACGAGAACATCTATCTGGGCACGCTCACGAGACGCGTGTTCATGTGCCTGATCGACAACGACGCCTACAACGGGGCCTACGATAAAAACCCGTTCAACGCGAAGCACAACGACATAAACTTCTTCGTCCTCTTCGTCGAAGGAAGCCCTGTGCCGAGCAAGCCGCTGCAGCCGGACTTCGCGCATCGGCGCTACATCCGAAGCTACATGAACCTGTTCGCCGCGACGGGGAAGGCGTACGAGGAAGAGGGGTTCGACGTTACGCGCGGCGAATTCGGCGACGGCTACACCGTCTTCGGCTTCGACCTGACGCCCGACTGCTGCGACGGTGACCACTTCAACGTCGTGCGTAAGGGGAACCTGCGCACCGAGATCCACTTCGCGCTGGCGCTCGCCCGGACGGTGAATGTCGTCGTGTACGGGGAGTTCGAGACGGTGCTCGAAGTCGACAAGAACCGGAACGTCGTGTACGACTTTTGAGATGGACACGTTTCAGCTGATACGTCGCCTGGCGATCGACGCGTACACTAAAAACATCGTCGTGGGCGTCGTGCCCAAAGACGAGCAGCCGGGGCGGCGGCTCACCGCCTACCCGACAGCGTTCGTGTGCAACACCGACGACGGCGACGAACCGGGGGAGCACTGTGTGGCCGTCTACGTGGACGCCGACCGGCGAGGCGAGTTCTTCGATTCGTAACGCCGTCCGCCGCGGCACGCCGACTTCCGCGCCTTCCAGAGCCGCAACTGCGACTCGTGGACGTACAACGACAAGAGACTGCAGAGCGGCATATCTAACGTGTGCGGACAATATTGCGTCGCCTTCCTTCTCTTACGATGCCGCGGAATGCCGCTAAGCGGCTTCCAGTGCATGTTCGGCCCCGATAGGGTGGCCAACGACTGTCTCGTATTCGACTGGCTAAAGCCGCATTGAACGCTGCCTATTATCGCTTGCTATTTGTATTAGACGACCGAGTATCCGAACCGACTTTGTCGGACCCGCCGGTCGCGGGCTCCTCGCCGCTCTAGGCAGGCAAGACCGAAGTAGTGAGGTTGTATTGTATTGCGTCGCCTACCTGCTCTTATTACGAGACCGCTAAGCGGCTTCCAGTGCCTGTTCGGCCCCTGCCTACTAAAACCGCATTGAACGCTGCTTATTATCGCTTGCTATTACCGGAAGTAGTAATGTGAAAATAAAACGATGAAAACTGTACCGAGTGTTCAAATTTTTTTATTCGTACACACACACATACATACATGCCATAGGGGTAGGTCCCTACCCCTAGGGTCCTTAGGTAGGTCCCTACTCCTAGGGTCCTTAGGTAGGTCCCTACCCCTAGGTGAGGGAGGAAGGTACCTTGTTATACGAGTATCGGCGCCGTGGTGACGCCGTCGTCGAGCACGCTACGTTTGGCGTAAAAGTAGCTCAACGCCGCGCGCTCCTGAATGTACGTCAGCACGGACGACTCTTTCACTTGGAAGCCGCGGTTCCAGCCGCCGGCGCTCCGTTGGCTGCGCAGCACGCCGAGGAAGGCGTCCTTGTCGACGTCGTTCTGACGCTTGGTCAGGCCCTTCGTACTGTACTTGTCGCCGCCGCCGTCGCCGCCGAAACAGTAGTACGTCTTGCTGCAGAGTGCGAAGATCCCGCGACCGGACCATTCCTCTTTGAAGAGGCCCGGCGTTCGCTTGTCGTACTGGCGCCGTCGCGCGCAACAGTCGGGCGCGTCCCACGCTTGGCCGGCGAGCCGGCACCGCACGTACGACTCTGCGTGCGCGTCGCAGTGTTCCGACGGGATCCACTCGCCGCGGTGTCGAAAGTTGTGTTCGCGCTTGGCCGTCGCCACGAGCTCGTCGAGGTGGCACCCCGCCAGGCTCAAATACGCCGAGTCAGTGTCCATCGCGCAGTACTGGAACAGGGGGCGCGGAATGTAGGCGGCGAAGAAATCGTAATAAAACTCCAGCATGCGCAGTTCGGCGTACTGATATAAGAAGTAGCCGATCTGGACGGGCAGCGCATACCGGGCGGTTCGCTTGTTCAGCGCCACGTCGTAGAGGCCGTCGGGGACGACGACGTCGAGCTGGCGGAAGCGACGAATGTTGATCAGCGTCGCGGCGCCGGCGGACGTGCAAAACTTGATGTCGCGGTGCAGGTCGACGCGTGTGATCATTTTCCCGTAGGAACTGTTGCCGAGCAGTTTAAACGTGTCGGCGATGATGGCCTTGTCGGGGTCGGCGTCGCCCGCGCGTCGCGCGGTGGAGACCGTGTCGCCGAAGGGCCGAAAGCACGATACCGGCTCGTACTCGACGTTCTGTTAGACGCGCTAGACGACGAGGCCGTGCCGCAGATACCATCGCAGTAGCGGAGTCGCGAGCAGAATCTTGGCGCCGAAGAAGCTACCCACGAGTGTGCGCTGAGGCCGGACGAGGATCTCGTGCGTTTCGGCGTAGCGACGCATGAACGGGCTGAGATCGTCGCGCGAGATGTAGGCGTTCTTGAAGATCGGCTGCATCTCGGCGAAGGCGTCGCGCAGCGCCTCCGGAACGGCGATGCCGCACTCGACGAGGCCGAACAGCGTGCCGTCGAGCACGGCCTTCAGGATCGTCGGCCGCGTCACTGGCACTCCAACATCTCGACGACGACGACGAAGCGGCGAAGGTAGGCCGTGACGGCGACCGTCTCGGCGTACAGTTGGCTCATCGGCTTACCGTTCACCGCGTTCGTCTCCGTTCCTGTGCAAGGGCAGCCGTGGAAGAAGCACCCTTGGAACTGGTACGCCGTACGCGTCGCGCAATACCAGCCGTCGATCCGGTACTTGCCGACGCGCTTCTCGCGCCCGTTGCGCTGATGACGTATGTGTGCCCCCGTCCGTGCCGCCTCCCACGTCAGCCACTCGACGGCCAGGCGGCCGTAGCGATGCACGCGCTCCGGCCGAAAGGCGTTGTCCATGCGACGGCGCGTGTACCAACCCGTCCGTATCTCCTGCGTGATCGCCCATAGGTAGAGGCCGTTTGCACCGAAGCCGACAATCGAGCGGCAGGGCCGCGCCGTCTCGCCGTACTCCTCGCGCCGGAGAGCGGTCACGCCAGCCTCGTGATAGCGCGCGAAAATGATCGAGGGGCCGCCGATGATCTGCGATTGTAGGAGCCGGTGCAGGTCCTTGTTCGATTCGTTGAAGAGCGTGAAGTAGAGCGACGACGGCAGATCGTTGAACAGGTACAGCAGCGTCAGGCCCGGTACGCTGATGGCGTCCTTGAACATGTCGATGAGGCGCTGCCGATAGAAGGCGAACTGCTTGTCGACGGCCTCCAGGAAAGGCACCACGTCCCTATTGTTATACCACACGAGGTAGTCCCGCAGCGTCGTCATTCCCTCGACGCGCCATACCCGCACGCAACCCTCGTACTCGGTGGCGGAGATGCCTTCGCTCTTCAGACGGCTGTAGAACGCCTCGCGCGGCGGCAGCTGGGTCTCGTCCAGTTTTCGCAGGTCGTCGAGGTATTCATAGGGAAAGTGCCCCTTCGACGCATCCCAGCCGTAGGCCGTCAGAAACCTGGCGTAGCTGACGCCGGGGGCCAGGTAGTTGGTGATCTCCAGGAACTTGAGCGTCGCCGTCGTCAGGCACATGAAATTGTTCTGACGCTTGATCGTAAACGCAGACGAGATGCTCTGCGCTTCGCTGGTCATGAACAGGGGCGTCAGATATTTCTTGACGACGTTGAAGTCGTACTTCGCCGAATTGAAGCCGAGGACGGGGAGGCGGCGCAGGTGCTTCCACAGGCGATCGCTGAGCACCGTGTACGGGCTCTTATCGCGCGCCGCTTCCGCCGCCGTCGCGTGCGCCCGCCATTCGGCGTCGAGCGCGTCGATCGCCTCGAAAGTCGCGTCGAACGACGGCCGCAGATCCGCGCACGTCGCCTCGCTCATGGCCTCCAGGGCGTCGATCAGGCGCTTCGCGAGTTCGCCAGAATCGCCGGACGTGACGAAGCACCGCGCCGTCTCGTGCCCGGGGACGTTCGAGGAGACGCTCACATTAGTAGCTCGTGTCGCGCAATCCACCGGCATTTGGCGCTGTCCGCCGGCAGGTCGCGATCGTCGAAGTAGCACTCGAAGTCGTACGTCGCTCTGTACGGGTAGTAGCGCAGGCGTTCGTCCACGTAGACGTCCTCGTCCTCCAGCTGCTGAAACACGGACGGCGTCGGATGGTAGACGTCCAATCCGTCCCCATGAGCCAGTCGGCCACTTGTCGCATGAGGGCGCCCTCCGAACTGCGATCGCCGCGTACGCAACGCTCTTCCAGCACCGAGAGGATACGAATTGCGGGCAACAACAACGTCTGCTGCAGAAAGCTGTCGAGTGCCACTGAAAAAAAACATATATTCAGTGCCGCCACGTTTTCGTACAGAAGGTTGTACCGTCGGCTCGGGTTCCTTCCTCTATAGCCGCACATGTGAACGAAGGGGCACCCCTCCTCGGGAGGGCACTCACCACATTCTAGGCGCGCGTTGTCCATTACCCGTTCGCCGACTAGCTCGGCAAATGTGGACATCATACAGCGCTGCCGGCCGGCATACGAATGAAGGACGCTCCATTCCGAGTCGGCCTGAAGTGTGCCCACGACCACGGGGACGGGGTTTTTGGCGCGGGCCCACGGAATATAGTCCTCTGATGAAACAGACAGCACATCCGCAAGTAGTGAAGGCGATAACAGCGCTGCTACGGTTGTCGGCAGCACCGGGGTTAATGCAACGTACGTGGGCGCAGCGTCGCTCACCGGCGAAATGGGCTGTGTGTCTTCCTCAGTGGGGTGCGGCCAGTACGTCATCGCACCTTCTCGGTGTAGACGAGAAGGCGTTTCCTTCTTGGCGCGCTTCTCGGCGGGAGGCGTCCACTCAGCATCCTCATCGAGAATACCACGCAAAGCAGCAGCGATTACAACGTCCTAGAAAGCAACAACCAAGCGTTAGTCATTCAAGTGTGATGAACATCGTATACGTGCGCCTTGGGCTCGCTCGCCTTCTTCGACAGGACCCGCACATCACGGACAGTATACGTGTCCAGTATACCACCCCAAACGACCTTGTGCACGGTTGCCTCCAAGACTGTGCCGATCAGGCTCGCCACAAAGATATTGCGCAACTGGTCTGGCAACAGGCCGGACACATATTCGGCATCGTAATCGCCGATCGCCAATATCGTTTCGTCGAACAGCGTAAGCCAAATACTGGACTCGTCCTCGTCGTCGTCGCCGTCGTGTCCTTCCATCAGGACGCGCACCGAGAAATACGTCTTCGCTTTCGCCTGCACACCATGTACAACGCACACCCGACCACCGCTTTCAAGGCCTCGTACTTTACGCTTACAAACGGAGCAGCCGATGTACGTACATTTACTTTTCCAGCCCACACCAACGATTGTTAAGGGTGTAACAATCTTATACGTGCCATCGCAGGCTAACACGAACTCTTTCAGAGACACCTCGGGCGTCAGTGTGCCCGCACTCACCACGGCCTCGAACGTCGACTCCGACTTAGACTTAGTAGGCGCTACGTCGGCAGTCGGAATCATCACCCCCTTCGGGGAGGCGGCCGCCGAAGGAGGTTTCGTTTTGTCGCCAGACGCCACAGTTGAAGTCGCCTTCAATTTGCTCTTCTTCGGGGGCTCTCCGTGAACAGGTGGAACCATGGTCAACAACGTTCTGCAACGGCAACGACACACCAAGTTATTGCAACGGTAACCAACATACAAAGTTACTGCAACGGTAACACCACCACACCGAAGATACATAGTCGTTCTCCGCCCGGCCCACTATATAGCCGCTTTGCACGCGGCCCCCATAAGTGTGCACGCGGCCCCCATGAGTGTGCACGCGCGCACCACGAAACAGCCAACTCTAACAAGGTTACTAAAACTGAAAAAAAACCTCTCGGTCAGCCTAGTGCACAAACAGAACGCCGCTTTTATTTTCTAATATAAGCTTACCATACGATTCTCCAGTCCCTACTGTATATTATTATCCGCTTAGTTTGCGCGCATTTCACCTTTAACTGCCGTTTTAGACACTTACAAACAGTTACATAAGCGCGTTATATAAACAGTGACGTCAGCCCCTCATGCAAATCTACGGCGTACGTGTCTACACGTCGCCGCTCTAAAACAACTGCGCAATTCGTACGTATGTACACGTCGCCGCGCCAAAACAACTGCGCAACAACTGCGCAATTCATTTATCACGATGGAGCCGCCCAACGATGAGCGCCAGACAGACGAGCCGACCCCCCGACAACTACAAAACAGGTACGTTTTCCTAACACGGCTTTCCTTCGTATCACATTACTGCTTTCTTTTTACAACGTTCACTAACTAACTAACTAGCTGCTTTCTTTTTTCAAAGTGGTTAATCTACCTTTATTTACAGTGTGCCGCCTCCCCAAGCCGCCGAGAATAGTGTGCCGCCTCCACAACCCGCCGGGAATAATGCGCCGCCACACCGACCCCTACGCCCCGTAGAAAGGTACGTTCAACGATACTAACTAAATATAAAATAACGCTTCCAATTTATTTATAACTTCTTACCTTTATTTACATTTTCAAAAGTCATCTACCTTTATTTTACAGACGCCTATTACGGGCTTTGATGAAGCTGCTTTCTTTTTCAAAGTGATTAATCTACCTTTATTTACAGACGCCCAATTACGGGTTTTGATGAAACTATAGCTGCTTTTCCAGGTTAACGTGCGCCCCTCTAAAAGGTTATTTACAAGCGCCCCGTTACAGACTTTAATGAATACTGCTTTTTCAGCCCCCCACTAAAACAGACGCACCATTACTTTAATACTTTTCATACTTGCAGACGCCACATTGCGGGGTTTGACACGATCCAGATAGGGCAGACGCAAACCCTTATACTCCCCTCTCGACGGAATGGATTTATACAGCCGACGAGAATACCCCCGTTCGAAATACTTTTAGTGGACCTAACCCCGCGCGAAAATAGGCCTGGGGGTACATTGTACATTGGTCGTCGCCGTCGTCACACTACCGACAATTAATAACACTTTCCTTCTCCCCACAGAACGCACCTATACGTCATCGCACCAGAACTAGTTCTCCAGATAGGGCGGGCGCTAACCCTTGCGCGCCCCTCTCGCCGGAATGGGTTTATACAGCCGACGAGAATACGCTTACGCCCTACCGATATGATTTTGGTTGACCGAACCCCGCGCGACAATAGGCCTGGGGGCACAATGTACTTTGTCGTCGCCGTCGTCACACTACCGACAATTAATAACACTTTCCTTTTCCCCACAGAAGGAACCTATATATCATATCGCCAGAACTCGTTCATCGGACGTACGCCATAGGCCGGGGCGTTGTCGTCCACTTCATAGAGCCAGCACATCGCCAAATCATTTTCGCATCAACGCCACCTTCACGTCCGACATTATCCGTCGAGCCAAGACAACACACCGAACCACAAAACAGCGACGACGACAACGACGAAACAGAAGAAGAAGACACTTTCATCGAACCATTCTCATTTGCATCCATATTCCCAAGGCCTCGTTTTCTGCTCCCCTCATTCGCGCCACCCATGCCAGCCCACCTTTCCATCCATTTAGGCTATCCTCCACCAACACCCGGTCGCCACGGATTCGGGCCACCACCACCCAATCATCACCCCCATCAACGATTTCAACCGCCCCAATAGCACCGACATGTTCATCCACCACCATCCGATCAACGCTTTCCACCGCCCCCATAACACCGACGTCTTAACAATAAAATGTATTCTCTCACCGTTTGTTTCTGTTTTTCTTTTCGCACAATACGCGCCACCAGCATTCCAACTCATGCACAAATAAAACCATTCCAACTAATGCACAGCCAGCTTATTCGGACAGCCAACAACAAGCGCCAGTACAGCGTCCCAACAACAGGTCTTCGGCACCACAAGCCTAATGCACACGAATCAGCTGTTACCGAACGCCTGCCTATAGCCAACTAGCACACCGCGTATGCTGACAGTCAAAATAAACAAACCCCCGCTTAACGCTTAACGCTCATACACTGCATGACAATACACGCCGACATTCGACCCCCCCCCCATTCGGCAGTGAGTCGTGAAAACTAGGCCACCGTCCGATTAGCGCCTCGCTGATCCCACCAGGCACGCCACTGCACAGCGTTACAGCCCTAGAAGCTGCTAGAAGCTTCTAGAAGCTTCCCCACCTCACACACAGTCCCCGAATACCTAATTAATACTAATTTGTTGAGAATTACTATTTTTAGTTATTGCTAACGCTCTCCTCCAATGATTGCGCTACTCACTTGTTACTAATTAGTACTTAATTACGCTAATTAGTCACTAAATGACTAACTACTATTTTTTTCTTATTGCTAGTGCCGCCCTCTAGTGATTGCGCCACTCACTTGTTGCTAATTAGTACTTCTTAATTACCCGAATTTCTTACCTATTTAGTGCCTAATTAGTCACTAGATGTCGACACACTCTTTCTAGGGGGAGGAGCTCGGAACCCATCAATCACTCTTTTTTGACACATTCCTAAGTGCTCATGGCTTATAAAAAACGTAGGAATTCTACTTATAAAAAACGCAAACATCAAAGGATTTTGGGTCAATCCGGGGATGCTCCCTACCTACCTATTACTTGCAACTCTGATGACGGTTCAGTTTAAATGTTCGTGGAGGGCTTAGCCCCAGCCCCAGTCCCCCTTCCGACGCATAGGCTATTAGTTTTCTTCATATTAAATATTATTTATTAGCATTAATATAGTTCGATGACATAGTCATCTGGATATCACAGAGCAGATAGTGCGTTCATATGTTGATGATCCAGGAACTCGGCAAAGACCAATCGATCGTGTCAATCGTATTTCAATGACAGTTCGACAACATGCTTATAACTCTCCAGGTCAGGAGCTAGGGTCTTCCAAGCACCTACCATAGAGAAACGCACAGAGAAGCGCATAATTATAAACACGCACACGAACAGGCATTACTTACTTAGACTTAGTTCCTCCTGTTCCTTTCGGGACATCGGGCGACGAGCTTTCTCCATCTACTACGGTCTTTCGCAATTTCTTTGGCCTCATTCCAGGTGATTTCCATCTCTGCCAGATCTTCTTTAAACGTCTTGCGCCAGGTCTTAGTCGGCCTTCCTCTCCTTCTATTTCCACCTTCAGGCACCCATTCCATTGCTACATGTGCTGTTCTCTCTCTTGGTAGGCGTAGGATATGTCCCGCTAGTCTTCGTCGTCGAGACTTAACTATGTGATGCAGGCTGTCCAGACCTGCCCTCCTCATCACTTCTTCATTTGTGGTGTGTTCTCTCCACGATATGCCCAGTATGAACCGGAGACATCGTCGATGAAATACGTCTAGTTTTTTTGATATCCTCGCCGTATTCTTCCACGTTTCACAGGCATATATCGCTGTTGGTATTACGAATGACATGTAAAGACGTAGTTTTATGTCCTTTCTGATGGTGTTACTGGACCATATTGGACGTAGTCTTTGGAACACTGCTGATGCCTTGCCTATCCTCGCTCGTATATCTACTTCCGCATCGCCTTTCCTAGAGATGTAGCTTCCAAGGTAAGGGAAGTTCTCGACGCATTGCAACTCTTCCTGACCGATCACAATGTGGGGGTCAGATCCATCACCAGCTGACAATGTTTTTGTCTTCCCATAGCTGATTCGTAATCCGACCATCTCTCCATTTTTGTTTAAATTATTGGTCATCTCTTGTAGGATCTCCGGCGTGTGGCTGAGCAGTGCAATATCATCGGCAAAGTCAAGGTCTGTCAACCTATTATTTATCCATTTAACACCAAAGTTCGGATCTTTCATCGTTTTCCTCATGATGAAGTCGATAACAACAACAAAGAGGAAAGGGGACAGGATGCAACCTTGACGTACACCTGTCTCTATATCGAACATGTCTGTGTAGCCATCGTTGGTCTTGATGCAGCAGTTGGTGTTTCGGTATAGCGATTTGAAAATGTCTATATATTTGCTTGGTATGCCGTATAGCTTCAGGATTTGCCACAGCGAATTTCTGTGGACACTGTCGAAAGCCTTCTTAAAGTCAATGAAATTGACTAAAAGAGGTATCTGGAACTCTGCTTTGTTCGATGATGTTTCGCAATGTGAAGATCTGCTCACAGCATGACCTTCCTCTTCGAAAACCAGCTTGTTCCTCCCGGAGGTGTTGGTCAACTGCTGTCTTCAGCCGGTTTAGGATCACACTGCAGAACACTTTTCCAGGTACTGACATCAATGTTATTCCTCGCCAGTTATTGCAATCGCTCAGGCACCCCTTCTTTGGTAACGTCACGATCACTCCTCGTCTCCAATCATCAGGAACTTCCTCCTCAGACCAGATCAGATTGAACAAGTAGGTTAACTCGTCTACAACCCCGTCCTTGCCATGTTTCAATAGTTCGGCCGATACTTCATCAAGGCCCGCTGCCTTGTTGTTCTTGAGGCTATCGATGGCTTTGGAAACTTCTGCCCTGGTGATGTCATTGGTGATGACATCAAGCTCTTTTATGTTTGGTTCCTGTTCGAAGTTGAAGAGTGTGGTTGGTGTTGGTTGATTTAGTACTTCTAGGAAGTGTTCAATCCACCTCGTGTCTTGTTCCTCGTTTGTTAGAAGCACTCTGCCATCTTTGTCTTTTATTGGTATGTTGGAATTGCTTTTCGCGGTAGTTAGCTCTCTCACAATCCTATACAGCGTTTTCGAGTCATTCCGTTCTGCTGCTGTTTGTGCTTCTTTACCTTTCTCTTCTAACCATTTCCTCTTATCTGTCCTACAGCTCTTTTTACTTCTTTGTCCAGTTTCCTGTATTCCTCATCTGATGATCTCCATTGTTGGATGTTTCTAGCTGCTTGATCTCTTCTGATCTTCGTATCCTTCCTTTTATCAATCAGTTTCCACGAGTCTCCAGTAATCCACTGTTCTCTGTTGGATCCTCTTCTCCTTCCTAACACTACATTCGCGCTCTCCTTTACGGCTTGAAGGAATAGCTGCCATTTGGTGAAGTGTCTCAATGTTCACAAACAATGTAGGCTGGGTGTATATATAATCAATTCACTGTGGCATATATCCATGCAAGTGAAGTGTCTCAATGTTCACAAACAATGTAGGCTGGGTGTATATATAATCATTTCACTGTGGCATATATCCATGCAAGTGAAGTGTCTCAATGTTCACAAACAATGTAGGCTGGGTGTATATATAATCAATTCACTGTGGCATATATCCATGCAAGTGAAGTGTCTCAATGTTCACAAACAATGTAGGCTGGGTGTATATATAATCAATTCACTGTGGCATATATCCATGCAAGTGAAGTGTCTCAATGTTCACAAACAATGTAGGCTGGGTGTATATATAATCAATTCACTGTGGCATATATCCATGCAAGCAAGTGAAGTGTGTCAATGTTCACAAACAAGGTTGCCTGTAGGAAAGGGCTGTCGTCTGGCTACGGGCTGTCTCCATTGGGGAAAGAGACGACTCTGATTTCCTACGGTCTTGCTAACCGAACAGAGGAGTTCCTGGTGTAATGCACACCACGGCATGTTGAAGTGTACCCACAACTTCCTAAAGTCCCTGTCATACGCAAGAAAAACCTTGGGTGGTGAATTGGAGGCCATGGTCCGGATGATCTGCATGTATTTCATGATAGCCTGTGTCTCCAATGGGCAGTGTTGTGTATATATGGCCATGAAAATGAGGAAAGCAGCTGACCACTGCTCGATGTTAGCAATTTTCTTTATGACCTGTGACTGAGGTTGGTCAAAGGTGAGATTGGAAGACATATGTTGTTTCATGCGTTGCTTCACTAATTAGTAAAGCCAAATCAATATACTGGTTGAACCAAATTCTGTCTTTAATATTTTGGTCCACCAGGCTACCAAGCATTACCACTGCCAATGCCCTCATGTTAGAGGGGTATTGAGGTAATTCCTCACCTAGATCACCCATGCTTGACTCAGTGGCCATTGCAGCTGACCTGGTCACTGCTGGTGCTGCTAATCCAGCTGCCGCTGGGGTCGCCTCCCTTGCTACCTGAGAGGATGCAGCCATCCCCATGACCGCCTCCCTCATTGAAGTACTTTCTATTTCCCTCGTCATTAAAATGTACTCCATCAAGTAGGTACTGCTTCCAGTCAGACCACACGCCACGATGCGACCAGAAATCAACAGTGTCAAAACATTTGGTGGCCTCGTGCATATGCTTATTATAAAAAAAAACTTATTAAAATCGTAATCCACTAGATAAACAGATGCGCTAGCATCACTGTACAACATTTACAAGATTACAACGCGACGGATCCCTGCCATCACAGTTAAATACGTTGCGAAAACCAACACTTTATCGCCCACTTCATTATGTCCACTATTCGTTAAATCGTTCGTTGGCGAACAAAGGAATATCCCACAATAGCAATGTTTACCGTCTCCATCACTGCGATCGCAGTGCAATTAAACAGACAACCGGTCAAAAGGAATCACGACGATAGCGTCTAACAAATAGAATAGAAATGTCGCGTCAACATGAACCACGTAGCAGTATTTTTGAGAAACAAATTTCAAAAATGTTGACAAACAATGTAGGCTGGTTGTAGATATGATGAATTCACAGTGGCATATATCCATGCAAGCAGGTGAAGTGTGTCAATGTTCACAAACAATGTAGCCTGTGGGAAAGGGCTGTCGTCTGGCTACGGGCTGTCTTCATTGGGGAAAGAGACGACTCTGATTTCCTACGGTCTTGCTAACCGAATGGAGGAGTTACTGGTGTAATGCACACCACGGCATGTTGAAGTGTGCCCTCAACTTCCTAAAGTCCCCGTCATACGCAAGAAAAACCTTGGGGGTGAATTGGAGGCCATGGTCCGGATGATCTGCAAGTATTTCATGATAGCCTGTGTCTCTAATGGGCATATTTGTGTATATATGGCCATTTTAGAACCGTAAACATAAGCACAATAAAGACGATAACAAACAACAGTGTGAGTGATAAATGACAAACTGTATTTCTCTAGTTTCCGTCGTCGATACCAGTGAACGAAACTGTATGTTTAGTGTCCCTACAGTATACCCCGCGCCAGTCACGACAGTAGCGTTTTAGGCAATGTTTCTGAATCGAATCGGCGGACGCACTGTTCTGTTAGACCGCCGCACGACCAAGTCTTCCACACGATCTTCGTTCCGGTCGCCGTTTGCTGTGCCGACGACGTCGGTGGTCGGTTCACGACGATCCGTCTCGTCCTCGTAGAAAGGTCGTAGTCTGTCCACTGAGACAGTATCCTCGCGATTCTCCATCTGCAGACGGAAGCACTTGCCCCAGCGGCGCAAAACCCGAAATGGGCCCGTGTACTTCGGAACGAGTGACGGTTGCACCTTGTCTGCGCGCACTAACACTCGCGTCGCCGTCCACAGATCGTGCGGAACATGTGAGCGACCTCGCTGTTTTCCATGCCACGGATTTTCGTTGAATGTCTGAGCCGCCATAGCCGATGACAACTCTTTGCCGAACGAGGAGGTGTCATCGATACTAGCTCGTTGCACAACCAGCTGACCTGGTAGTGCAGGTTGCTGACCAGTGACTAGGATGGACGGAGAAACACCCGTGTCGAGGTTAGCTGCCGCTCTCAATCCAAGCATCACCCACGGGAGTTCTGCTAGCCAATTCGTTCGTCCGAGAAGACGGGCACGAAGAGAGTTCTTTAAACAACGATGCATACGTTCAATTTTCCCATCGTGTTGGGGATGGTAACTTGTAGTTGGGTCTCGTGCAATTCCCATCAGGCTGCAAACCTCCAACCACAAGTCTGACACGAACTGTGAGCCGCGGTCGGATGTGATGACATCTGGCACGCCCAAGCAAAGTGTTCTTGCCTTCACACGCTGGGTGGACCAACTATATCGATGTGAATATGGCTGAATCGTTTAGTAGGCGCAGGCAATCGTTCCAGTGGCATTTTCGTATGCACGTGAATCTTGGCTTTCTGGCAAGATTCACACGATTTCGTCCATTTCGCGACATCCCTGCTGATACCTTGTCACCAGTAGGAACGCTTGATGAGGATCAGTCCGACCTTTAAACCTGGGTGTGCGAGACGATGGAGATTGTCAAACACAATGCGCTGTAGTGTGGTCGGAACGAGAATGCGCGCGGGCGTAGCGCTGATGTCCGCCCACACACTAGTGCCGTCCTCACATTCGACCAAGGCTGGTCTGAACCTGGATGCAGAAGAACGATGATGAGCAATCCAGTTCTGCAATGGCTGATCGATTTCTTGTACAGACCGGATATCTGAAGGTGAAGGCAAGGCGACGAGTTGTGCTGGTCGTGGTGTGAAAATCGCACAACACGCAGTACGGTTATCAGCGTCTGAGAACTCATGACGAGTGGAGGGTAAAGACGAAGTTGACACCTCCGATGAAGCCGGTGTTGTCACGCAGTCTGCCAATGACGTATTGGCAACATTGTGTGACGGCGTTGCTGGAACAAATACCGGAGCCTGTAGCTGCTTCCTATGCATGTCTCGCTGATGTTTGAGTCGCTGTACGAACATCTGATCAACGAGCACGTCTTCCTGTATCGCATGACGCGATCCTTCTGTCGGTAAGGTATCTGCATGGCACAGATCATCCTGCTGCGACGACCAGATGCCGATGGCGTTCATCGCGGTGGTGACTTTCGACTGCAACAGCACCCGAGACAGTGCATCAGCGACGCCGTTCCGTTCTCCCTTCAGGTAGTATAGTTGTTCCACAAACTGCGATTTTGAGTAAATGGCGCCGCGGGATCGGAAGTGCAGTGTCAGCCTTCTTGGTAACGGAACCAACAAGAGGCTTGTGGTCCGTCCGAACGATGATAGGCTGACCTTCGAGGTACGAACGGAACTTGTCTACCGAATATGACACAGCGAGCAGTTCTCGGT
>CM034533.1:71416148-71480087 GCA_020002185.1 Paraescarpia echinospica | reverse complement strand
AACTGAAAGGGTAGAGAAGGTACTGGGGCATGGCAAGGGAGGGTCTATACTAGTACATGTAGGGACAAATAACGCAGAGAGGGAGGGAACAACTGGGACAGTTCAGAAGTACAGACAGTTAGTGAAGAAGTTAAAGAAGACAAGAGTAGAACAGATTATCCTCTCAGGAATTTTGCCAGTAATGGGAGGAAGGGGGCCGACATATAGAAACTGCAAGAGGATGGCGATCAACGCACCAGTTGAGCAGATGTGTAAAGAAGAGGGGGTGGGATTCGTAGATTTATGGGGATACTTTGTTGGGAGGGAAGATATGCACATGAGAGATGGCCTACATCTAAGTGGAAAGGGGGCAGCAGTTTTCTCAGAGAACTTGCTGCAATCTGTTGACAGTGGGACAGGCTGCATCTATTTAAACTAGATTCGCAGGGGGGATTCACAGAGAAGCCTGAAACTGGAGGCATAGATAAAGACAGCAGAAATAATCGGCAAAGAACAGCCTGGAAAACTGTTCTGAATCAGGATATAAATGCATTTGTTTAAATGCAAGGAGCATAGTAAACAAAAGAAGTGAACTAAACATTATGGTAGAAGATATTGACCCTCACATAATAGGTATAACCGAATCGTGGGCCACCACTGATATATCAGATGCCGAATTGGGACTAACTGGATATGTAATGTTTAGGAAAGATAGAATAGGAAGAAAGGGAGGTGGAGTTATTTTATATATTAAAGAATCTATCCAGGCTTATGAAATAAAATTAGAAAGAGAAGCAGATTGCGAAGAAGCTGTTTGGTGTAACGTAGTTACAGGAAACTCAACGTTAACGGTTGGGTTAGTTTATCGAAGCCCAAACATAAGCATAGAAGAGAATGAAAAAATACAAAACGCTATAAGGGAAGTTAGCAAACAGGACTGTATTATTATGGGGGATTTTAACCACAGGCATATACAATGGAAATCTCTTCAGAGTATGGGGAGTGAGGACCACAAGTTTTTAGTGTTAGTTCAAGATACTTCCCTTTCTCAACATGTGCTAGAACCAACCAGGGGAGAGAATGTGTTAGACATAGTTTTGTCCTCACAGAATGAATTAGTTGACAATGTCAAGATATGTGAGCCACTGGGGAGTAGCGATCACAACCAGATACATTTTACCATCAAAGTAAAATCAGAAAGGAATAGTAAAAAGCAGTATAGGAGAAATTTCCACAAACGAAGGTATAAGGACATGAGGAAATATTTAGCAAAGATAAACTGGAATAACACACTGCAAAATAAGACAGCAACAGAATGCTGGAATATATTAAAGAGTGAAATTAAGTGCATAGTCGATAAATTTGTACCCTTCAAAAAACAAGGAAAACGGTCCAAAAAGAAACACTTATCGAGAAAGCCATTAGAAAAATTAAGTATAAACAAATGATGTGGAAGTCATATAGATGTACTGGAAACGATGAAGACTACAACATTTATAAAGAAGCACTTAATCAAGCTACAGCTGAAATTAGAAATTCAAAGAGAAGCTATGAAAAAAAATTAGCTAGTAATATAAAACATGACAGTAAAAAATTGTATGCGTATATTCGAAGCAAACAGAAAGTTCAGGATAAGGTCGGTCCTCTAGAAGATAGTGATGGAAATACAATATCAGAGGGATTCTTAATGGCAGAAGACCTGAATGAGTATTTTAGTTCAGTGTTTACCAGGGAAGATATTAGTTCACTGCCAGTACCAGAGGCTAAGTTCAAGGGGGCAGATTCAGACTATTTAGGACAGTTAGTTGTAACCTCGGAAATGGTAGCTAAGAAAATAAGGGCTATGAAGGATAATAAATCACCTGGAGTAGACGGGATTCCGCCCAAACTACTATTGGAAATTGTAGAACAAATTAGCTTACCGCTTGCAACAGTTTTCAATTTGTCATTAGAAGAGGGAGTGGTTCCTTTAGAATGGAAAGAGGCAAACATTATACCGTTATTTAAAAAAGTTTCGAGAAACAAGTCAGAGAACTATAGACCAGTGAGTTTAACATCAGTGATTTGCAAATTATTAGAAAGACTAATTAAAGATCACATGGTGGATTTTCTTGTTAAACATAACTTGATAAACCCATCTCAACATGGGTTTTTAAAAGCGAGGTCATGCTTAACAAATATGTTATGTTTTTTGGAAGACATCGCTAGGTGGGTAGATGAGGGATCACCAGTAGATATCATCTATTTAGATTTTCAAAAAGCTATCGACAAAGTACCACATCAAAGATTACTCGTTAAGCTAAAGGCCCATGGCATAGGAAATGGTATAATAAACTGGATAGAAAAATGGCTGAATGACAGAAGACAACGTGTAGTAGTTGATGGGGAGGCTTCAAACTGGAAATCGGTATTGAGTGGGGTACCACAGGGATCAGTACTAGGACCTATATTATTCTTAATATATATCAACGATTTGGACGATGATATAACAAGCAAGGTGTTAAAATTTGCGGATGATACAAAAGTGTTTAGAAGGATTAAAAGTGATGGAGACAGACAGCATTTACAAGATGATCTTGATAGGTTGATCAAATGGTCTGAAAAGTGGCAAATGCTGTTCAATTTGGGAAATGTAAATGCCTCCACACAGGTCATGGGAATGAAGAGGTAAAATATAAAATGGGGGGTACTGTTCTAAGTACTACTATAAAAGAAAAGGACTTGGGGTTAACCATTAGTGCTGATATGAAGGTTTCAGAGCAGTGCGGAATTGCAGCGTCAAAGGGAAATCAAATCCTTGGATTAATTAGGCGAAATATAGCGTATAAGAAAAAGAATTAATAGTACCGCTGTACAAAACAATAGTTAGGCCTCATTTAGAATATTGTATACAAGCATGGAGGCCATATCGCAAGAAGGACATAGATATGCTAGAAAGAGTACAGAGGAGAGCGACTAAAATGATACCAAATCTGAGGGATCTTAGTTACGAAATACGTCTAAAAGAATGTGGTTTAACAACATTAGAGACCAGGAGATTGAGAGGAGATCAGATAGAAGTGTTTAAAATATTGAAGGGTTATGAAAATATTGATAGAAACATTTTTTCTCAGTTAAGAAAAATAGAAGGACCAGAGGACATGAAGCTACATTAGTAAAGGAGCAGTGTAGATTAGATATAAGAAAGTTCTCATTCTCACAAAGGACTGTAAATGAATGGAACAGATTATCTCCTGATTGTGTTGGTGCTAGTAGCGTGAATATGTTTAAAAATAAAATCGACACACACCTTAAAAAGGCGGGATACATGTAGATAAAAAGTATTGGACTCTCGATAAGCCAAAAGGCTTCCTTGTCCACCTGCCATCCAGAGTAATTTTCTGGATGGCAATCTTGTTAAATCTTGTTAAAAGGTCCTACAATAAAAACCAGTTCAACAACGTCCCTGTAAACAAAACTTTACCTCGACGACCTGCTCGTCGGGGTGTTGAATGCCCTCCCGCCGCCTACGAAAAAGCGACGATACATAAACTGTCGACGGCCAGTAAGAGGAGGCGCCGTCGAAAGAAGCAGACGTATTTCCCAGCGCCGCAGGATGGCGTTCGTGCATCGGCAGTCTTTCTAGGGCGTAAAGTCCGAACTGGACCTGTTCAGCGTTCCGACGACGCAGACGAGCATCGAGAGTGGTCAGTGGATCGATCACCAGCCGCTGACGGCCCTCGACGCTGGCGGCCCTATCGAGTTTCTCTTTCCGGGCCCCTGAGACGACTATCTGGACCTGTCGTCCGTTAGACTGTACGTGCGCGCCAAGGTGGTGAAGGGGGACGGCGCCAATCTCGCGAACGACAGCGTCGTGGCGCCCGTCAACAATTGCTGCATTCGATGTTCAGTCAGGTCGACGTGACGCTGAACGGCACGCTCGTGACGCCGTCGACCAATACGTACCCGTATCGGGCCTACATCGAGACCCTGCTCAGTTACGGGACCGACGCCAAAAAGTCGCAGCTCGAGGCCGACCTGTGGGGCAAGGACACCGCCGGGCGCATGGAGACGACCAACAACAACAACAACGGGTTTGCGCATCGCCACGATTTCATACACGACAGCCGCGAGTTCGACATGATAGGACGCCTGCACGTCGACGTGCTCATGCAAAACCGTTGCCTGTTGAACGGCGTCGACTTAAAGATGCGACTGGTGCGAAGCAAGGACGCCTTCGCGCTCATAGGCGACGTCGCCAATCCGGGGTTCAAGATCGTTCTGCTGGAGGCCTACCTACAGGCGCGCAAGTTCAAGTTGAATCCGGCCGTCCAGCTGGGCCACATCAAGGCGCTGACGCGCGGGACGGCCAAGTATCCGATGCACCGCGTCGACAACAAGGTGTTCTCGATACCGCAGGGCACGATGTCACACACGCACGAGAACGTCTATCTGGGCACGCTCCCGAGACGCGTGTTCATGTGCCTGATCGACAACGACGCCTACAACGGGGCCTACGATAAAAATCCGTTCAACGCTAAGCACAACGACATAAACTTCTTCGCCCTCTTCGTCGACGGACGCCAGGTGCCGAGCAAGTCGCTGCAGCCGGACTTAGCGCATCGGCGCTACATCCGAAGCTACATGAACCTGTTCGCCGCGACGGGGAAGACGTACGAGGACGAGGGTTTCGACGTGACGCGCGGCGACTTCGGCAACGGTTACACCATATTCGGCTTCGACCTGTCGCCCGGCTTCTGCGACGGCGAAAACTTCAACGTCGTGCGTACGGGGAACCTGCCCGCCCAGACCCACTTCGCGCTGGCGCTCGCCCGGACGGTGAACGTCGTCGTGTACGGGGAGTTCGAGACGGTGCTCGAAGTCGACAAGAAACGGAACGTCGTGTACGACTTCTGAGATGGACACGTTTCAGCTGATACGTCGCCTGGCGATCGACGCGTACACTAAAAACATCGTCGTGTGCGTCGTGCCTAAAGACGAGCTGCCGGGGAGGCGGCTCACCGCCTACCCGATGGCGTTCGTGTGCAACACCGACGACGACGACGAACCGCGGGAGCATTGGGTGGCCGTCTACGTGGACGCCAACCGGCGAGGCGAGTACTTCGATTCGTACGGCCGTCCGCCGCGGCAAGCCGACTTCCGCGATTTCCTGAGCCGCAACTGCGATTCGTGGACGTACAACGACAAGAGACTGCAGAGCGGTGTATCTAACGTGTGCGGACAATATTGCGTCACCTACCTGCTCTTACGATGCCGCGGAATGCCGCTAATCGGCTTCCAGTGCCTGTTCGGCCCCGATAGGGTGGCCAACGACTGTCTCGTATTCGACTGGCTAAAGCCGCATTGAACTCTGCCTATTATCGCTTGCTATTATTAGACGACCGAGTATCCGAACCGACTTTGTCGGACCCGCCGGTCGCGGGCTCCTCGCAGCGCTAGGCAGGCAAGACCGAAGTAGTGAGGTTGTATTGTAGTGCGTCGCTTATCTGCTCTTATTGCGAAACCGCTAAGAGGCTTCCAGTGCCCGTTCGGCCGCCTATTATCGCTTGCTATTACCGCAAGTAGTTAGGTGAAAATAAAACGATGAAAACTGTACCGAGTGTTCACATTTTTATATTCGTACACTCACACACACACACACACACACACACACACACACACACACACACACACACACACACACATACATACATACCCTAGGGGTAGGTCCCTACCCCTAGGGTCCTTAGGTAGGTCCCTACTGCTAGGGTCCTTAGGTAGGTCCCTACCCCTAGGGAGGAAGGTCCCTTGTTATACGAGTATCGGCGTGGTGACGCCGTCGTCGAGCACGCGACGTTTGGCGTAAAAGTAGCTCAACGCCGCGCGCTCCTGAATGCACGTCAGCACAGACGTCTCTTTCACTTGGAAGCCGCGGTTCCAGCCTCCGGCGCTCCGTTGGCTGCGCAGCACGCCGAGGAAGGCGTCCTTGTCGACGTCGTTCTGATGCTTGCTCAGGCGTTTCGTACTGTACTTGTCGCTGCCGCCGTCGCCGCCGAAACAGTAGTACGTTTTGCTGCAGAGCGCGACGATCCTGCGACCGGACCATTCCTCTTTGAAGAGGCCCGGCGTTCGCTTGTCATACTGGCGCCGTCGTGCGCAACAATCGGGCGCGTCCCACGCTTGACCGGCGAGCCGGCACCGCATGTACGACTCCTCGTGCGCGTCGCAGTGTTCCGACGGGAACCACTCGCCGCGGCGTCGAAAGTAGTGTTCGCGCTTCGCCGTCGCCACGAGCTCGTCGATGCGGCGCCCCGCGAGGCTCAAATACACCGATTCCGTGTCCATCGCGCAGTACTGGAACAGGGGGTGCGGAATGTAGGCGACGATCAAATCGTAATAAAACTCCAGCATGCGCAGTTTGGCGTACTGATATACGAAGTAGCAGATCTGGACGGGCAGCGCGTACCGGACGGTTCGCTTGTTCAGCGCCACCTCGTAGAGGCCGTCGGGGACGACGACGTCGAGCTGACGGAAGCGACGATCGTTGATCAGCGTCGCGGCGCCGGCGGACGTGCAGAACTTGATGTCGCGGTGCAGGTCGACGCGCGTGATCGTTTTCCCGTAGGAACTGTTGCCGAGCTATTTAAACGTGTAGGCGATGATGGCCTTGTCGGGGTCGGCGTCGCCCGCGCGTCGCGCGGTGGAGACCGTGTCGCCGAAGGGCCGAAAGCACGCGACCGGCTCTTACTCGACGATCTGGTAGACGCGCTCGGCGACGAGGCCGTGCCGCAGATACCACCGCAGTAGCGGCGTCGCGAGCAGAATCTTGGCGCCGAAGAAGCTCCCCACGAGTGTGCGCTGAGGCCGGACGAGGAGCTCGTGCGTTTCGGCGTAGCGACGCATGAACGGGCCGAGATCGTCGCGCGAGATGTAGGCGTTCTTGAAGATCGGCTGCATCTCGGCGAAGGCGTCGCGCAGACCCTCCGGAACGGCGATGTCGCACTCGACGAGGCCGAACAGCGTGCCGTCGAACACGGCCTTCAGGATCGTCGGCCGTGTCACGGCGCCGTCGCCGGTCCAGCTCCGCGGCGGCGGTGGAGGCGGCGGTCTTGTCGCGCGCCACTGGCACTCCCACATCTCGACGACAGCGACGAAGCGGCGAAGGTAGGCCATGACGGCGGCCGTCTCGGCGTACAGTTGGCTCATCGGCTTACCGTTCACCGCGTTCGTCTCCGTTCCCGTGCACGGGCAGCCGTGGAAGAAGAACCCTTGGAATTGGTACGCCGTACGCGTCGCGCAACTCCAGCCGTCGACCCGGTACTTGCCGACGCGCTTCTCGCGCCCGTTGAGCTAGTGACGTATGTGTGCCCCCGTCCGTGCCGCCTCCCACGTCAGCCAGGCGGCCGTAGCGGTGCACGCGCTCCGGCCGAAAGGCGTTCTCCTTGCGACGGCGCGTGTACCAGCCCGTCGGCATCTCCTGCGTGATCGCCCATAGGTAGAGGCCGTTTGCATCGAAGCCGACAATTGAGCGGCAGGGCCGCGCCGTCTCGCCGTACTCCTCGCGCCGAAGAGCGGTCACGCCGGCCTCGTGATAGCGCGCGAAAATGATCGAGGGGCCGCCGACGATCTCCGATTGCAGGAGCCGGTGCAGGTCCTTGTTCGATTCGTTGAAGAGCGTGAAGTAGAGCAACGACGGCAGATCATTGAACAGGTACAGCAGCGTCAGGCCCGGTACGCTGATGGCGTCCTTGAACATGTCGATGAGGCGCTGCCGATAGAAGGCGAACTGCTTGTCGATGACCTCCAGGAAAGGCACCACGTCCCTATTGTTATACCAAACGAGGTAGTCCCGCAGCGTCGTCATTCCCTCGTCGCGCCATACCCGCACGCAACCCTCGTACTCGGCGGCGGAGATGCCTTCGCGTTTCAGGCGGCTGTAGAAGGCCTCGCCCGGCGGCAGCTGGGTTTCGTCCAGTTTTCGCAGATCGTCAAGGTATTAATAGGGAAAGTGCCCCTTCGTCGCCTCGCAGCCGTAGGCCGTCAGAAACCTGGCGTAGCTGACGCCGGGGGCCAGGTAGTTGGTGATGTCCAGGAACTTGAGCGTCGCCGTCGTCAGGCATATGAAATTGTTCTGACGCTTGATCGTAAACGTCGACGAGATGCTCTGCGCTTCGCTGGTCATGAACAGGGGCGTCAGATATTTATAGACGACGTTCAAGTCGTACTTCCCCGAATTGAAGCCGAGGACGGGGAGGCGGCGCAGGTGCTTCCATAGGCGGTCATTGAGCACCGTTTACGGGTTCTTATCGCGCACCGCCTCCGCTGCCGTCGCGTACGCCCGCCATTCGGCGTCGAGCGCGTCGATCGCCTCGAAAGTCGCGTCGAACGACGGCCGCAGAGCCGCGCACGCCGCCTCGCTCATGGCCTCCAGGGCGTCGATCAGGCGCTTCGCGAGTTCGCCCGAATCGCCTGACGTGACGAAGCAGCGCGCCGTCTCGCGCCCGGGGACGTTCGAGGCGACGCTCACGCTGAGTAGCTCGTGTCGCGCAATCCACCGGCATTTGGCGCTGTCCGCCGGCAGGTCGCGATCTTCGAAGTAGCACTCGATGTCGTACGTCGCTCTGTACGGGTAGTAGCGCAGGCGTTCGTCCACGTAGACGCCCTCGTCCTCCAGCTGCTGAAACACGGACGGCGTCGGATGGAAGACGCCGCCGGGAAAGACGTGGTGAACGCCGCCCTCGCACGTCGCCTCGTGACGCCGCAGCCGATGGGTGGAGTGGTACAGCGATTCACTGCACTTGCCGCAACGGTACGAACGACAGAACAGCGACACGTCGGTTATAAAGGAACAGTGCGTCTCGAACAGATTGACGCTTATGGTGGTCGGGTAGCGTTGGAGGGAGCGGCGGACCACTTCGGCAGTGGCGCCCTCCGCCGTCAGCCGATACACAGTCACATTCGTTTCGAAGGCCGCCTCCACCCGGCCGAGGTCGTTCAGCGGGACGCCGGCGAACGCGCGGTAGGGTTGGCCGCCGGCGTCGTAGTCGGCGTAGAGCCTTAAGGCGGCGGCCGTCAAATCGTCTGCGCGGAAGTCGGCGCCCCGCTGCAGCGCCAGACAGCGGAAGAGGCACAGGTTGTCGGCGTACGGACGGCCGCTGCGATTGTTCACTAGGCTGATGAGCCCCGAGTTGTTGTCCAGATAGTCGGTGAGGCGCTGCTGGCGCACGCACCCGGTAGGATGGTTGATGATGGCGTTGAGGAAGTACGTTCGTTACCAACTCGGCGATCCACCCCGAGTCGGGGCGCTGCGCGATCACATACTGCAGAACGTCGGGCTGTCGGGTGGGGCGTCGAGGAAACGTTCGAACGACGCGGCATCGGAAACGAGGACGGGCGACTCGAGATAGCGGCCGCAACAGTTACAGGAAGAATGGTAGTAACGAAGTCGGCCCGTCTCCCTGTGCCGAAGGATAAACCCGTACGATAAGTTTATTTTAAAGGCCTGAGTCTGCGCCTCGAACACCAGTCGTAGTCGGTCTTCGTGCGCGACCGTGTCCAAACGTCCGGACAAATGGAAATTATACCTAGATTGGACGGGCCCGCGCGCTACAGACGTACGGATGCTCGCCCAGTGTTCGCGCACGACGCGCTGTAGGTCATCGTCGACATCCGGCGCCGACGACTGTACATCGCTACATACATGGTGCAAACTATCAGAGGGGCGGTCGAACGTTCGATTGCATGTCGGGCACACCTCACTGTCGTTACCGCAAGTTTTCAGATGCCGCATCATACTTCTGTGCTGGACGAACGATCGTTCGCATTTCGGGCACGCGTGCATCGTCGTTCGTTCTAGTCGAGCTCGGAACGCTATTAACTACGACGAATTGCGCCGACACCACTTATAAGGCCGCGCTTAACGACCGCTAGGGGGAGCTGCCATCTTTTTTCTGAACGGCGGTTTGTTTGGAGAATTAACTACGACGAATTGGCGACACCGTTTATAGGGACGGCGGTTTTCGCTCAGCGTTTGTTTGTTTGTTTTCGTTGCCCGAAAGGTGGCAGCCGTCCGTGAACCGATGCAAAGTTTTGTGGCCAACAGGTGGCAGCGCTGACGATTTTGCCGTCCGTGGACCGAGGTAAAGTTTGTTTACAGGGACCGCCAGGTGGCAGCGCTGTCGACTACCACGTCCGTTAGCTGATTTAAAGAGATAGATTTTAGCGCAGCAGCGGCGGAGAAACGACGACGCATTGAATAGCAGCAACGTTTTTTACCTTGCGATGGCGCAGAATATCGACAACAGGAGGCGGGCATTTGTTTGTTTGATACGTTTTATTAAACATCTCCACAGTAAGGCTTTATACCACAGCGGGGCTCGGTTAAAATAAGGCTGCGACAACGAAATGCAAATATAATAATAAAAATGCTTTACGGCCACAACATAGGCCGCCCGAAAAGAGAGAGATGTTGGCGTAGCAGCGGCAGAGAAACGACGACGAATTATAGGAGCAATGTTTTTTTTTACCTTGCGATGGCGCAGAATGTCGACAACAGGAGGCGGACATTTGTTTGATACGTTTTATTAAGCATCTCCACAGTAAGGCTTTATGCCACAATATAAAATAAAGAGGCTTTATGCCACAGCCGGACTCAGTTCATCGGTTAAAATAAGGCTTTATGCCATAGCGAAATGCAAATATAATAATAATGCTTTGCGACCACAACAGCGGTCTATAGACCGCTCGATTAATTCGGCACTGCTACAGCGGGGTAAATACTCAGCACTGCTAATGTTCATCAGCTTTATGCCATAGCGAAATGCTCAATTCGGTCCTACTAATGTTCATCGGTGTACGTAATACGGCTTTATGCCATAGCAAAATGCAAATATAATGTTCAATTCGGCACTAATAAATGTTCATCGATTAAAATAAGGCTTTATGCCTTATGCAAATATAATGTTCAATTCGGCACTACTAAATGTTCATCGGTTAAAATATTAAGCGTTAGGCGGAGAAAACGTCGCCCCATCAGTCGGCGAGGTATTGGCAATGCTGTACGACCAGTCGTCACCGCCCCATCAGACGACGAGGCATGCCCTTTTCAATAGGTACTGCTGTACGGCGACCTCCAATAGCGAGCGATCGAACGACGCCGTCCAATCCGTCACCATGAGCCAGTCGGCCACTTGTCGCATGAGGGCGCCCTCCGAAGTGCGATCGGCGCGTACGCAACGCTCTTCCAGCACCGAGAGGGTACGAATTGCGGGCAACAACAACGTCTGCTGCAGAAAGCTGTCGAGTGCCACTGAAAAAAAACATATATTCAGTGCCGCCACGTTTTCGTACAGAAGGTTATACCGTCGGCTCGGCTTCCTTCCTCTATAGCCGCACATGTGAACGAAGGGGCACCCCTCCTCGGGAGGGCACTCACCACATTCTTGGCGCGCGCTGTCCATTACCCGTTCGCCGACTAGCTCGGCAAATGTGGATATCATACAGCGCTGCCGGCCGGCATACGAATGAAGGACGCTCCATTCCGAGTAGGCCTGAAGTGTGCCCACGACCACGGGGACGGGGTTTTTGGCGCGGGCCCACGGAATAAAGTCCACTGATGAAACAGACAGCACGTCCGCAAGTAGTGAAGGCGATGGCAGCGCTGCTACGGTTGTCGGCAGCACCGGGGTTAATGCAATGTACGTGGGCGCAGAGTCGCTCACCGGCGGAATGGGCTGTAGTCTTCCTCAGTGGGGTGCGGCCAGTACGTCATCGCACCTTCTCGGTGTAGACGAGGAGGCGTTTCCTTCTTGGCGCGCTTCTCGGCGGGAGGCGTCCACTCAGCATCCTCATCGAGAATACCACGCAAAGCAGCAGCGATTACAACGTCCTAGAAAGCAACAACCAAGCGTTAGTCATTCAAGTGTGATGAACACCGTATACGTGCGCCTCGGGCTCTCTCGTCTTCTTCGACAGGACCCGCACATCACGGACAGTATACGTGTCCAGTATACCACCCCACACGACCTTGTGCACGGTTGCCTCCAAGACTGTGCCGATCAGGCTCTCCACAAAGATATTGCGCAACTGGTCTGGCAACAAGCCGGACACATATTCGGCATCGTAATCGCCGATCGCCAATATCGTTTGGTCGAACAGCGTAAGCCAAATACTGGACTCGTCCTCGTCGTCGTCGCCGTCGTGTCCTTCCTTCAGGACGCGCACTGAGAAATACGTCTTCGATTTCGCCTGCACACCATGTACAACGCACACCCGACCACCACTTTCAAGGCCTCGTACTTTACGCTTACGGACGGAACAGCCGATGTACGTACATTTACTTTTACAACCCACACCAACGATTGTTAGTGGTGTAACAATCTTATACGTGCCATCGCAGGCTAACACGAACTCTTTCAGAGACACCTCGGGCGTCAGTGTGCCCGCAATCACCACGGCCTCGAACGTCGACTCTGACTTAGACTTAGTAGGCGCTACGTCGGCAGTCGGAATCATGACCCCCTTCGGGGAGGCGGCCGCCGAAGGAGGTTTCGTTTTGTCGCCAGACGCCACAGTTGAAGTCGCCTTCAACTTGCTCTTCTTCGGGGGCTCTCCTTGAACAGGTGGAACCATGGTCAACAACGTTCTGCAACGGCAACGACACATACAAAGTTACTGCAACTGTAACACCACCACACCGAAGATACATAGTCGTTCTCCGCCCGGCCCACTATAAAGCCGCTTTGCACGCGGCCCCCATAAGTGTGCACGCGGCCCCCATGAGTATGCACGCGCGCACCACGAAACAGCCAAATCTAACAAGGTTACTAAAACTGAAAAAACCTCTCGGTCAGCCTAGTGCACAAACAGAACGCCGCTTTTATTTTTTAATATAAGCTTACCATACGATTCTCCAGTCCCTACTGTATATTATTATACGCTTTGTTTGCGCGCATTTCACCTTTAACTGCCGTTTTTGACACTTACAATCAGTTACATAAGCGCGTTATATAAACAGTGACGTCAGCCCCTCATGCAAATCTACGGCGTACGTGTCTACACGTCGCAGCTCTAAAACAACTGCGCAATTCGTACGTATGTACACGTCGCCGCGCCAAAACAACTGCGCAACAACTGCGCAATTCATTTCTCACGATGGAGCCGACCAACGATGAGCGCCAGACTGACGAGCCGACCCCCCGACAACTACAAAACAGGTACGTTTTCGTAACACGGCTTTCCTTCGTATCACATTACTGCTTTCTTTTTACAACGTTCACTAACTAACTAACTAGCTGCTTTCTTTTTTTCAAAGTGATTAATCTACCTTTATTTACAGTGCGCCGCCTCCCCAAGCCGCCGAGAATAGTGTGCCGCCTCCACAACCCGCCGGGAATAATGCGCCGCCACCCCGACCCCTACGACCCGGAGAAAGTCATCTACCTTTATTTTACAGACGCCCTATTACGGGCTTTGATGAAGCTGCTTTTCCAGGCTAACGTGCGCCCCACTAAAAGGCTATCTACAAACGCCCCGTTACAGACTTATTAAATACTGCTTTTTTGTAGGCCCCACTAAAACAGACGCACCATTACTTTAATACTTTTCATACTTGCAGACGAAACATCGCCGGGTTTGATACACTCCATAAAGGGCGGGGGCAAACCCTTGCGTGCCCCTCTCGCAGGAATGGGTTGATACAGCCGACGAGAATACGCTTACGCCCTACCGATATGATTTTAGTTGACCGAACCCTGCGCGACAATAGGCCTGGGGGCACATTGTACCTTGGTCGTCGCCGTCGTCACACTACCGACAATTAATAACACTTTCCTTTTCCTCCACGGAAGGAACCTATATATCATATCGCCAGAACTCGTTCATCGGACGTACGCCATATGCCGGGGCGTTGTCTTCCACATCATAGAGCCAGCACATCGCCAAATAATGTTCGCATCAACGCCACCTTCACGTCCGACATTATCCGTCGAGCCAAGACAACACACCGAACCACAAAACAGCGACAACGAACTATTATTTATCGATATCACCCCCGAAACAGAAGAAGAAGAAGACACTTTCATCGAACCATTCTCATTTGCATCCATATTCCCAAGGCCTCGTTTTCTGCTCCCCTCATTTGCGCCACCCATGCCAGCCCACCTTTCCGTCCATTTAGGCTTTCCTCCACCACCACCCGGTCGCCACGGATTCGGGCCACCCCCATCCGATCACCCCCATCAACGATTTCAACCGCCCCAATAGCACCGACATGTTCATCCACCACCATCCAATCAACGCTTTCCACCGCCCCATAACACCGACATCTTAACAATAAAATGTATTCTCTCACCGTTTGTTTCTGTTTTTCTTTTCGCACAATACGCGCCACCAGCATTCCAACTCATACACAAATAAAACCATTCCAACTAATGCACTGACTATATTCCAACTAACACACAGCCAGCTTATTCGGACAGCCAACAACAAGCGCTAGTACAGCATCCCAGCGACAATAACAGGTCTTCGGCACCACAAGCCTAATGCACACGAATCAGTTGTTACCGAACGTCTGTCTATGGCCAACTAGCACACCGCGTATGCTGGCGCACAGATAGCTGACAGTCGAAATAAACAAAACCCCGCTTAACGCTTAACGCTCATACACTGCATAACAATACACGCCGACATTCGATCCCCCATTCGGCAGTGAGTCCTTATTCGGACAGCCAACAACAAGCGCCAGTACAGCATCCCAGCGACAATAACAGGTCTTCGGCACCACAAGCCTAATGCACACGAATCAGCTGTTACCGAACGCCTGCCTATGGCCAACTAGCACACCGCGTATGCTGGCGCACAGCCAGCTGACAGCTGACAGTCGAAATAAACAAAACCCCGCTTAACGTTTAACGCTCATACACTGCATGACAATACACGCCGACATTCGATCCCCCCATTCGGCAGTGAGTCGTGAAAACTAGGCCACCAGGCACTAGGCCGCGCCAACTAATCCGTCCGAATAGCGCCTCGCTGATCCCACCAGACACGCCACTGCACAGCGTTACAGCCTAGAGGCCCTAGAAGCTTCTAGAAGCTTCCCCACCTCACACAGCCCCGTATACCTATTTAATACTAATTACTTGAGAATTACTATTTTTTAGTTATTGCTAACGCTCTCCTCCAATGATTGCGCTACTCACATGTTACTAATTAGTACTTCATTACCCTAATTAGTCACTAAATGATTAATTACTATTTTTAGCTTATTGCTAGTGCTCCCCTCTATTGATTGCGCTACTCACTTGTTGCTAATTAGTACTTCTTAGTTACCCTAATTACTTACTTAATTAGTGCCTGATTAGTCACTAGATGTCGACACACTCTTTCTAGGGGGAGGGGCCCAGAACCCATCAATCACTCTTTTTTGACACATTCCTAAGTACACATTACTGGTAAAAAACGTAGGAATTCTACTTATAAAAAACGCAAACATCAAAGGATTTGTGGTCAATCCGGGGATGCTCCCTCCCTCCTTAATACTAGCGTGCTAGCAATGAATAGCAATACTCATAGTGGATTATCGTCGACTACATGGCTAGTGTGCGTCAACCAGGCGTTTTATTTTATCGCCTCTCTAGCAGCGTGCTAGCATTGGATAGTGGATTATCGTTTTGACTACTACAAGGAAGGAGACGGTGACATTTTTTATATTTATTAATATCCACACAGTCAGTATTAGCGGTGGTGATATTCAGATGTCATCGTCGAGGTGATCGGCCCGACCACGCCCGTATGGTCATTGTCTGTGTCAGCTGATCGCCCCGATCGCGACACGTCGTATGAGGCCATCCAGGGGGCGTTGGTCGGGTTGTCATTGGCAGCAGGTCGAGCTGAGCGGCCCGATCGCGACCCGTCGTATGAGACCATCCAGGGGGCGTTGGTCGAGTTGTCATTGGCAGCAGGTCGAGCTGAGCGGCCCGACCACGAGCCGTCGTACGAACCATGAAGGCGGCGCGGGGCTGAGGTGCGACCACGGCGCCAAGCTTCGGACCCGCCGGCACGGAGTGGGGCTGCGGCGCGACTACGGCGGGCGTGAGGGGTGGCGAGGCGCCGGCGTCTGGCTCTTCTACCTCCGTTGGCGCGGGTACAGGAGGTAGCGGTGTCCCGAAACCCCGCCAATCCAGGGGGAGTCCCCGCCTTGATAAATAGTAGACCCTGTAAACATAGGAAAGATCGGTGATTAACGAGTGAAAACGTTAGAAGGCGCTATAGTGAATACTACATAAAGTAACGTACCAGGCGAGTTCGCGTTGCGCAAGCCTTAATTGCGTCCGCAGCTCCTCGTAAGTATACGTAAGACAGTGTGGGGGGAAATGGCCATGTACACTGTGCGAAGTCTGACGATTGTCCCAAAGGCCGAGTAGATGATTGAATGAATAACGCGCGCTTTGCTTGTGCTGTAGGACGCTGGAGGAAAGACCCTAGCCCGTGATCTCGTGTTGGACGGGATAGTGGCGGACGCACTGAGGTCAACGCTCGAGGGTACGGCGGACCCCCTGGACGATCTACCAACGTATACCCCGTGGGAGGTTACGTGCATGGTACCCGACGGTGTGGAAGAGGCTGCGGAATTGGTCTTCGATAACGGGCCGAGAGGACTGATTCGGCGTTGCGTGGGAAAGTCGGGGCCGACCGTCAAGCGCGTGAAATTGGACTCGATCGGTGAGACTTCGTGTAGGTACACGACCCTTCAGCCCCTGCCGACGTACGGTCCCCCGGACGTCTTGTCAATCTCATCGAGCGATGAGCAGCCACCATCGCTGATATCGCCATCCTCACCCGCCCCCGCGGTAACGCCCGACGCGCTGAAAAGCGCCCTGCTGCGAGCGCTTGCCGAGTCTATCGGCTGGCCCGTGCGCGACGCGAGTGTAAGAGATGCGCCCCCTCGCTGATATACGGCGCCGTGACGCATATGTTCGGTTGCCGAGAAAGTGCGAGCGACATTTTCAGTTTCTACTGAATGATTTCATGGGTCGGCCGCTCGTGCCGAGTGCGGTAAGGCTGATGCTACTGCTATGCGACCAGACTTGGTTGCCGGATCGTTTCGAGGAGGCGACGTTCATGAAGAACGTCATCGACTGGTCCCTGACCAACTGGTTGATCTGCGAACACAACGCGGCCCTGGAGACGGCTGTGGAAGAATACATGAGGAGTCGTTGTTGCTGGAAGTAGCCCCTGCTATAAAAACGAACAAATAACGCCTCCTGTAGTAATGAACAATTAGTAGTAAAGTTCTATATGAAAACGAACTGCCTGCTGTAGTGGTGCTATAAAAACGAACAAATAACGCTTGCTGTAGTAGCAACGAACAATTAGTAGTAAAGTTCGCTATATAGTGTGAAAACGAACGGCCTACTGTAGTGGTGAAATTTCGTGTTCGATCTGTATTTACGCTTAATAAAATGTTAAAACCGTATGAAATGCCTCCTTTCTTATGTCTGTCCCGAACATCCACGCATTCACCAAAACAGTCAGCCTGCCGCACGCATTCTAATAATCGGCGAACCCCCGCCTACAGTCAGTTCCAATAATAGAACGCCCGCCTCCTGAACATTCACCAAAACAGTTAGCCCGCTTTCTTCCGCACGCAGTCGGCGAACCCCTGTCAATCACCCCGGCCGCCGCTAAGCGCGGCCTTCACCGAAAAGCTCCAAATATTCACCAAAACAGTCAGCAGCCGCACAATCGCAGTCGGCAAACCGACGTTGTTTACGCTCAACCTCTACTATCAGGCAGCGCCGCGGAATTACGCGCTCAACCACTAGTAGTCAGCGCCGTGCGATCGCGAGCACTCGTTCAACCCCTAGTGTCTTACAACGCCGCTACGCGAGCCGTCATCGCCATATAGGCGGTAGTCGGAGTCCGACAAAGTTAATAACGTTGGCGGGGTTGACTGGGATAGACGCGCGCACTGCAGAGCCTCCCTGACTGACTGACTGACTGACAGTGCTGCCACCTCATGGCGGTCTGCCCTATATGCGGTCTTGTCGACGACCACCCTCTAGCGGCGCACTCGTGCAAGCGCTACAAATGCCCGAATTGTGAGCATGCCTACGTCTACCGTAGCGGTGTAATGAGGCATATGAAGGCAAAGACATGCGAACCGCGGGCCGCTCACGAATGTCCGACCTGCGGAGAGACCTACGGCCAACGTCGAACTATGCTGAGATATATGAGATCGGCGCACCGTAGCCCCCCTAAAGAAGAAGAAGAAGAAGCTGTCCCCGAAATGGCGGTGTCGGAAACGTTACAGCGGGTCGTTCACGAACACTGGTCGAGTACACGTACGTCCACGGCGCACGGCCCTGTTCAGTCGAGGTATAACTTTCACCTGACCGACATGGACACGCAAACGCTCGAGCCGCGACTACGACTGATATTCCAGGAACAGACGCGCGCCTTTGAAATTAACCTAAGTTTTGGGTTTATTCTCAGACATATGAAGACGGGACGTTACCGATACTATCATTCGTCGTGTAACTGCTGCGGCCGGTACCTCGACTCCCCCGCTCTAATTACCAGTAGTCGCTCTTTCGAACGGTTTCTCGAGCGCGTCCGACAATCCGACGTTCTACAGTACGTCGTAGCGCAGAAACCCGACTCGGGGTGGACGGCCGAATTGGTGACTAACGTGACCTTCTTTCTCAATACCATCAAACACCATCCTATCGGCTGTCTCGACGGGCGTCTTCACGCCTACCTACGCACCAGCAAGGCGGTTATCGCTCTAGAAAAATATACACACAGTAGGCCCTACACCGATAATCTGTGCCTCTTCCGCTGACTGGTGCTCTATAGGGGCGCTGACGTAGCCGCTTTGAGAATCCCGACTTTAAACCTTTTCGCGGACTACGCCGCGGGGACGAGCGCCGACGAGTTCGCCGGCGTTCCTCTGACGGCGCTCGATCGGGTGGAGACGGTATTTAAAACCAACGTGATCGTCTATCGACTGGTGGAGGAGTCGGAACCCGGCAACCCGAACGCCGAACTGGTCCGTCGGTCGGCCTATCGCTATCCCACTACTATGAACGTTAACGTTTACGACACCCACTTTTCGTACGTACAGGACGTTTCGCTGTTCTGTCATTCGTACCGATGCGGTAAATGCAGCGACACGCTGTGGCGAACCGCCTACCTATTGAGACGCCACGAAGAGACGTGCGAGGGAGGCGTCCGCCACGTCTACCCCGGCGGGGTCTACCATCCGAACCCATCCGTATTTCAACAGCTGGCCGACGAAGTTATCGACGTGGATGACTCTCTGCGCTACTTTCCGTACAGGGCGACTTTCGACTTCGAATGCTATTTTGACACGCGTGACCTACCGGCGGACAGCCCCAAGTGCCGGTGGCTCGCCCGGCACGAACTTCTCAGCGTGAGTATCGCGTCGAACGTCCCCGGCCACGAGGCGGCGCGGTGTTTCGTCACGACCGGGGAATCGAACAAACTCGCGATGCGCCTGATCGCCGCCCTGGAGACGATGAGCGCGGCAGCGTGCGCGGCGCTGCGACCTTCGTACGAGCCTACCTTCGAAGAGATCAGCGCGTACGAATCCGAATGGGACCTCAAGTGTAAAGAAGAGTCAGCGGGCAAGAACCCGTACACCGTACTCGCCGAGCGCTTGTGGGCCTACCTGCGCCAACTCCCCGTTCTCGGATTCAACTCGGGCAGGTACGACCTGAACGTCGTCAAGAAATATCTTTCCCCCTTCTCATGGGTGAAGGTGGGCGGGACGTGTCGTCGGCCTTCACGATCAAACGCCAAAACAACTTCATGTGTCTAGGGACGGCAACGCTCAATTTCCTGGACATCATCAACTACCTGGCCCCCGTTTTAGCTACGACAAGTTCCTGAAGGCGTACGGTTGCGAGGTGACGAAGGGTCACTTTTCCTACGAGTACCTGGACGAACTGAGGAAAATAGACAGCCGCGGGAGGCCTTCTACAGTTACCTACCCTGTCGCTCGATAGTGGGCTACGATGCGAACGGCCTCTACCTCTGGGCGCTCACGCAAGACATGCGACGGGGTGGTACAGGCGTCGACGCGCGGTGAACGCCTTTCGACTGGAACGAGTACATCGCTACGGCCGCATGGGCGTGGAGTGACTGACGTGGGAAGCCGAGCGTACGGGGTTGGCCATACGACACCAGTTCAAAGGGCGCGAGAAGCGCGTGGGCAAGTGCCGGGTCGACGGGTGGTGTCGAGAAACGAGGACGGCGTACCAGTTTCAAGGGTGCTTCTACCACGGCTGTCCGTGTACGGGTAAAGAGACGAATGACATCAACGGGAAACCTATGCGCCAACTGTACGCCGAGACGTTCGCCACTACGGCCTACCTTCGCCGTTTCGTCACGGTCGTCGAGATGTGTGAGTGCCAGTGGCGCGCGGTGAGACCGCCCCCCGTTCGTCGACCGCGCCGCGACCAACTCACGCGGACGCAGATCTTAAAGGCCGTACGCGACGGTACCCTCTTCGGTTTAGTACTCTGCGACATCGCCGTACCGGACGAGCGGCGCGCCGCCTTCGCCGCGATGCAGCCCGTCTTCAAGAACGCCTACATCGACCGCGACGCTCTCAGCCCGTTCAGGCGTCGCTACGCCGAGACGCACGAGATCCTGAGCCGTCCTCAACGCACGCTCGTGGGGAGCTTTTTCGGTACCGAGATCCTCCTCTCCACACCGCTATTGCGGTGGTATCTGGAGCACGGACTCTTCGTCGACCGCGTGTACGAGATCGTCGCGTACGACCCGGTCCCGTGCTTCCGTCGCTTTGGCGAGACGGTCTCCGCAGCCCGACGCGAGGGCGACGCCGACCCCGACAAGGTCATCCTCGCCGATACGTTTAAACTTCTAGGCAATAGTTGCTACGGGAAAACGATTACGCGCGTCGACCTCCACAGAGACATCAAATTTTGCACGACCGTCGGGGCCTCCATGCTGATCAACGATCGCCGCTTTCGACAACTCGACGTCGTCGTCCCCGTTCGCCTCTACGAGGTGGCGTTGAACAAGCGCACCGTCAGGTATGCCCTCCCCACCCAGATCGGCTACTTCTTGTACCAGTACGCGAAGCTGCGCATGCTCAAGTTTTATTACGAATTTATCGCCACCTTCGTGCCGCATCCCCTCTTTCAGTACTGCGCGACAGACACCGATTCAGCGTATATGGCCCTCGCGGGCCGGTGCGTCGACGACCTCGTGGAGTCGGCCAAGCGCGAACATTACTTCCGGCACCGCCGGTTCGCGTCCACGTAGACGGCGACCCAGTGTTCGCCAGGCTCGCCGCCGTCGTCGGTGTTGCACACGAAGGCCGCCGGGTAGGTGGTGACCCGCCGACGGCGTAGCTCGTCTTTAGGCAGTAAAACGAAGACGACGTTTTTAGTGTACTTATCGATCTCCAGGCGGCGCATCAGCTGAAACGTGTCCATGCTCAGTAGTCGTACACGACGTTGCGGCTCCTGTCGATCTCTAGCACCGACTCGAACTCGCCGTACACGACGACGTTCACCGTCCGCGGTAGCGACGCCGCGAAGTGAATCTCCGCGCGTAGCGCCCCCTTGCGTACGACGTTGAAATGGTCACCGTCGCAGCCATCCGGCGTCAGGTCGAAGCCGAAGATGGTGCAGCCGCTCCCGAACTCGGCGCGTCAGGTCGTTGCCCTCGTCCTCGTACGCCTTCCCCGTCGCCGCGAAGAGGTTCAGATCGCTTATGACGTACTTGTTCGTCGTGAAGTTCGGCTGCAGCGGCTTGTTCGGCACCTGGCGTCCGTCGATGAAGAGCGCGAGGAAGTTTATGCAGTTGTGCTTCGCGTTGAATGGGTTTTTAGCGTAGGTCCCGGTATAGGCGTCGTTATCGACCAGGCACAGGAACACGCGTTTCGGCACTACCACGTGGGTGCGAGACATGGTCCCCTGCGGTATCGATAACACTTTGCAGTCGACACGGCGTAGCGGGTACTTGGCCGTCCCCTTCGTCAGCGCTTTGATATGACCGAGCTGAAGGTCTGCGTTCAACCTGGCTTTTCGCACCTGCAGGAAGGCCTCCAGCAGCACGATTTTGGGATCGTTTCCCCCCGCGACGAGCGAAAAAACGTCCTTGCTTCGCACTAGTCGGAGTTTCACGTCGACCCCGTTCAGTAGGTAGCGGTTTTGCATGAAAACGTCAGCGTGTAGTCGTCTGAAAAGCTCCACCTCCCGACTGCGCCGGATGTGCGCGTGGCGACGCGTGTTACCCTCGTTGGCGTCCGCGAGCTCTTCCATGTGCCCGGCGGTTTCCTTACACCACAGACCACCCTCGAGCTGCGTGTTCTTGGCATCGGCGCCGTAGCTCAAGAGGGTCTCGATGTAGGCCCGATACGAGTAAGTGTTAGTCGACGGCGTCACGAGCGTTCCGTTCAGCGACACTTCGAATTGACCGAAGAGCGAGTGGAGGAAGTTATTGACCGATCCAACCTGATCGCAGTCTTGGAGGTCGGTGCTCGACAGGTCCAGATAGTCGTCTCCAGAGCCCGGAACTAGAAACTCGATGGGGCCGCCCGCATCTGGCGCCGTCAGCGGTTGATGATCGATCCACTGGCCGCTCTCGATGCTCGTCTGCGTCATCGGGACGCTGAACAGGTCAAGTTCGCTTTTTACCCCCTCGCACGACTGTCGATGGACGAATGCCATTCTACTCGGAGAATATGTCCTTCGGAAGCTTTTGCTTCTTGCGCGGCCGTTTCGTCTTACTGGCCGTCGCCGCACTACCCGGCGGTTTTATACGTCGTCGTTTCGGCGCCTGCTTATTCAGCACTCCGTCCAGAAGTTCGGCCCCCGCCTCTTTCGCGCGCCGTTTCACCGACTGTTTCAAACTCTGCCCGTCGACGACGTCACGCGCCACGCGTACGCCCGTCTTGAGAGCCCGCTTTCCCAGCGCCATGGCCCCTCTCTTGATAAGAGGCATGGCGCTTCGAAACAGGCTCCCAAAAATGTTCCCCAGGCCGTGACCCCGCTGCACTCTAGAACAGGCGAATACCGGGAGGTTGCCGCCGACATGCCGGGTGTAGTAGTCCTCGTACGCCGCCTTCGCCATCCTCAAAACAGCTTCGATTTACAGCGTCTGACGTGAATCGTCGCCACTTGTTTTCCCTGCTCGAATGGTATCTGGCGGCCGAGGTCGTCCCTTATATCTATTTCGATCGTGGCGAACTGTTTCCGCAGTAGGGGTACGTATTGTATGCGATCGAACGTATTTGAGAAGCTGGTCCCATGCGTGCCGTGGACGGGGACGGACCGGAGTAGCGGGGCGAAAACGTCGCCGATGACGCGCGATTCGACGATGTCCGTGTATACGTACAGCGTGTCGAGTCCCTGATGCATGTCCACCGTGGACGCTGCCTCGCGCTGGGAAAGAAGGTGGTCCACAGGTCGAGCTGTAGGACCGTCTGAATTTCGGGACTTTTTATAACGCACGAGCTGAACCCGAGCATGCTCGTCAGGGCACTCTGGAGCGGCATGGAAAATTCGACGTCTTTCGACAAACGCAGCGTCATGCGGTTAGAGATCGGGCTGTAGCGCAAGTTTGCCTTGAACCTGGCGGTGCTCGCCTTCTCTAGCGCCGCGTTGATTTTCTCCGTCAACTCGTGAGCGTTGTAGAAACCGTGAGGGATGGTGCAGGTGCAGTAAATTAGGGTACCGTCGGTGGCCCGATAAACGTTTTCTTCTCCCTTTTCGCAGGCTAAATAGAAGACGGCGTCCTCTTCTCTCACGTTGTTCCAGGTGTGCGGTTACTGTAGCTCTACCAACCCGCATTCCCAGCGCCCCGCCAGATCGATGCCGTGCGGTAGAGTCGTGATGTAGAGGGTTAGCGTATTGTCGGAGTGGTCTTTCATCGAAGCGTTACTCGGTAGCGTCATATAAAAATCGGACGACGTCATCGCGTCTCATAAACGGACTCGGCAGTAGGTAACCGAGGCAGCTACTCAGCAGCGCCGTCCACAGATTGGAGTCGCCCTGACCGCGCGACAGATTGTATATGCTAACCAAGATGACCGTGTACAGGACGACGAACTGACAAAGGAAGACGATCTCGGCTTTGAGGCACTCGTTACCGCAGAGACGCCATTGGCCGTTCGCGGTGGTGGTGGGGGTGGTGGAGTCGTCGACGACATCGGTCGCATCAACAGAGACGCATGAGTCGACGGCGGGCTCTTCGACAAATACGCCTGAGTCGGCGGCGGAATTCGGCATCGGCTGCTGCTGGTGCTGTCGTCTCGACGGTGTTCATTGCGCGATTGTCGTCCGACGCTACGACATCCTTCCTTTATCGCGCAGAGACGGCATGGAGCGCGTTCGTCGACGGGGGTGGCGGCGAGGCCGCCGCGGCCGACGGTCACCTTTGGACGCTCTGTCGACAGAGCTGCACCCTCCCTTTGTCGTATAATAAAACGAGGCAAGCCTCCAATACTTTTCGTATCGCGTCCAGGTCATCCCTTATAATCCACGAGCGCCTTGGCGTCGATCCAGCTGTTGAACGAGGACGGATAGCCGGACCACTTGACGAGCACCTCTTCACCCTCACCGCGTCGTCGTCGACGTCTCTGTAGAACCTCCTCCACCCGATATAGTTTATCTTTCGAGACGACTACCTTTTGTAGCTTCGGCTCGAAGAAGGTGCCGTCTAGTACCTTTCCGGCGTCGTCTGCCAATCGGTAAACGGGAGGGTCGGACGGGTGCACTTCTACGATGGTGAAGAGTTCTTCGCTCCAGTTAGCCATGTACCCCTTCTTGAAACGCCCCTTCACCTTGCTGATACGTACGCGGTCCTCCTATCGCAGTTTTGGCTTGTTTTTCCGACACCCGCCGCTGTACAGCCGTTGCCACACGCTCTCCTTGTTCTCGGCATCGACGCTCGTCGGTGTCCTACCGATGCTTCGATGGTAGGCGTTGTTGTACGACCACACGAGGCCGTGCAAGGCCTCCACGTACCTCAACGTCTGGTGCTTCGTGAAGTACCTCCACATGCGGGTTTTCAGCGTACGATTGAATCCCTCCACGACACTCGCTTTGGTCTCTTCGTTATGGGTCACGAAGTGATGGACGACGTGCGCCTTCAAAAGTTTCTGAAAGGGTCTGTTGAGAAACTCCGTGCCCTTGTCGGTCTGCAGCGCGTTCGGCGGTTGTTGCCTCTGCAGCAGGCCCACGAAGGCCATAACAAGCGCCTGACCGGTTTTACTCTTCAACGGGATGCACCACGCCAACTTCGAGAAGACGTCTACGACCGTCATTAGAAACGTCGTCCCGTCGTTGTGCTTTTTCAGGTTAGCTACGTCGACGCGATCGGTTTGCCACTGCTGGTTTCGACCGCCCACGATAACGCGCCGTCGTTTGAAGCGTCGTTTGACCGGCTTGTGAAGGGTATAGGCATCCTGCTCCGTCAACCACCGCTTGACGGTCGGTTTCGGTACTAAACTCGTTCGGTGTAGCGCGTCGACGCCGGCGTAACTCCCCACCTGCTTCGGATCGAAGTAGGTACGCCTCAGTAGGTCCTATTGAGGGCGCGAGTTCCGTTGAAGATTTCGTTGCGTACGACGACGCCTCCGGGGCACCACCGCTCCCATGGGGTCTCTGACCGGTTTATATATAATACACAGAAAAATAAAGAGAAAAGAACTGCTGCTGCGACTACGCCGACGACCACTTCCGTTCTTTGTTGCATACTGACTTCTGACCCGATCTGGCGTTTCACCCTCTTTAATAGGTGACCCAAGGGCGTTCGAGTGAGCGAGTGCGAGGCTTCGCCGTTCGCTTCGGCGCGCGTTGTATGTACGCCCGACGCCGGGGGTTACCGACGAGTTCCATGGGCACGATCAGCCGCCTCAGATGACCCCCGAACGCCTCCCAGCCGACCGGTGATGCCGCCCTCTTCCTTTTTCTCATGAGATCGTTCACTAGATCTACCATGTTACTTCCCTCTACCGCGGTGCCATCGTACACGAACTCCCCTCGGTTGTTCCAGCGAATGAGCGGGTAAGTTTTCAATTTCTCCACCAGGAGGCGGGCCTTTTCTTTCAGATTCTTCGGTATGCTTTTCACGATTTCGCTCTCTATACCGGACGATCCCGTCGGCTGAGGCGGCGTCGGCGGCAGCGGCGGCGGCTGATGGTCGGTCGTCGTCGACTCTACGTTCACCACGGACACTCGTAGCGGTTGCTCCGCCCGATACGTCTCCATGATATTGTACCGACTCAGTATTTGATTGTACGACGCTACCTTTTCTCGGTCGGACAAATCCGTACGCTCGAGAACGGTCTTCATGTCGCCGTCCAGGTTACTCATCACACGTGACGTGGTCGAGGTCGGCTGGGAAAGTAACGGGAGTAGACGCTCCACCAACCTGGGGTCTACCAACGCCATCTTCTTCGCGTACTGCATTCAACCTATGGCCTGTCTGAGGAGCGGCAGAAAGGTGCTCGCCAACGGTGCTAGCAGTGCCGTCAGAAAGCCGCCCGCCCCCGTTTGCAAGATGGTGCGCTTCTGTTTGAAGGGTATTTTTTTCGTCGCTAGCTTATGCAGATGGTTCCTGTATTTTGCCAGTACTATTTTCTGCTTCTTGGTATTTTCACGTTTCCCCTCAGAATGTTGTACGCGAAGTCGCACAGACTACAGATGAGATCGGCATCCGCGTGGGCGATTACGGCTTTTCTCAGATCTGTATTCTTCTTGTACCTACGCAATAGCTGCAGGGCTAGGATGTGTCTCTTGACGCGCTCTGTCATCTTGCACAGTAATGTCGGTTGCGCCGCGTTACCACTCCTTTTATACTCTCGGCGCGTATACATACTGAACGATGTCGTCGGGGAAAATATTAGTGCGCAGGCGCGCGATTTCTGGCGTCTCCTGTTTCAGATCCACCAGGAGATAACCGTAGGCTTCTGACGTGGTGTCTTGGAATGCTTCCATCATGTATTTAGTTCTACCCGGATACATTTGCTTTGCTAGGTGGCCCACCTGTCGAGCGTCCCGGGGTCTCTTGAACAGAACCATATATTGAGCGTTTAGACTGATGGTTCGGCTTTCTTTCCCTTTCGGGAAGAGATTCTGTAGAAGCTGTACGACCGACGCGTTGCAGTGGTGACTTTATTTAGTGAATAAAGTCATGACACGACTGTTCGTTTCTTCCATAAGGTCGTCGAGTACGATGAGCGTTCTAGTTTTCGCGTCGAGGGTCTTCGGCTCCGGCAGGCCGTCTACGAACTCTACGTCGGTCGTCATAGAGTCGTAGCCGGTTTGCCACTGTCCATAACACCAAAGGATTTTCTCCGGAGGCGGTTCGATCATCGACGAGGCAAAACGCAGCAGACGAGTAACGAAAGTCGTCTTCCCACACCCCGTAGGTCCGGCTACTATACACATAAAAATTGTGCTTCAACGACGTGTCTATAGCGACGACTGGTGCCCGGCCGAAGAGTGAACTATTTTTGCTCGTCTATTCTATATATGGCACGCACCTCCATCAACAGCTTTCCCAGCATGTTTTGACCTTCTTGACCCTCGTAACCACACACCCAAAACCCCTCTTTCGTACCCACTCCACCAGTTCGACATCGCCGCTATCCAACAGGCAGTCTCTCAACTTTTTCGACGCTCCAAACTTGGCCATTAAAAGCGCTCTCATACATTCGACCCTAACGGCGTCCCACGCGTCCCCCGTCCTCGTATTCCTGATGAGGTAACTTCTTCGCTTCGCTATATAGGCCAATTACGCCTCTTTGATATACTCTGCACCTTCTTCGTCTTCGTTAAACATCGCCTTTCTAAATTGATAAGCGTGCTCGACCAATCTGAACACCCAACCGTACGCCGCAACTCGACACGGGTAGAAATTCGACATGATCGAGGCCGCTCCACGGAACCGTATAGCCGTATCCTTGTTTCCAGCTTCGTACACGCGACTGGCCATTTCGTACATGTGTCTCTCCATCGTCTGTTGTCACTCTCCTTTAGGCGAGACTACCGCTAGCTCTGGTCTATATACCACTACACCAGTGACACCTAGTACTAGAACCCTTCATAGCAACATACACATCCACAAGAGGTCAGCACTACATACTCCTTTTACTACTTGGGTGGTCTTGTTTTTTATAGGTAGGCTACCATTGTTTATATAAAAAAAAATTATTAGTAGGTGCCATGTTATTTTTTATCAGTAGAGCAGAATATGCTCGACTGATCATTTCCTTATCTCCTTCCTTTGATGTCCTTTGATCTATGGTGAGTGAACAGCACACGTCTACTACTATCGTGTCATATAAACAAACGATAATATATAAAAGCTTAATGCCAAGTCTAAAAGTCACAATAGCAGTTAAAATATTGATTAAAAGAGAGTGCTTAAACGTGCTCTTAAAAGTATCAGTGTTCATTACAAGCATTGAAAACAAGTAGATCACTCCGCAGATCCGGGACTGCTGCGGCTACTGGAGTTAAAATATTGATTAAAATAGAGTGTTTTTAATGCGCTTTTTAAAGCTGATTCACTGTTTACCGGGTAGTTCACGCATTGATGTGGGTAAATCGTTCCAGAGGTCCGAAGCTGCTGCCATAAAACTCGCGTCTCCGACTTTGCATCTTGTTCGCGGTCTCGCATGTTGAAGATTTCCCGTTGACCGAAGGGACCTTGTGGGCACGTAGAGGCAGACAAGCTCGTTTAGGTACACGCGCCCACACTCGTACCGGCAGCCAATGTAGGTCCTGGAACATTGGCGTGATGCTTGCGTATTTGGGCACTCGCACGATCATTCTGGCTGCAAAGTTTTGGACACGCTGTAACCGTTTTTTGATGCAAACAGCCACTTCTAGTGGCCAGGTTTTAATACAAGCTGATGTATACTGCTGTAAAACGGTGTAATGTCTCCGGAAAAGTAGGCAGTCACACGGATTAGTAACTCAGAAATGTTGTTACTGACCCGACGGCAAAGTAGGTGGTCAGTGTCGACCCGCTATCGTATATTTCTGTAGTAACCGATGTCATTGATTTGTTGCCCACTGAGTTGGCTAGGCTTACATGCTTGCAATATATAAAAAGCAGACGGATGCCCTGATGTGAAACCCTCGCGCCGATGCCAACAATATTGATACTGATAAGAACAAAAGCATCGTTGTTCCGGAGAGTGTAAGGTACTCCACAGACCACTTGTTTATTGTCATTTCTATATTCCTACAAGGTGTTGGCGCGTTCCATGCTTATAGGAACAGTTTAACTAATACATGCAAAACAAGTGTTATCGAATATTAGATCGAGTAATACCTGTCAATATCTCTTTCAGGTATTGACAGAACATATATATATACAGCTGTATATATATATCGTGTTTAGTTGTTTTCTTTATACAACTACCATAAGTAATGCAATGTTGTTGGCAAGGCAATGGCATATTTTCCACTAAAGCTATATATATATATATAACTTTAGTGGAAAATATGTTATCGGTTAAAACGCGTGCAATCGTAAGTTTGCGTACCGTTAGTCGTCCGTAATGAAACACATGGCCGTGGAGTTGCAAGCATCAAAGCCTGCTTCTAGAGAACTCGACAAAATAAACGTAGGTTAAGTATTAACAACGTTACAGGAGTTGCTCAAACTTACTTATGTCTGTCACCCCTAGTGGGACATAGGCCGCCAACAACTGCTCTCCAGCGTCCCCTGGCCTGGGCCATTTTCTCTAGTTGGTTCCAGGTGTAGACTGGTCCTCTGCCACAGATCTACGTTTCGGATTTTATCTGGCCAATGAATCTTAGTATTTTTCTCAGGCAGTTGTTGGTGAAAGTCTGCAGCCTCTTGATGGTTGCCTTTGTTGACCTCCAAGTCTCGGACCCATAAAGTAGGACAGGTTTTACATTGGAGTTGAAGAGCCTCACCTTAGTGGGGGTGCAATGGATTTGGTATTCCAGATGTTCGTGAGTTGTAGGAAGGCGGTTCTGGCTTTGCCAATTCTTGTTCTGACGTCGGCATCTGTTCCTTCCTATTTGTCGATGATGCTTTCGAGGTAGGTAAATGTTTCGACTTCTTCAAGGGCACTTTCTTGTAGCGTGATTACTTCTCTATCGGTGGCGTTGATGCGGAGGTTTTTTGTTTTTCCCTTGTGGAGGTTGAGGCCTATTTGCGAAGATGTGGTTGCCAGCGCAATTGTCTTGTCTTGTATATGTTGGTAGTTGTGAGAGAGTAGGGCTATATCATCTGCGAAGTCCAGGTCATCCAGTTTCTTCCACAGCGTCCACTGAATGCCATTTGTATCTGTTCCGTAGAAGTCTTCATGACCCAGCCTATGGCCAGGAGGAAGAGGAACGGCGACAACAGGCATCCTTGCCGCACGCCGGACTTTACCTGGAAGGTCTGGGTGAGCTGTCCTCAATGGAGGACCCTGCTGGTCATTCCTTCGTCGGAGTTCCTGATGAGGTTCACGAGCTTGGTAGGCACTTCATAGTGTCTGAGGAGTTTCCAGAGGGTCTCTCTGTCCACACTGTCGAAGGCCTTCTCGTAGTCCACAAAGTTGATTTAGAGTGGGGAGTTCCACTCTACTGACTGCTTCACGATGATTCGCAGTTGCAATCTGGTCCACACGGGGTATGTTCTTCCTGAAGCCGGCTTGCTCCTCGCGTAGGTCCATGACATCTTTCATTCTGTTGAGGATGATCCTGTTGAAGACTTTGCCAGTTACCGAGAGGAGTGTGATGTCTCTGTAGTTGGCGCATTTGCCGAGGTCGCCCTTCTTGGGCAGCTTGATGATATAGCCTTCCTTATATTCTGCTGGCACCTGCTCCTCCTCCCACATATCTTCTGGAAGAGTGGGTAGAGCATCTCCACTGTTGTATTTATGTCTTCTTTCAAGGCTTCTGCTGGAATGTTGTCTGGGCCTTCTGCTTTTCCCTTTTTCTGCTCCTTGGTTGCCCTCCTGATCTCTTCTCTAATAGGTTCGCTAGTGTCTATAGGGAGATGGGTTTCCACAGGGGGGACATCAGGTGAGTTTGTAGGTGCTTGTCAGTTCAATAGTTCTTCAAATTGCTCGGCCCATCGGTTTAGCTCGTCTGCTCTTATGAAGGAGTTACCATCCTTATCCTTGACTGGACGTTCTGGCTTGCCGTATTTGCCCGACAGTTTCCTTCTTGTGTCCTATAGTTTCCTCATGTTGCTATTTCTTGCCGCCTCCTCTTCTTCTTCAGCAAGGTCGTCTATGTAGTGCCGTTTGTTAGACCTTGCACTTCTTTTTACCTCCTTGTTTCCTGTGCTCTTGCTTTGGATATTCGAGTGCGGCTGTTGTTCACAGCTGCTTTATTCTTTTTTCTCTCTTTGATCTTTTTCAAGGTGTCCACTGCTTCTTTTACCTTTTTCCAGCATCTTTTTAGAATGTCCTCTTTGTCTTGTAGCTCTTGTAATGTCTGTAACTTGTTTCTGAGGGTCAGCGTATATTTTTGTTTCTTCTGTTTGTCCTTCAGAAAGCTGATGTTGTATTTCCGCCTCACTCATGGTAGTCCCGTCCAGTTTCGCTTCAACCTCGCCACCAACAGATGGTGGTCCGAGGCTGCATCAGCTCCTCTTCTTACTTTCGCGTCCTGTAGTGATCGTCGGAATTTCTTGCTGGTCTATCTGGTTTTCTGTCCGATGATCTGGTGACACCCAAGTTGTCTTGTTCACACGCTTGTGGGGGAAGATGCTGCCTCCTATCACTAGTCTGTTCTGGGCGCACATGTCCGCGAATCGTTCTCCATTCTCACTCATGTCTCCCAATCCCTGGTTTCCCATGGTGTCTTCATATCCTGTGTTGTCTGAGCCGATCTTGGCGTTGAAATCAACTGTGAGGATGTTGATGTGTTTCTGTGGCAGGCTCTCTAAGACGTTCTGCAACCTGTCGTAGAAGTAGTCTTTGTTATCATCACTGCTTCCAATTGTGGGAGCATAGCACTGGACGATGTTCATTTGAATCCATTTCTTCATTGTCCTGAAGCAGGCTATGTTGATCCGTGGTACATGGGCTTCCCAGCCTATCAGTGCCTTCGGTGCATGTCTGGATAGCATCAGCGCTACTCCTTCTGTGTGGGGGCGTTGTCCCCTTCGTGTCCTGAATAGAGTATCATCTCGCATGTCACCAGTTGTCTCTGTCCTGCTTGTGTCCAACGTGTCTCGCCTATTCCATTATGCTAAAGTTGTAGGTTCGCATTTCTGCTGCTACTTGTGAGGCCTTTCCTGTTTCGAACATGGTCTTCTCATTCCATGTTCCTATGTTGGTGGCGCTCCCGGTTGATAGAAGGTTGGTCGTCCTGGTGGCTTCCGAGTTTCCCCGACTTTCACTACACGGTTTCATACGCCTTCTTTGTGAAGATCCTTCCTCTTCCAGGGCTGAGGTTTTTTGAGCTTTTGTTGACGTTTCTGTAGCACGGATTGTTTTACAGGGTGGGGTTGCTAACCCCACGCCCAACCCCCGAAATTGGACGACCGGTGGGTCGCTCTTTGTCTGATCACTCCCCTTTGACCAGCCCGGCATGGGTGACCGTTCCAGGAGCTAAGCTCCCGCCGGCATAGCTTCAAGGCTCTCAATGGCTCTCAAGCCCCCCGACCACGCAAGGTGGCGATCCGTCGGGCACCCATTACAGGTGGTCTTGCGACGGGAGTTGCTCAAAGCTTCCCTATTATTGTGGGGTCAACATTCCCATAGATTATTTTGATCTTTTGAAATTTGTTCACAGTGGGGAGCGGTGTTCATCTCACGTTGCCTGTGCTTTTCGGAAGAGGCACAAAAAGTCGTCGGTCCCTTCAATCTAGTGTCTGTGCCTTGGGAAGTAAAAGGTCCCACATAGGGATGGTGGTGTCTATATCTCTAACCAACTGGATCTTGCTCCCAGCGGCCGGAGTTGCTTCCCAGTCAGGCGTGTGAGAGACGCCGAGCAGGCAGTGTAGGCAGTGTATACACTGTATCATTGGACCCACTGTTTCCTATATAATGAACACATGGTGGCGCCCTCTGGAGGAGAGTGATTCACTACTCAATACAGCACAGGTTTTCACATGTTGTTGAAAGACCGTGTAGAAAAGGCCAACATATCGTAGACACGTGTGTGTATACCACTCTATCTCTTGTGAATTGGGTTATGCAAGACCATAGGATTGTTTAGTTTTATGTAATTATTTAAAAGTGTCATGCTAATTTCGTCTAAAGTTTTCAGTACAGGTGGAAATAAAATACCGATGCAATTCGGTGATGTTATAAAATGCGGCTGAAGTTGTTGAATGGAATCAGTGTATGTGCACAACCTGTTGTGTTTGGATACATAACACAGGCAGTATTTGAACCTGCCACACACGACACTGGGACATCTTTGCTATAAACTACACAGTAGTAAGTAGGGTCGATCGAGCACGGGTCATGACCCGAGATCAAAGGCTTTTTCGCTTTTTATAAATATAATTCCTACGATTTTTAGCAGTATGTTGCACACTTTGGAATGTGTAAAAAAAAGTGATTGATGGGTTAAACGGAAGAAAGAGTGTGTCGACATCTAGTGACTAATCAGTTAATAATTAGGTAATTAAATAATTCACTCACTAGAGGCAGCAATAGCAATAACTAAAAACAGTATTGACGTGGTGGTTATGTAATGGTTATGCGGAGTCACGTGCGCTTAAGATTATATAATGGTTAAGCATGTGTGCTGCCAACTAGTGACTGAAAAAGAAAGCATGTCCACCTAGCGAGTGAAAAAGACGCGCGTATATAGTGGTTATGCGTGAGGTGCCGCCTAGTCAGTAGTGTGTCATCGTGTAGATATGTCGACGACAATACGTTTCGGAGAGTTCTTGACGTACCTGTCGAATTACTATCCGTGTAGAGTTGCGGCGTACGGAGAGTATTTCAAATCCGTCGAGCACGCTTACCAGTTTAGAAAAGCGATGTTTTGCGCGGAAGAAGACAGTGCGCAGCGAATCAAAGCGGCGTGATCGGGGTATATAGCGAAGCGACGAGGTGCCCGTATCGCGAAAACGAGAACGAGGGCCGAATGGGAGGCCGATAGAGTCGAATGTATGAGGAGCCTGTTGATGAGTAAGTTCGGCGCGTCGAAAAGGTTGAAAGACGCCTTATTGGCTACCTGTGACGCCGAATTGGTGGCGTGGATTCCGTCGAAAGAGGCCTTTTGGGGTTGCGCCTGCTGGTATAAAGACGGTCAGAACAAGCTCGGCGAATTGTTGATGGAGGTGCGTCGTGCGTATAGGAGAAACAACGAATAAGACTCGTCGTAACGTTGTCCGCGCACCAGTCGTCGATATGGACGGAAAGTGGAAGCACCCTTTTACGTGTATAGTGGCCGGCCCTACGGGATGCGGAAAGACTACTTTCGTTGTACGCCTGCTAAAGTTTGCTACGTGTATGATTTCGCCGCCACCGGAGAAAATTCTGTGGTGTTATGGCCAGTGGCAGACCGCCTACGACTCTATGTCCGGCGTATAATTTGTAGACGGTTTGCCGGATCCGTCGCTTCTGGACGCCAAAACGAGGACGCTTCTAGTACTCGATGACCTAATGTCGGAGACCGATAGTAGCGTCACGACTTTGTTTACTAAAAAAAGTCACCACTGCAATGCGTCCGTCGCACAGCATTTGCAGAATCTCTTTCCGAAAGGGAAAGAGAGCCGCACAATCAGCCTAAACGCGCAGTATATGGTCCTTTTCAACAGTCCCCGGGACGCGTGGCAAGTAGGTCACTTGGCGAAACAGATGTATCCGGGTAGAATCAACTACAAGATGGAGGCGTACAAAGATGCCACGTCGGCCGCCTACGGTTACTTCCTGGTGGACCTGAAACAGGAAACGCCGGAAACCATGCGCCTGCGTACGGAAATTTTCCCCGACAATCGCATTCAGTACGTCTACGTACCGACGAGACTATAAAAAAAGAGGAGCGCGCCCCGGCCGCCGTCATTCGACAGGATGACAGATCGCGTGAAGAGGCACATCCTAGCCCTGCAGCTGTTGCGTCGCTACCAGCGGAATACGAATCTGAGAAAGGCGGTAATCGCCCAGGCGGACGCCGACCTCATCTGTAGTCTGGCCGACTGCGCGTATAACATTCTGCGAGGGAACGTGAAATTGACGCCTAACAACCGAAAAGTGCTGATAAAGTACAGGAACAATTTGCGCAAGTTAGCGTCGAAAAAAGTGCCCATCAAACGGAAGAGGGCCGTCCTGCAGACGGGATCGGGCGCGTTTCTGACGGCGCTGCTGGCGCCGTTGGCGAGCACCTTTCTGCCCCTTCTCAGACATGCTATCGGTTGATGAAGCACGCGAAGAAGATGGCGCTGGTAGACCCCCGGTTGGTGGAGCGTCCACTTCCGTTACTATCGCAACCGACCACGACCACGTCACGTGTGATGAGTAGCCTGGACAACGACATGAAAGCCGTTCTTGAGCGTGCGGATTTATTCGAACGCGAAAAGGTGGCGGCGTACAATCAACTGCTGAGTCGTTACAACGCCATGGAGGCGTCTCGCGCGCAGCAACCGATGCGCGTGTCCGTAGTGAAGAACGAGTCGCCCGACCAGCCGTCGCCGCCGCCCTACCAATTGCCGGACGACACGGAGAGCGAGGTCGTGAAGAGCGTACCGAAAGTTCTGAAAGAAAAGGCCCGCCTCCTTTTTGCGCGACTGAAAGCCGACCCGCTGATTCTCTGGAACGATCGAGCGGAGCTCGTGTACGACGGTGCGCCTATGGCCGGAAGCAACATGGTGGATCTCGTGAACGATCTCATGCGAAAAAGGAAAAGGAGCCCCGCGCCGGTTGGCTGGGAAGCGTTCGGGAACCATATAAAGCGGCTGAACATGCCTATGGAGCTCGCCGGCAACCCCCATCGTCGGGCGTATACACAGCGCGCGCAGAAGCGAAAGGGCAGCACTCGTTCCGTCGAACGCATGCCGTGGACCAGCTTTTAGCGCCCCGTAGAGGATGCCCGCCCGAAGATCAGTACTCGTCGTCGTCGTCGCCGTCGTAATCGCGGCGGTCATCGTCGCCGCCCTCTTGTTCGCCGTATCGTCGTCGTCGTCGCCGCACGATCCATGGCGGTGGTGTTCCGGCGGACTCGTGGTGCGCAACGAAAGCGCCAACAACAACGCAACGGCCGACTGAAGCGCGCCTACTTCGACCCGAAACGGGCGGGGAGTTACGGCGGCGTCGACGCGTTGCACTGGGCGTCCGCGGTGCCCATGCCGGTCGTCGGGCGGTGGCTATCGGAACAGGACGCCTATACGCTTCACAAGCCGGTTAGGCGCCGTTTCAAGCGACGTCGCGTTATCGTGGGCGGTCGAAACCAGCAGTGGCAAGCTGATCTCGTCGACGTGGCTAAACTGAAAAAGCACAACGACGGCATAGCGTTCCTATTGACGGTCATCGACGTCTTCTCGAAGCGGGCGTGGTGCGTCCCGTTGAAGAGTAAATCCGGACCGGCGCTCGTCGCGGCCTTCGAGGGCCAGCTGTCGTCGCCGCAACGGCCGCCGCCGCAAGTCCTGCAGAACGACAAGGGGAAGGAGTTTCTCAACAGGCCCCTTCAGACGCTTTTGAGGGCGCGCGGCGTCCACCATTTCGTGACGCACAATGAGGAAACCAAAGCGAGCGTCGTGGAGCGATTCAATCGTACGCTGAAGACGCGCATGTGGAGGTACTTCACGTAGCTTCAGACGCTGAGGTACGTGGAGCCGTTGCAGGACTTCGTGCGGTCGTACAACAACGTCTACCATCGAAGCATCGGTAGGACGCCGGCGAGCGCCGACGCGTCGAATCAGGTCAGCGTGTGGCAGCGCCTGTACGGCGGCGGCGGAGGGTGTCAAAAAAACAAGTCGAAACAGCGAGCGGGGGAACCGCGTACGCATCAGCAAGGCGAAGGGACGCTTCAAGAAGGGGTACATGGCTAACTGGAGCGAAGAGCTCTTCACCGTCGTTGAATCGCACCCGACCGACCCTCCCGTTTACCGACTGATGGACGACGCCGGCACGATATTGGACGGCACCTTTTACGAGCCGGAGCTACAAAAAGTGATCGTCTCGAAGGACAAACTATATCGGGTGGAGGCCGTTCTACGGAGACGTCGTCGACGACGCGGTAAGGGCGAAGAGGTGCTCGTCAAATGGTCCGGCTATCCGGTCTCGTTCAATAGCTGGATCGACGCCAAGGCGCTCGTGGACTATAAGGGCTGATGACGCGTTGTTGGACGGAATACGCAGAGCGCTGGAGACTTTCTTCCTACAACCGCCGCCGCTACCGTTGTCGATGCGACCGATGCTATCGACGACGACCGCAACGTCGTCGAACTCGTTCTATGGTGTATCTGCGTTTCCTATAAGGGATGACGACGCGTTGGAAGCGCCACGCGGGGTGCTGGCGACTGCACGAGGCGGGACTGTGCAACGGCTTTTCGTTTTTTATTAGGGGACCGTGCTGTACTAGTAGACTACAGATGAGAAGAAGGCCGCGTCACGTTCGCGCCGCCACCACCGGTCGGCGATCTCGATCTATGGCGTTCCTGCGCGATAATGGAAGGACGCCGTAGCGTCGGACGGCAATCGCGCGATGTGCACTGTCGAGACAACAGCAGCAGCAGCCAATTCAACCGCCGAATACCGCAGTCGACTCAAGCGCGTTTGTCGAAGCGCCCGCCGTCGACTCATGCGTCTCTGTGGATGCGCCCGATGCCGGCGACACCTCCTCCGTCACGAGCGTTCCGTGGCGTCTCAGCGGTAACGAATGCCCTAAGGCCGAGATCGTCTTCCTCTGCCAGATCGTCGTACTGTACACGGTGATCGTCGTCAGTATTTACAATCTAACACGCGGCACGGACGACTCCAACCTGTGGATGGCGCTGCTGAGTAGTTGCCTCGGCTACCTATTTCCGAGTCCGTTTATGAGGCGCGATGGCATCGTTTGACTTTTACGTGACGTTGCCGAGCAACGCGTCTATGAAGACGCATCCCGAAAACACGTTGACGCACTACACGACGAATCTGCCGCAACGCGTCAACCTGTCGGGGCGGTGGGAATGCGGGCTGGTGTCGTTACAGTACACGCATAGCTGGTACAACGTGAGACCGGAGGACGCCTACTTCTTCGTGGCTTGCGAGACGGGGGAGGAGGGCGTTTTCACCTCCGGGGACGGGGGTAAAATTGCCCGGCAGGCCAACATTCCGTACGGCTTTTACAACAGCGCCTACGAGCTGATGCACAAAATCAACGCGGCGCTCACGAAACTGAGCACCGAAACGGTCAAGGCGCGCGTGGAATACAGCGCCGTCTCTAATCAGATGACGTTGCGTCTATCGCCGGGCGTCGAATTTAATATGCCGGCGCGGGGGCGCCTGAACCAGATACTAGGCTTCGAGTCGAACTATATCGCGAGTTACGGGGTGCCCAACAGCGGCGACAGCAACCTGCCACCGGGGTATTTGTTCGAGTTCGAGGGGAGCCACCCGGTGGACCTGAACGGCGGCGTTGACACCATGTTCGTGTACACGGACATCGTGGAGTCGCGCATCGTCGGCGACGTATTCGCCCCCCTCCTCCGATCCGTGCCCGCCTACGGTTCGAACGGGAACGTCGTATCGAACGTCTTCGACCGCGTCCAATACGTGCCGCTCCTGCGTCGCCAATTCGATTCGATCGAGATAGATACAAGAGACGACCTCGGTCAGCCGATACCATTCGAGAACGGAAAAGTCCTGACGACGCTTCACGTCAGACGCTCAGAAGCGTGTACGAGGACTATTACACGCGGCATGTCTGCGGTGGTCTGCCGGTGTTCGTCGGCGCCCGATCGCACCGGGGCCACGGCCTGGGTGGCCCCGGCGCGAGACGACGCCGCTCATCAAGAGAGGGGCCGTGGCGCTGGGGAAGCGCGCTTTCAAGACGGGCGTGCGCGTGGCGTAGGACGTCGTCGCCGGCGGCAATTTGAAACAGGCGGTAAAGCGACGCGCGAAGGAGGCGGTCGCCGACCTTCTCGACGGGCTGTTTAATTCCCCCCGCCGCCGCCGAAAAAGCGACGTCGCATAAAGCCGCCCGACAAGCCGGCGACGACCAATAAGAAGAGGCGCCGTCGAAAGAAGCAGACGTCGAGCGACAACGTATTCCCCGCGAAGTTGGATGGCGTTCGTGCATCGACAGTCGTGCGAGGGCGTAAAAAGCGAACTGGACCTGTTCAGCGTCCCGACGACGAAGACGAGCATCGAGAGCGGTCAGTGGATCGATCACCAACCGCTGACGGCCCTCGACGCTGGCGGACCTATCGAGTTTCTCATTCCGGGCTCCGGAGACGACTTTCTGGACCTGTCGACCGCTAGACTGTACGTGCGCGCCAAGGTGGTGAATGGGGACGGCACCAATCTCGCGAACGACAGCGTCGTAGTGCCCGTCAAAAATTTCCTGCATTCGATGTTAAGTCAGGTCGACGTGACGCTGAACGACTCGCTCGTGACGTCGTCGACCAATATGTACCCGTACCGGGCCTACATCGAGAACCTGCTCAGTTACGGGCCCGACGCCAAAAAGTCACAGCTCGAGGCCGAACTGTGGTGCAAGGACACCGCCGGGCGCATCAAGACGACCAACAACAACAACGGCGGGTACGTGCATCGGCACCACTACATATACGGCAGCCGCTAGTTTGACATGATGGGACGCCTGCACATCGACGTGCTCATGCAAAACCGGTACCTGCTGAACGGCGTCGACTTATAGATGCGACTGGTGCGAAGCAAGGACGCCTTCGCGCTCCTAGGCGACGTCGTCGATCCGGGGTTCAAAATCATCCTGCTGGAGGCCTACCTGCAGGTGCGCAAGGCCAAGGTGAACCCGGCCGTCCAGCTCGGTCACATCAAGGCGCTGACGCAGGGGACGGCCAAGTATCCGATGCGCCGCGTCGATTGCAAGGTGTTCTCGATACCGCAGGGCACGATGTCGCACACGCACAAGAACGTCTACCTGGGCACGCTCCCGAGACGGGTGTTCATGTGCCTGATCGACAACGACGCCTACAACGGGGCCTACGATAAAAACCCGATCAACGCGACGCACAACGACATAAACTTCCTCGCCCTCTACGTCGAAGGAAGCTAGGTGCTGAGCAAGCCGCTGCAACCGGACTTCGCGCATCGGCGCTACATCCGAAGCTACATAAACCTGTTCGCCACGACGGGGAAGGCGTACGAGGACGAGGGTTTCGACGCGACGCGCGCCGAATTCGGCGACGGCTACACCGACTTTGGCTTCGACCTGTCGCCCGACTGCTGCGACGACGAACACTTCAACGTCGTGCGTAAGGGGAACCTGCGCGCCGAGATCCACTTCGCGCAGGCGCTCCTCGGACGGTGAACGTCGTCGTGTACGGGGAGTTCGAGACGGTGCTCGAAATCGACAACAACCGGGACGTCGTGTACGACTACTGAGAGAGAGAGATTGACACGTTTCAGCTGATAAGTCGCCTGGCGGTCGACGCGTACACTAAAAACATCGTCGTTGGCTTCGTGCCTAAAGACGCTGATGGCGTCCTTGAACATGTCAATGAGGCGCTGTCGATAGAAGGCGAACTCCTTATCGACGGCCTCCAGGAAAGGCACCACGTCCCTATTGTTATACCACACGAGGTAGTCCCGCAGCGTCGCCATCCCCTCTTCGCGCCATCCCGCGCGCAACCCTCGTACTCGGCGGCGGAGAAGCCTTCGCGCTTCAGGCGGCTGTAGAAGGTCTCGCGCGGCGGCACCTGGGTCTCGTCAAGTTTTCGCAGGTCGTCGAGGTACTCGTAGGGAAAGGGGCCCTTCGTCGTCTCGCAGCCGTAGGCCTTCAGAAACCTGGCGTAGCTGACGCCGGGTGCCAGGTAGTTGGTGATGTCCAGGAACTTGAGCGTCGCCGTCGTCAGGCACATGAAGTTGTTCTGACGCTTGATCGTAAACGCCAACGAGATGCTCTGCGCCTCGCTGGTCATGAACAGGGGCGTCAGATATTTGTTGACGACGTTCAAATCGTACTTCCTCGAATTGAAGCCGAGGACGGGGTGGCGGCGTAGGTGCTTCCACAGGCGGTCGCCGAGCACCGTGTACGGGCTCTTATCGCGCACCGCCTCCGCCGCCGTCGCGTGCGCCCGCCATTCGTCGTCAGGAGCGGCGATCGCCTCGAAGGTCGCGTCGAACGACGGCCGCAGAGCCGCGCACGCCGCCTCGCTCATGGCCTCCAGGGCGTCGATCAGGCGCTTCGCGAGATCGCCCGAATCGCCGGACGTGACGAAGCAGCTCGCCGTCTCGTGCCCGGGGACGTTCGAGGCGACGCTCACGCAGAGTAGCTCGTGTCGCGCAATCCACCGGCATTTGGCGCTGTCCGCCGGCAGGTCGCGATCGTCGAAGTAGCACTGGAAGTCGTACGTCGCCCTGTACGGGTAGTAGCGCAGGCGTTCGTCCAAGTAGACGCCCTCGTCCTCCAGCTGTTGAAACACGGACGGCGTGGGATGGTAGACGCCGCCGGGAAAGACTTGGCGAACGCCGCCCTCGCACGTCGCCTCGTGACGCCGCAGCCGATGGGCGGAGTGCCACAGCGCATCGCCGCACTTGCCGCATCGGTACGATCGACAGAACAGCGATATGTCGGCTATGAAGGAATAGTGCGTCTTGAACAGATTGACGCTCATGGTAGTCGGGTAGCGGTGGAGGGAGCGGCGGACCACTTCGGCGGCGGTGCCCTCCGACGTCAGTCGATATACGGTCACATTCGTTTCGAAGACCGCCTCCACCCGGCCGAGTTCGTTCAGCTGGACGCCGGCGAACGCGTAGTAGGGTTGGCCGCCGGCGCTGTAGTCGGCGTAGAGCCTTAAGGCCGCGGTCGTCAAATTGGCTGCGCGGAAGTCGGCGGCCCGATGCAGCGCCAGACAGCGGAAGAGGCACAGGTTGTCTGCGTACGGTTGGCCGTGGCGATCGTTCATTAGGCTGACGCGCGCACTCGATAGGATGGCTGATGATGGCGTTGAGGAAGTACGTAACGTTCGTTACCAACTCGACGATCCACCCCGAGTCGGGTCGCTGCGCGATCACGTACTGCAGAACGTCGGGCTGCCGGGCGGCATCGAGGAAACGTTCGAACGACGCGGCGTCGGAAACGAGGACGGGCGACTCGAGATATCGTCCGCAACAGTTACTCGAAGAATGGTATTAACGGAGTCGGCCCGTCTCCTTGTGCCGAAGGATAGACCCGTACGATTAATTTATTTTAAAGGCTCGAGTCTGCGCCTCGAACATCAGTCGTATTTGGACTTCGTACGCGGCCGCGTCCAAACGGCCGGACAAATGGAAATTATACATAGATTGGACGGGTCCGCGCACTACAGACGTACGGATGCTCGCCCAGTGTTCGCGCACGGCGCGCCGAAGGTCATCATCATCGCGCGCCGACGACGACGACGGCTGTACATCGCGACATAAATGGCGCAACATATCAGCGTGCCTGCCGAACGATCGATTGCATTTCGCACACACCTCATCGCCGCCGCCTCAAGTTTTCAGATGCCGCATCATACTACTGCGATGGTCGAACGATCGATCACATTTCGGGCACACGTGATCACTGTCGCTGCCGCCGCCGCATGTTTTCAGATGCCGCGTCATACTAGAACGTTGGAGGAACGATCGATCGCATTTCGGGCACGCGGGCGTCGTCGGAGCAAAACAACACGCGTTCGTTGTAGTCGAGCTCGGAACGCTATTAACTACGACGAAGTGCGCCGACACCACTTATAAGGCCGCGCTTAACGACCGCTTGGGGGAGCTGCCGCCTTTTTTTCTGAACGGCGGTTTGTTTGGAGCACGGAACAACGTTATTAACTACAACGAATCGGCGACACCGCTTATAAGGACGGCGGTTTTCTCGCAGCGTCAAGTTTGTTTGTTTCACTGGAATCGTAGTGCGCGGTCGTCAAGTTTGTTTGTTTTCCCCTGGCCGTCAGGTGGCAGCGCTGAACACTACGTTAGCTAAATGGACCGAGGCAAAGTTTTTGTTTTCGTGGCCGACAGGTGGCAGCGCTGACCCGTCCGTTAGCTGAATGGACCGAGGCAAAGTTTTTGTTTTTGTGGCCGACAGTTGGCAGCGCTGACGATTTCGCCGTCCGTGGACCGAGTCAAAGTTTGTTTACAGGGGCCATCAGGTGGCAGCGCTGTCGACTACCACGTCCGTTATCTGATTGAGAGAGAGAGATGTTGGCGCAGCAGCAGCAGCAGCAGCAGCGGCGTAGGGGGAAACGACGACGCATTGAATAGCAGCAACGTTTTTTTTTGGCTTGCGATGGCGCTTTTTTTGGCTTGCGATGGCGCAGAGTGTCGACAACAGGAGGCGGGCATTTTTTTGATACGTTTTATTACGCATCATACATCACTACAGTAAGGCTTGATGCCACAGTAAACAAACTACAGTAAAGAGGCTTTATGCCACAGCAGGGTAAATAATAAGGCTTTACGGCCACAACAGCGGAATATAGGCCGCTCGATTAATTGGGCACTGCTACAGCGGGGCAAATACAACTACTCAGCACTGCTACAGAGTAATAAGGCTTTATGCCATAGCGGAATAAAAATGTTCATCGGCTTTATGCCATAGCGGAATGAAAATGTTCAATTCGGTCCTGCTAATGTTCATCGGTGTACGTAATAAGGCTTTGTGCCATAGCGAAATGCAAATATAATGTTCAATTCGGCACTACTAAATGTAATAAGGCTTTATTGCATAGCGGAATGAAAATGTTCATCGGCTTTATGCCATAGCGGAATGAAATTGTTCAGTTCGGCCCTGCTAATGTTCATCGGTGTACGTAATAAGGCTTTATGCCATAGCGAAATGCAAATATAATGTTCAATTCGGCACTACTAAATGTTCATCGGCGAAAATACATATTAAGCGTTCGGTGGAGAAAACGTCGCCCCATCAGTCGGCGAGGCATTTTCAACAGGTAATGCTGTACGGCTACTTCCAAGAGGTTCGGAGGGGGAAAACGTCGTCGACGCCCCATCAGACGGCGAGGTATGCTTTTCAACAGGTAATGCTATACGGCGACCTCCAAGAGCGAACGATCGAACGGCGCCGTCCAATCCGTCCCCATGAGCCAGTCGGCCACTTGGCGCATGAGGGCGCCCTCCGAAACGCGATCGCCGCGCACGCAACGTTCTTCCAGTAACGAGAGCAAACGAATAGCGGGCAACAACAACGTCTGCTGCAGAAAGCTGTCGAGTGCCACTGAAAAAAAAACACATTCAGTGCCGCCACGTTTTCGTACAGAAGGTTGTACCGTCGGCTCGGCTTCCTTCCCCTATAGCCGCACATGTGAACGAAGGGGCACCCCTCCTCGGGAGGGCACTCACCACATTCTTGGCGCGCGCTGTCCATTACCTGTTCGCCGATTAGCTCGGCAAATGTGGACATCATACAGCGCTGCCGGCCGGCATACGAATGGAGGACGCTCCACTCCGAGTCGGCCTGAAGAGTGCCCACGATCACGGGGTTTTTGTCGCGGGCCCACGGAATAAAGTCCTCTGACGATACAGACAACATGTCCAGATGTAGTGAAGGCGATGGCAGTGCTGCTGCTGCTACTGTTGTCGGCACCACCGGAGTTAATGTAACGTACGTGGGAGCAGCGTCGCTCACCAGCGAGCGCGGCGGAATGGGCTGCGTGTCTTCCTCAGTGGGGCGCGGCCAATACATCGTCGCTTCTTCGTCTCTCGTCAGCGAGGGCGGAGTCCGCGTGTCGGCGTCAGCGAAGCATGGACGAGGAGGCGTTTCCTTCTTAGCGCGCTTCTCGTCGGGGGGCGCGCTCTCATCATCGAGAATACCACGCAAAGCAGCAGCAATTACAACGTCCTACAGAAAGCAATAACCAAGCGTTAGTCATTCAAGTGTGAACATCGTATACGCGCGCCTCGGGTTCGCTCGCTTTCTTCGACACGACCCGCACATCACGGACAGTATACGTGTCCAGTATACCACCCCACACGACCTTGTGCACGGTCATCTCCAAGACTCGCCACAAAGCTATTGCGCAACTGGTCTGGCAACAGGCCAGACACATGCGCGGCATCGAAATCGCCGATCGACAATAACGCTTCGTCGAACAGAGTAAGCCAAATGCCGGCCTCAGCGTCATCGTCGTCGTCGTCGTCGTCGTCGTCGACGCCGTGCCCTTCCACCAGGACGAGCACCGAAAAATACGTCTTCGGCTTTGCCTGCACACCATGTACAGCGCACACCCTACCACCGCTTTCAAGGCCTCGCACGTTGCGCTTACAAACGGAACAGCCGATGTACGTGCATTTACTTTTCCAGGCCACGCCAACGATTGTTACGTGTGAAATAATCTTATACGTGCCATCGCAGGCTAGCACGAACTATTTCAGAGATACCTCGGGCGTCGGTGCGCCCGCACTCACCACGGCCTCGAAAGACGACTCCGACTTAGTAGGCGCTACGTCGGCAGTCGGAATCCCCTTCGTGGCGGCCGCCGAAGGAGGTTTCATTTTGCCGCCAGACGCCACCGCGACAGTTGGAGCCACCTTCAACTTGCTCTTCTTCGGGGGCTCTCCGTGAACAGGTGGAGCCATGGTCAACAAAGCTCTGCAACGGCAACAACACACAAAGTTACTGCAACGGTAACAACACCACACCGACGATTCATAGGCGTTCTCCGCCCGGTCCTCTATATAGCCGCTTTGCACGCGGACCCCGTGAGCGCGCGCACGCGCGCCACAAAACAGCCGACTCTTACAAGGTTACTAAAACTGAAAAAAAACCTCTCGGTCAGCCTAGTGCACAAACAGAACGCAGCTTTTATTTTCTAATATAAGCTTACCATACGATTCTCCAGTCCCTACTGTATATTATAGAACACTTAATTTGCGCGTATTTCACCTTTAACTGCCGTTTTAGGCACTTACAAACAGTTACATAAGCGCGTTATATAAATAGTGACGTCAGCCCCTTATGTAAGCCTACGGCGTACGTGTCTAGACCGCTACACGGCGCCGCGCAAAACAACTGCGCAACAACTGCGCAATTCATTTCTCACGATGGAGCCCCACAATGAAGATCGCAACTCTACGGCTGACGATTCGACCCCCCGACAACCACAAAACAGGTACGTTTTCCTAACTCACCTAACACGGCTTTCCTTCATGTCACATTACTATAACTGCTTTCTTTTTCCAACGTTCACTAACTAATTTTTTTTTTGCTTTTATTTATAGTGCACGCGCCGCAAATGCCGCCGGGAATAGTGCGCCGGCTCCCCAACCCGCCGGGAATAGTGCGCCGCCTACCCGACACCGACTCCAACGCCCCGGAGAAAGGTACGTTTCCTCCTTCAACGATACTAACTAAATATAAAATAACGCTTCCAATTCACTGCTAATATCTTACCTTTATTTACAGACCGCTTTCTTTTTCAATGTCATTAATCTACCTTTATTTACAGACGCCCCATTACGGGCTTTGATGAAAACTATAGCTGCTTTCTTTTTCAAAGTCATTAATCTACCTTTATTTACAGACGCCCTATTACGGTCTTTGATGAAAACTATAGCTGTTTTTCCAGGTTAACGTGCGCCCCTCTAAAAGGTTATTTACAAGCGCCCCGTTACAGACTTTGATGAATACTATAGCTGCTTTTTTCTGGCCCTACTAAAACAGACGCACCATTACTTTAATAATAACTATAGCTACTTTTCATACTTGCAGACGCCACATTGCGGGTTTTGAGACCCTCCAGATAGGGCAGGCGCAAACCCTTGTGCTCCCCTCTCGACGGAATGGCTTTAAACCGCCGACGAGAATACGCCCGACCGATATAATTTTAGTGGACAGAACCCCTCGAGAAAATAGACCTGGCGGCATATTGTACATTGGTCGTCGCCGTCGTCAGACGCCGCCTACCGAAAACTAACAAAACTGCTTTCCTTTTTCCCAACAGAGCCACCACGAATATATACCTCATCTCACCGGAACTCTCTCATCGGACGTGCGCCATAGGCCGGGGCGTTTACATTCACTTCATTGAACCACCACATCACCGAATTGTTTTCACGCCGACACCACCTTCACTTCCGATATTATCAGTAGAGCCAACATTGCAACACACCGAAACACAAGACACCGACGACGACGAACTATTCTTTCTTGACATCATCCCCGAACCAGAAGACACTTTCATATTTGCACCCATATTTCCAACGCCTCGTTTTCTCGCCCCACCATTCGGTCCACCCATGCCAGCCCACCTTTCTGTTCATTTAAGTTTTCCCCCACAACCCCGCGGTCGCCACGAATTCGGGCCACCACCACCATCCGAACACCCCCATCAACGATTCCCACCGCCCCCATAGCACCGACATCTTCATCATAATAAAATTTATATTCTCTCACCGTTTGTTTCTCTCTTTCTTTTCGCACAATATTCGCCACCAGCATTCCAACTCATGCACACATAACACCATTCCAACTAATGCACTGTCTATATTCCAACTAACGCACATTCGTCGCTGCGCACAGCCAGCTTATTCTGATAGCCAATACTCCGGCCCCAGCGGATATAACAGGTCTCCAGCACCACAAGCCTAATGCACAAGTATCAGCTGTTACCAAACATCAGCTGTTACCGAACGCCTGTCTATAGTCCAACTAGCGCACAAAAACACCGCGTATCCTGGCGCACGGCCAGCTTATTCTGACAGCCGAAATAAACATTTCTCCGGCTTCCTACAAAACTCGCTTAACGCTCATACACATTCATTGCATAAATTCTGACAGCACACGCCGACATACGATACCCCATTCGGCAGAGAGTCGTGAAAACTAGGCCACCCGATTAACCTCGCTGATCTCCAGTCCGCCAGGCACTACGCCGCGCAAACTAATCCGTCCGATTAACCTCGCTGATCCACCAGGCACGCCACTGCACCGCATTACAGCCTAGAAGCTTCTAGAAGCACCTAGAACCTTCCCCACTTAACACAGTCCGCGTATACCTAATTGATACTAATTAGTTGAGAATTACTATTTTTAGTTATTACTAACGTTCTCCTCCAATGATTGCGCTACTCACTTATTGCTAATTAGTACTTAATTACCCTAATTAGTCACTAAATGACTAATTACTATTTTTACCTTATTGCTAGTGCTGTCCTCTAGTGAATGCGCTTCTCACTTGTTGCTAATTAGTACTTAATTACCCTAATTAGTCACTAAATGACTAATTACTATTTTTAGCTTATTGCTAGTGCTGCCCTCTAGTGAATGCGCTACTCACTTGTTGCTAATTAGTACTTAATTACCCTAATTAATTACCTAAATAGTACCTGATTAGTCACTAGATGTCGACACACTCTTTCTTCCGTGGAACCCATCAATCACTTTTTTTGACACATTCCAAAGTGTGCAACATACTGCTAAAAAACGTAGGAATTCTACTTATAAAAAGCGAAAAAGCCTTTGATCTCGGGTCATGACCCGGGCTCGATCGACCCTACTTACTACTCTACACAACTCAACAAAATGGTCATTACTTTAATACATATTACTATATACTTCTAATGTCAGGCTAACAGTAAGACAAATATCATCAGAAACACATATATAGTTTCAATATTATTCTACGACAGCTGGTTCCAAAGATATAATTGATCAACATTTGGAATGGGAACATTTTCCGTGGCCTGGCCTATTTATATTCCAACACAGACTAGTATTTACCAATACCCAACATTATCTTTAGTTGTTTTATTTTCCGTATGTCAAATGACACCTTCAAAATGGACAGCGTATACGTCAATGAATATACTCACAAGCATTATCCAAATATTTTTGTGTTGTGTGATTTACCTAGACACTGTATAATTTGGGTGCTACAACTATATATGTTCGCGTCATATCATGTCACAATATGTCAGCGAAATACTAGCATAATTATGAGGTGATATATCAAAAGATAAACTTTAATCTACATAGGAACATAGGAACGAAGTAGCCACAGGATTATATATCATTTATTTAATACATATGTGATGTTTAGCAAGTCCACAACTATCACATAGATTAATTACATTAATCCCGCTTTCAGAGATATTGAAGTTTTGTTGTGTACTAACATATGAATTGCAGCATTCATATTAATAATAAGACAAAACATAAATGACACCAAGACAAAGTAGAGATCAGGAAATGGGAGACACTGGTGCCATACTGCTTATACTACAGAACTAACTGTACTAAGTATATGCTCGGGACATCGCATCGGTGTCTTTCGAAGATTTGTCACAGCCTGTTCCCTCACAGCTGACCAACTACGGCGTTCCAAACCGGTATGGTCATCCATACCACGTAACATAACCCTATTAATGATTTAACTTAATGATAAAATTTACCTGCTTTTTACCCTGGCAGAAACAGACAGGCGAAATTGTGGTGTGAACTTCGACATTAATTAATCTTACATATTTATATCTAGTAAACTATGGTATTATAAATTTGGCTATACGTTATGTCACATGATAGATGAATTATAATAATGCCGCTTTCGGGACTTGGCAGCATTCCTCGAAACAAAACGTAGAGAAACACCATGTGGTACATTAATTCCATGTTATTAATTTACTTTTCAGGTCATGAAAATGGCCCAGTAACATTGAAGTTCATGTGTTTAATAATATTGTTTTTTATTTACGCAATTTATCATGAAAATTGGCCATGTTATATTTTGAATCACTTATATTTTAACAACATAATTATCCATAGCTGAGTTTGCTTCACAGCTTATCAACATCAAGACCGAAATTGACGGACAAACTATAGCTATGCTAGTACAAACGCCACACTCCAAAGCAACTAACCGTCGCTGTGAATTTAGCAGTTGGGTTTTGGCTTAGAGAGTTAGTTTTTACCTGTACCCCTCATGGGACATGCCCCACCCCCTTGTAATCAAGGACTTTTATAACCAAAATAGGGTCATATTGGAACAAATTGCAACATAATTTTTTGCAGTTTTGACAGCAGGCATATATCCTAGATAACATATCAAAAGTCTTCGCTTGTAAAAATTGGGGAACATTGACAAAATTACCCATAATAATGTTGGGGCCCCCTCGGTAGCTTTTACCTGCACGATTTCGTCACGATTTTACTATCGGGAAAAAGAATGAACACGATAATGTTTCTGTAAACCCCAAACTATTAAAATGGGTCTTCCTAAATATGCTCATATGTTCAGAAATCACAACAACATATATATACATTAAAATATTTTTTAATGTTGAATAACTTTTTCTATGAAATAATTTTTTCGTATCACAGAAATTGCACGACTAGTTGGACTTACATCTCCAGTTTGTCTTCCATATAGCATGGCTATTCTGTACATATAAGTACGTCACTATCATGAACATCAATCGTATATGGAACATAACACACATACATTTAATAGTGGAACAATGTGCATAATAATAATTATAATGAACCATTGATGTAAGGTCAAAACATAAATGCATTAATCTAGCCCGAAGGCTTAATTATAGTAAAATCGTCATATTAACTCCCGAATTACATGATTGTACTCTGTATATAAGTGTGCTACTGTCATGAGCATCAATTGTATAGGTAACTTAGCCTACTACAAATACATTTAATTGGGAACATCGTGTATCACAAACACTTGATATAAGGTCAAACATAAACACGCGAATCTAGCTGAAAGGCTTAACTAAGGTAAATCGCCGAATTCTCTCCCATATAACATAACTACTCACTATATATAAGCATGCTGTTGTCGTAAGCATCAGCGGTACACACAACATAACACAAATTTCATTTAGTAGGATAACATTATGTATACTGATTATACTGAACCGTTTGTGTAAGGTCAAAACACAATACAGTCAGTTCAGTTCATCCCGAGACTTGTCAGGTTGTAGGGGAGACATAAGGGACGCAGTCGTAGCGAATGCTCTCCAGCCGGGGCGGTCTAAATCAAGTCTCGGTTGCGTTTGGACGTCAAGGTCGGTCCACTCCCGTATGTTGTCCATCCAGGTCTTCCTTTGCCTGCCTCTCCGTCTGCTGCCCTCCCGAGTGCCCTGCATGGTTGTCTTGGCAAGGGAGTCGTGGCGTGTGACATGACCGTACCATGCCAACGTTCTCCTCTTCACTGTTGCGATGAGTGGCTCCTGTGGGCCTGCCAGGGCCGTGTTCCGGTTTCGGACAACGTCATTGGTCTTGTGCTTGGCCAAAGATATGTGCAGCAGGCGTCCGAAGCACTTGGTCTCAAACGCCTGTATCTTCTTCGTCATTGCAGCCGTCAATACATTAACCTAGCCCAAAAGTTTAATTCAGGGATAATTGCAGAATTATGTACATTTACCTTATACAACAAGCATGTGGCAACATGTTGCGCTAATTACTGCAACATTCAAAACAGTTTTGACTAGATGTCTTTGTTGAACACAGAACTAAAATTTGTATATCATGAAGTCATAAATTAGAACGGTCATTATGTTAATAAAGACTAGTTTTGATTTTGTTTCTCCATCAACAAACGCACAACTACTCATCATCTTCCTCATCACCACTGGCGTCACCCAAGACTGAGTTCGAGCAACGTGAGCTCCGGCATTGACCACGCGCAGGGGAACAAAGCCGGTGGGTGGCTACACAGTTCAAAGTGGAACATTATCTCCATGTCATCAGTCGATCTTGCTGCGACAATTAGACGCTGAAAGAGGAGCTCTGGGTCCACTTGAACCTGGTCACTGCCAACACGCACAGTTGATTTTGTCTGAAGAGTGGAAGCTTGGTCACAGCGCTTGGATGTGTACTGCATGACAGATTTGCCTGTCATGGACGCCATAATCTTCTGGCCAATGGCTTTTTGCGCAATCCACATCAACAGTATAGCTGGCATGAAAAACCGGACATGACGTTCCGCAGAGTTGAGCCCCTTCCAAATGGAATTCTGTCCTCTAGAGCCAGGGTGTGTGTGATTACATGTCGCGATGCTGTCTTGATTTGGTCATGTTCTTGTGTTGTTCTGCATTGAGCTGTTAATCGCTGCACAGGCTGGCATGGACAGCAGCCAGGTGAGTCGTTGCTGATCAGTCATCCTTCTTCCCCTCGTCAGTCCCCTGCTTGTCTTCATGCTGCGCGTGAGTACTTGTTCAAACATGAGGTCCGTTAACAAGCCCGCCCAGGTGCGTTTACTTCGTCTGACAATATGAAATCCTGAGACAAAGTTGTTGTGTACATCTGGACGATCTTTCTGTAAGCTGAGCATGGATTGCAAATAAAGTCTGGCTGACTTAGCAAAGAATGCTCTGAGGTAGCCAAATAAGCTTGCATCTCCGACACAGCTTCAAGATGTAGATACCAGTTTCCCATGCGCTCTGCCTTTATGAATTTCTGAAGAATCCGGACCATATCCATGTACTGTAGCCACAGCTGTGCTGTGCGGTTATTCGACAGAGACACGACGTGCTAATGAAACAGTCCTTTGATTCTGTCAAAGACGTCAGCTTTGGAGACTTCTTCAACCGACTTCCTTCCTGTCATCAGCTCTTCATACAACTGGCGTGCCAAACTAAGTCTGGATGGACTTCACCGTCGGCAGCTAATGTAATGTTATCTGTTGGATCAACATCTTGCTGTTGTAGTGCATCTTGTGGCTTGGGAAGGGGGACCTCCAAGGAGTTGGACAATAGGAGCCCATTCAGAACTGCATCTAACCTGAGGTGTGCACGTACTGCTCTTGAAGTGGCCTTTCCTGTCAGGATGTGCTCCACTGCTTTTGATCCATATATCAACTCTAGCAACTCCTTCAAACCCGATCCAGCAATCAGGTGACCTATGCTTCCAAGAAAGCTCATCTCCATGAAGAAAGCACCCAATCAAAGCACTATGCGTCGCAGTGGACTTCCATCGGGTTCGGTAAGTATGATTGATAATGTTTTCCACCATACTGGCTGGTCCAAGGTTACGACAGTTGGCATACTATGACGTTGTTCTCCACCATAATGGCTGGTCCAAGGTTACGACAGTTGGCATACTATGAAGTTGTTCTCCGCCATAGTGGCTGGTCAAAGGTCACGCCAGTTGGCATACTGTGGCGTTGGGCATGTTGGGTGACGTAGTTGAGGGTGGAGTAGATGCACGAGGTGTCGCTTGAGCTCATGTCGATCATAGGTAGAAACACGACAGATGACTTAGGTGGATGGGCACCGTGATGGACAACTTGCATTAGTCCAGACCACGAGGGCTTTTATGGTCCGAACAAGAGCGACGTTTGCCACAGCGTATCTAAATTTGCCGTAGGATCCTGGACTGTTTGCATAGTCACTGTTTGGTACGTCAGCTCTGCCAAAGCCCGGCTGTCTACTCGGTGGTATTGGATGTGTATATGCCCAGTTGTCGATATCTCCTTCGTACTCACTTGGGCTCTAGGGATTGGGCGAGTCGCTTTTGTTGCTAATGCAATCTGAAGTGGGGCAAACAACACCCGGGGTCGCGCTGCTTGCATGATGGCTTGTCCAATGGATGCTACCTTTACACCAACACCTCTTCCCTTCATGATTCCTTCAAGCAACATCTTCAAACTAGAAGGTAAGTAGATGAGACAAGCTTCTTCAGATTCGATTTCATTTGACGCTGGGTACGATTCACATGATATGTCTACTGCCTTGATGTCTTCCCGGATGAACTTTTCAGCAGCCTGTATTATGCGGATTCTCTCGCTCTTTGGATCATCCGATTGACTAGCATGAAACTCAAACAGTACATTTTCAGCCGTCTGCCGCGTAGTCACCACATTTGATTTGTGATTTATAGTAGTGATAATCACTTGGTCACCAAAATGTTCCCTCAGTCTAGCTTTCATATATTTTACATAATATGGCTCAGTGTTAGATCCTGTCAGGTTCTCGGTCATTTTGTTAACCAGATCTGATGCAGTTGTTTGTTCGTCGTCGTTATCTTGCAGACATTGAATGACCTGAAGAAATGCTTCAGCTTTGACTTCACAGACAGGTTGGCCTGGGTTTGTGGATTTACTTGGTCTCCCAAATTTCAAAAAAAATTCTGGACGCTACATCACGCACATACATTTGAGGGACAACTTTTTCGGTGCGGAAGTTGACGCTGCATGTTTGGTGATATGCGGCATCAGCTGCAGACAGATCATGCACAGCGAGCAACCAGGCCCGAACACGATCAGCCCAGGCGTCTCTTCTTGTAGAACATTGCTCCAGCAATGTTTCCTTGCATTCTCTTGTAGCCACAGTATACACATCTCCTTGTCTTTTCCTTCCGTCAAAACATACTGTCGTCCCACAGAATAAGCAATCAGTTTTGAAGTTAAACGTCTGCTCTACTGATCGCAGCAACGAAGTATTGAGACTTGGTCCGGGTTTCTCATAATCTCTAATGGATTGCGCAATTTTCGTTGGATTGCAGTACGACTAACGGCATTCCCAAGGCACCACTTGTCCAGGAACAGTCTCAATGGAGTCTCCACGATGCCTTGGCTACCCTTCTCTGCAGTTGCATGGCCATTACTTATGGGTTCCTCGCAGAACACCCGAATCCGTTTCTGGTTCTGCCATGCTTCAAGCAACAACGAGATCATCTGAAAAAGAAAAAAGAAAATGTTTATATAAAGTTGTATATATGTTATCAATTATTAATATACATTATGTATATTATATATGCATGTTATTACTTTATATTATACTATTACATGCAAGCGTTCAGCGTGACGACATAGCGCAAAACCCGGAACCCATATTCGAAAACGTTTTATTATCGTTCACGTTTTGATCATACTTTGCAAATATGTATAAATACTAGTGCGTTGTTGCTATTCGTTAATACGATATCATGAGAGAATGTGTTAACATCAATTTGACTAAACAAATTATTTAATTGAAGCGTGGGCGCCTACATAAAACGTGAAAGTACCGTTATGCAAGCCAACTTACTTTTGAGCGTCTTCGCGTGCATTCTCTGTGTTGGTCCAGCAGATGGCACCTCTGTAGTGTGTTTAGATACATTCACATGTATATTATGAATACCCAGTTTCAATCACCATGAAATTGAATAGACGCTATATCGAATATGCATTTTCAAATATAGGTATTAATGGTGTTTTACATGGGGTAAATTGGAAATGTTGATTCCTAGTTTTAAGTCACTTCCCCAATTTTCATCGCTGAAGACTTTTGATATGTTTTATAGGTACCTTCAACGTAACCAAAACAGTTGAAATTGCTTCTGTTGCAATTTGTTCCAGGTCCAACCATAAACGTCCTGGTCTATTATGGCTATGTGACTCATATCCGTAGGCAGCTAACCGTATCAATTGTACAGTATTGTTTTTAACTTTGCCCTTTCCTCTAAAGTTGGCAAAGCCAGGCTTTGGCCTTTACAAGGAAATTGCCATGACAGATCTATGGCTATATCATACATAAGTTATCTTTCTTGCGAAGCCTAGGCCTGTGTCCTATTTAAATGGCTATTGCCTATGCCTGCATGATTTATACTAACTATAGATGTATACACGACTTCGTGTGATACAGACAGTATATATATTACGTTTAGACATAGTCATAATTTTGGGCACAGGACTATTGGCATAAGAAATCCCTAATCTGCCTTAGTTCATAGATTGGATATCCCATCCAGAGCTCCCTGCATTTAGAGCCCCCCCTAAAAGCATTTACGGGCCTACCTAGAACAGTGATGGTAATTATGCGGTGTTATATAGGCTGTTTTTTTCTTGTGTTCCGACATATTTTAAAGTATGTTAGCTTGCACTATAATTAATATCAGCTGCAGGAATGTATAACTAGTATGAATGTGTTTATCCTAAGATATCTGTAAATAAGCTCTTGTTACATAACCAATGTACTTTCTCAGAAGTGTCATTGAGTTATACAATTATTATTTGTGTACACACATGAAAAAACAATGTACTGATATACAGGCGGTCATTATACGAATGTAGGAACAACCCTACATATGAACCTGTACTTTATATGAAACTTGACTTAAAAGTAAATGTATCTTTTTAAATTCTTAATACATTTTGCAACTATTCAGTAGAAGTATAACATATATGAACCACTACATTATTGACATTCTTGTTTTATTGCAGCTGAAGGAAAGTCCTGCTAAAAGAAAACACTATGCTCAGGTAAATTACAATTTACTCTACAGATTCAGTGCCCATGGCCAGCATCTGAACAAATGATATATTAACTGTACATTAATACAGACAATGGCAAAACAAATTGATTATATTATCAACTCATATGAATTCAATAATGTTCACTAATTTTATTTTGTTGCAGGATTTGTGCATTGTGGTGTTTTGTCCATAAGAATTTATTCTAAATTGGATTTTGTCCCAGATTCCCCATGGCCACATAGCCTCTATTCATGCTACTAAAATTTGACAGAGGTAATTCAAAAAGATAGCAGCTACTGTAGATTGAAAAAAATTAAAATGTATGCATATTGTTATATTTTATGTCAATAAATCAATTTGAATAAACAGGTATTGTTTAACAAGGTGTTGATAACATTTTCTAAATTTGCATTGTGTCTTTTCCCGGGCATTTGTAACCTACGTACACTTTTATCTTTGCAGAATCTAAAAAATAAGTAACTTAAATTTGTAACACCTGCTATTCAGCAGCTATTATCTGTCATATGGCAAGAGCAACCAATAAGTACATGCATTTTATTAAAACAATGTTGTGTGATTAATATAATATCGTATAAACAACATTATGACTGGTGACATTTCAGAAGAAATCTCCCATTGAACTTGAAAAAACGCTTTGGTGGTGTCAGTTGAGGGCTGATAACGACAACTTTAAGACCATCTCTACAAAACATGGTTGGTATTTATTGTACACCATACACTATCTATTCCAGCCTGTTATTCATACAATCATAAGGAAATGAAATGTTTATTGAAATCTTTTTTTGTCTGTGTCTGTTTTTTATATCGTGGTGTTTTGTCCACAGTAATGAATCCTATTTGATTTTGTTCTGGATTCCCCATGGCCACATAGCTGCTTCTGTTCAAGCCCCTAAAATAAGTACTCGATAAGGTAGCAGCATTGGTAGATTGAACAAATGTCAATGCATATTGTTATATTTTACTTGAACAAATCAACTTGAAGGCACAGATTTTGCGTAACAAGGTGTTGAAAATATTTTATAAATTTACATTTCAAGTGTCTTTTCCCGGGCACCTGTAATCTAAGTACATTTTTCTGTGTAGTAGAATCTAAATAATAAGATAACTTTGTATCGTATAAAAATGTACTAATGTCAAATCATGTGTTTGTATAATACTAAAATGTGTGCACATAACATTTGTAGGTTTTGGGATGTCTTCGATTGCCACAAATGAACTGCAACCGGAGCGGTAGAGAGGTGATTGTAATGTATTAAGTTGACAGTTAATCTCTTTATGAAGTGTCCAAATTGCACATGATTTAAATTGACCAACGTGTGACATTACAGAGCATCTTCAACGGTGTACTCATCTGAAATGTCTAATATTGATCACCTAAAACCTCATAAACATCTTGCATTGTGAAAAAAGCTGAAAGTCCACATTTGGACAAGCAATTTTACCCCACTACATCGCTTATAAAAATCCTAGCTATGCCCCTGGCTAAGAGTGTAAGCCGCATGATCTTTGATCACTTTAGGCTTTGTTTTTTTTATTTTACACTTTAATCTGATGATAACTATTATGACATATATGGAATATTATGTAACGTAAGTAATATGGATTTAAGGACATTTATAAACTAAAATGGCAGCATAGGCATGCAAAAAAGGCCTAAAATGTCACCGATTGAAGATGCACTTTTTTTGGATCTGCAATGCCAAAATATATTTCAATACATTGAATTAATTGCAAGATGCTTCCCTCAGGTCGTATTTTAAGCAACCTTGAAGTTTTCCTTTTTATTGAGGACACGGATATGTTGTCACTGTATTCACCGAACGTTGGGAGGTTATATTATGACATTGTGGTATCATTACCATACGCATTGCCATCAAAGTGAGGGGGTGCTTCTGCTGAAATTGGTCTTTCGCTTGTGAGTTCATGGTAGTGGAGTGGGAGCAATTGATGAGTTGAAGTTAATTTTCCTCCATGGCCATGTGCATTGAATTTTATTTTTTAGCCAACGCATATTTGCCGTACTTGGAATACGTTCTCATGTTGCGTGTGCTGTGTTTCGGCAACAATTACATTCAATAAATAAATCAATCAATCAATGAATCAATCAATCAATAAATCAATTAATATCAATCAACCAATATGTTTATTTTTCCATCGCATGATAGTACCGTTTGTAGTAATTAAAATAATTCACAATGTTAGAAGAAAAGACATTCACAAAATAGTGCGTATGCAGTGTGCGTGTATCCCTGAATGGATTCCGCAAGGTACTGTCTCACATATTCGTCACCTTTTTTTAGCACTGTGTTGAGTAACTTTGCTAGTTTATGAGGTCGGTCAGTCGAATAGTATAGGTACTTAACCCAATGTGCATACTTGCTTGCTCATGACCTGCCAAAACCATCGTCTATTTGGTAGGGCTTACTAGGTCCTTACGTGGATTGGTAGTTAATGTACATATTTCTGTGGCCAGGCAGAGCAAACAGTATGCTAATATTAACAAGACATCAATATAGAAGTCGACGAGTATTGGTGGCATATGTTTGATGTAGTCAGACTTTCTGATTTTTTCATAATTTATATGCGTTCTAAGTGTAAACATTGTGGTGGAGACGTCGACGTATCACCACAAGAAAGGGGTAAAGTTTCTGGTCTTGGGACCAGTCCTACTATCCCTAATAATGTTAGTATGCATTGGATGCTATAGGTCAATATTACATTACATGTCTACAAAATCATGGCTCTGTTGAAATTCACCTGATTCGTCTAATAATTGTTCAGGTCTAACGCTTGTGTGGACATTTAATGGTACGTCATGTGTTAAGACATGACAACATAGGTGTTGTTTAGCGAACTGCAGCAGGCGTACTTTATCGCAAAAATTATCGTAGCTTCCAACGTTCTTAGCAATGTTATTGATATTATAGAAATCAAATTACTACACAGTTAGATATCTGACCTTGACGTGCCCTTCTCGTTGACCTTTAAATGTTGTACGGTCCTAAGTTAAAACTGATCCAAATTGTGTGTCTTAATCCAACGTATCACGATCATTTCCGTAAGCCATTTTCTTTATAAGCATTTACATAACATGTGTGTGTGTGTGTGTGCGTGCGAGCGGGCGCGCGCGCGCGTGTGTATGTACATATATGTATATATTTAAATATATATATATATAATTTTAATTGGCTGCCAGCGCGCCAACGGTTCCAATTCACGGTTCTCCTACTCGTGTATCGCGCTGCTCACCACCTCAGCCCACCATATATGACGTCACTGATGACAACGTACTCAACGACCCGATCACTGAGATCCGTTGGTCAAGGTCCATTGAGATTACGCTACCACGTCGAGCGATAATGTCGGCGGTCCTTCTCGGTGGCAGGAACGACATCGTAGAATAATCTACCTCCTCTGTTAGCGACGCTAACTTAGTGGCAACATTCAAGACTTTGCTTAAGACACATCTTTTCCGTACAGCGTATAGAACACTATCTCGCTAGTTGAAGTGACATTTAAATGAATTTGACTATTTATGCGTTTTAACTAAGTTAATGTTTTAATGTATTTAAAATTAGGCTTGTCTTCTTGATGTTTATGTTGTCAAATTTATGAAGTCATGTAGTGGTGTATTTAACTAATTTATCTTACAGATTTAACATATCGATTTATTGTATATATTTACCTATTTATTTAGCTTATATATATATATAATAATTACGTTTGCTTGGTTCATATTGTTAGCGCTTTTGAGCAGATTTCAACCCGATTACATGGCGCTTTAGAAATGTATCCTAATAATTATAATAATTGTAAATGTTACGTTACAGAGTGCGTTTTCGTGCGTGTATGTAAGTGTGCACGTGTGTGTGTGTGTGTGTGTGAGTGAATGCCAATCTGCGTGCATGGACATGCTATCAATTCCAACATATTTATTTAGAAATTGTCATCATGAATGTTACATTTGCTATTAAATGCACAAATTTCACTGTTGACGAGTGTGCACTTACAACCGGAAAATGCGCACTGCTACCAGTTTTCCAACGACACTACAGCAACTGCAACTAGAACGGAGGAACCTATAATTATTACTATTGTCTCAACGATGACACATACAGCCAAACTCAACACAACCAAAATGGCCACCAAACGGAGCAAAACGTTACACAGGAAGATAGCAATGACAAATCTGACAGTGCCAGCAGCAAAACAGAATCCAATACAACCCCAGTAATACAAGTCAGCATTAGCGGTGCATACGGGAAGACACAAACGAGGATCCAGCCAATACCACCAGCACCAGAACAACTAACGCTACCACTACACGGGAAGACAACATCGAAGTAGCAGGCAGCAACAGTATGGCCACATCACCCAACCGAGTCGCTAGAAATGAAACCCCCTACGCATGTCAGTGCCGCCACGACAGCAACCGGATCTCTCACTAAACTCGGTGGATTGGGAACCTCTTTACTGGTGATATTCATCATAGCCTGTCCGCTGATAACGACCACATGTGTGCACGTAGCGGAAATGTAACACTACCTACAATGTATGATGTCTGTTTGCGATTGTACCGCATTTGACGGAGCGATCATTGTGGTAGCTCCACTATCAAAGAGAGTATTATTTTGGCAGAAGTTAGTGATGTGCCGTATCTTTTCGTGTATCGATACAATTGGCCATATGTGTGAGCTCCGATCAGTTGTTGGCATCCCAGTGTGTTCAGTATTTAAATTTTACAACCTATTCATCCGGAAAAAAGTCTAATGACGTGTAACATGCTATACGTTTTTTGTTTCTTTCGTGATGTTTTGCTGTCTTTCGGCTGTCGTCTACGTCAAACTGACTACGTAGATAGCGACGATATTGTCATATGCAACATGCTGTCATTTTGTCCCCTAGGGCCGCGGTCTTGATGACTTTTCTGCAGGTCATCGTAAACTTGCGAGGGTGGGTACCGGCCCTATTTATAATTTATGTGCGTTCTACGTATAAACATCGTGGTGAAGACGTCGACGTATCACCACAAAAAAGGGGTAAAGTTTCTGGTCTGGGGACCGTTCCACTAACATTTCTATGAGCTCACTCGACCGAATTTCGCCCGTAATAGTGATGTTGTATATTGACATCTGCCGACACGACGATGCGCTACCAAGACATTTTCTCCGGTGGGTCACGGAAATAGTGTCATTGGTGATACAGTATCAGCATTTTGTATTTTGATAAAGCTGCTTTAAGTTATCAACGGGTTCTTTTAATGACTGGGTTTCCTATGAGCTCACTATCTTCGTGAAATGGTCCCCAGATGTCTGAGCGAAATGTCGGAACTATACAAATCTTCGTTTCTGTAGCACAGATGGAGGAGGAAGGACTGGATATCAGCGGACACTTTGAACAAGATTAAAGAGAGAAAAAAGCAGCTGTGAACAACAGCCGCACTCGAATATCCAAACCAAGAGCACAGGAAAAATACGCAAAAGCAAACAAGGAGGTAAAAAGAAGTGCAAGGTCTGACAAACGGCACTACATAGATGACCTTGCTGAAAAAGCAGAGAAGGCGGCAAGAAATGGCAACATGAGGAAACTATACGACTCAACAAGGAAACTGTCTGGCAAATACGGCAAGCCAGAACGTCCAGTCAAGGATAAGGATGGTAACCCCATCACAAGAGCAGACGGGCAACTAAACCGATGGGCCGCGCACTTTGAAGAACTATTAAACCAACAATCACCTGCAAACTCACCTGATGTCCCCCCTGCGGAAACCGACCTCCCCATAGACACTAGCGAACCTACCAGAGAAGAGATCAGGAAGGCAATCCAGGAGCATAAAAACGGAAACGCAGCAGGCCCAGACAACATTCCAGCAGAAGCCTTGAAAGAAGATATAAATACAACAGTGGAGATGCTCTACCCACTCTTCCAGAAGATCCTTGGGAGGAGGAGCAGGTGCCAGCAGAATAGAAGGACGGCTATATCGTCAAGCTACCCAAGAAAGGCAACCTCGGCAACTGTGCCAACTACAGAGGCATCACACTCCTCTCGGTAACTGGCAAGTTTTTCAACAGGATCATCCTCAACAGAATAAAATATGTCACGGACCCCTACCTAAGTGAGGAGCAAGCTGGCTTCAGGAAGTACAGATCCTGTGTGGACCAGATTGCAACACTGCAAATCATCGTGGAGCAGTCAGTTGAGTGGAACTCTCCGCTCTACATCAACTTTGTGGACTACGAGAAGGCATTCGACAGTGTGGACAGAGAGACCCTCTGGAAACTCCTCAGACACTATGGAATGCCTACCAAGCCTGTGAACCTCATCAGGAACTCCTACGAATGAAAGACCAGCAGGGTCCTCCATAGAGGACAGCTCACCCAGACCTTCCAGGAAAAGACCGGAGTGCGGCAAGGATGCCTGTTGTCGCCTTTTCTTTTCCTCCTGGCCATAGGCTGGTTCATGAAGACAGAAACTGGATGATCTGGACTTCGCAGATGACATAGCCCTACTCTCTCACAATTACCAACAGATACAATACAAGACAAATGCGCTGGCAACCACACCTTCACAAATAGGCCTCAACATCCACAAGCGGAAAACAAAAAACCTCCGCATCAACGCCACCAGTAGAGAAGTAATCACGCTACAAGGAAGTGCCCTTGAAGAAGTCGGAGCATTTACCTACCTCGGAAGCATCATCGACAAATAGGGAGGAACGGATGCCGACGTCAGAGCAAGAATTGGCAAAGCCAGAACCGCCTTCCTACAACTCACGAATATCTGGAATACCAAATCCATCCATTGCACCCCACACTAAGGTGAGGCTCTTCAACTCCAATGTAAAATCTGTCGTACTTTATGGCTCCGAGACTTGGAGGACAACAAAGGCAACCATCAAAAAGCTGCAGACCTTCACCAACAACTGCCTGGGAAAAATAGTTCGGATTCATTGGCCATATAAAATCCGAAACGTGGATCTGTGGCAGAGGACCAGTCAACTTTCCATGGAAGAGGAATTCAGGAAAAGAAGATGGGGATGGATCGGGCACACATTTCGAAAACCAGACACAAACCTCACCAAACAAGCGCTGTCCTGGAACCCGCATTAAAAGAGGAAAAGAGGTCGACCACGAAACACCTGGCGCCGAGAACTTGAAGCAGACACCAGCAGGATAGGCTACACCTGGAACCAACTAGAGAAAATGGCCCAGGACAGGGGACGCTGGAGAGCAGTTGTTGGCGGCCTATGCCCCAGTAGGGGTGACAGGCATAACTAAGTAATACAAATCTTCACACAGACACGAACGGCGTTGAGTCTGGACAAGAATACAGGTGTTATAAATCTACTCAATGCGCCGCATGATACGGTGCGTGTCTGCAACTGCCACAGCGCACGTCACAAATGTCCCCTGTTGTTTTTGCGTTCGACTGGTAACATTCCAGTAAAATATAGCCTCCGCGTGGTAATAAACGAAATAGCTTCCCATAGTAACTCACGGTGGTTTTCAAAAAAAATTTGTAGCGCATGCACTCAAGTAGACAATTATTTGTGTACGCATGCAGGCACAAATATGTGCACACACACACACACACACACACACACACACACACACACACACACACACACACACACACACACACACACACACACACACACAC
>CM034533.1:71333648-71411148 GCA_020002185.1 Paraescarpia echinospica | reverse complement strand
TAAAGTCATGCGCGGGGCGGGTTCTGGCCCGCAGCCCGCGGGGGCCCGCAACCCGCTGGCTGGGTTTTTGTTGTTGTTGCGGTGCGGGTTAAGTTTCAATTTGTGCGGGGCGGGGCGGGGCGGGGCGGGACGGGGCGGGGCGGGACGGGGCGGGGCGGTCTGCGGGTTAGGTCACTGCGGGGCGGGGCGGGGCGGTCTGCGGGCTAGTAATTTCTTCATGCGGGCTACTGCGGGCTGATTTTTGTAACTTATTAATGGTCACCAGTTACTCAAAGGTGGGTTCTTTGAGCTAATTAATTGGGGATTACCAGATTGCCCTTTTGTTTGTGTTTAAACAGTGTTATGATAACATGTGCTGGCCTGCCTTGCCAGCTTCAGTCAGGTGTGATTAGTGGCTTCTTCCAGGAGGAAGTATCAGTTCAGGCTATCAATCTGTTTGTGTAATTAAGCCACCAGGATGTCCATAAAGAGCAGTTACCCCACCAATTAGACAGGAAATGCCTTTGATGTGTGGAGACTGGAGACCATGCCACTTGGCACTGGCTGACAATGCCTAACTGCTAAGAACAAGAACTGTCAGTCTTCCTCTGTAGAAGTAAGATGGCTCAAGTTAAACTGCCTTCTTCACTAGTATAATCCGGTGCCAGTAGCCTGGTCCAGAGGGGATTTTGAGCCTGTTATATGGACATGTGAAAACCCTCTCAACAATCAGTAGTCTACGATCAGAAAATATAAATTGCTAACTAATTCTAATATCAGCAGATTGCAAATTGCAACACTGCCTTTGTGCACCAGACTCAACCTTTGAACAACTCATGTTCATGCTTGTTTTTCATAAAAAAATGATCAACTGCTATTGCATATTCACTTGTGCTGAGTTATATCAATTAGATTAATTAATAATTTTAAAATACGTAAAAATTTGTACTCGTACCTTTACTTTGCCCCAAGTCTGCTTATCACCTTCAGGCATTTACATTATAATGACAAGGGTTCTATTTGTCTTAAAGATGGAATTCCAAGTACGACATGGTTGTCACCCAGCGCCGTATATTTGTTAATATTGTAAACAACAACGATTAATAAAGAGGATATATTTTTAATGATTCCATGTCATCTGTTGTGGGCTGCGGGGCGGGTGCGGGCTGACTTTTGACTAATTACTGCGGGGCGGGTTGCGGGCCAAGTTACTCCGTGTGGGGCGGGCTGCGGGCCAGGATGTGGCAAAATATGCGGGGCTGGCTGCGGGCTGAGTTGTAATATGCGGGCGGGCTGAGGGTCAAATGACATAGTTGCGGGGCGGGTACAGGCTCAGATTTCCAGCCCGCGCAGGGCTTTACTATGTACCCACATGCAGAAAAAGATTGAATGACCTTAACATACCTGTTTCATGGACGAAAATGGCTTGTGGTCCCCGTTCTGATGTGATATATGTTGCGTGGTATCATCATCCCAAGGAAGTTTTGCCCTTCCACGTCCAGCGCTGGGATGTCGCCGTGGTGAAGGCCCGTACAACCCACTGTCTTGCGTGAAGTTTGTCGGCGTCGAACGGGTCGACGACATCACCGATTCAAGTTCAATGTCAACTGACCTTTGTGATCTGGCTGATGTGCCGTTGCTACTCGATGCCGACAACACCCATTCAACATCCGCCCCCAGTGATGCGGGCGACCGACTGGTGGCAGATGTTGGAACTGGAGTTGCATAATCGACTAGTCTGTCATTGTTGAGACGCGGCAGTTGGCGTCGTGCCAATCGCGCCTGAACAGCGGCCATGACACCTTCACCTTCGTAGTGCAGCTCAACACTGTCCACAGCTATAACCAATGGCTTCGTCTTACCTGCACCCATCGCTTGTGCCAGTACAGCAAAACATTCAAGTGATGCTTGCCGCACCTGTCGCTTCGGATCAACCAGTGTGTGAGCAATCGTTTGACACAGTTCAGATAGGTCAAACTCGTAGCTTGGGAATGTTAACAAGGACGCAATAATGATGTTGAGCGTTTCCTGGCGCACGCGAGAGTTCCGGTGAGACAGATTCTCGCAGATCACAGACAACACGACCGTCGGCGATAGCAGATGCATCAGCTGTATGACCACTTTCATGATCGCCTGACGAACAACAATCTTGTTGTCATCCATCCGCTTTGTTATTGCCAGCACAACGGCTTTTATGTGGGGCTTCACATCAAAGGTGAGCTTCTCAACCAGAAATCCAAGAATTTCCAGCGTGACAGTGAGGATTTTGAAGTTGTAGTCATCGAGCAGGTTGTTGAGAAAACTAATGAAATTCAGCAAGTACGGATGCAACGCTGACGCGTCATTTAGATCACGAATTATCAACTTCAGTTCTTCCACACCCTCCCCACGCATGCGGAAGTTACTCTGGTCACTCAGTTTGTCCATCACGTGACTAGGCACAACTCCAAATTCATAATGCTCTGATGTAGGAGATACATACACATTTTGTGATGTGGGAGGCGTTCTTTGATAATGCTGCTGTTTTTGCACTGCAGGAGTGCTGTTTGTATCACAGTGAACCGGTATACTTTTCTCATCAGTGTCAATCACTCGATCATCCTTCTCCGTCAGTTTATAGTAATATGTGCGCAAACCTGTTGGTAACCCTTGTATGTCAGACCGAAACATATCATCACCAACCAAATTACGAATTTTCTCTAACGATAACAACACATGCTGTTGCAGGTTATCTTCTGTGTTGTTGCCTAGCAACCGTTTGGCAAGCGACTGTGTGATCCTAGAGAAGTTTTCTTGTGCGAACTCTGGCGTGAAGAGCATCGGCAAGCCAATGATGACTTCTTTCTTAATCCGTGGGTCACGGTGCTCAATCCCATGCGTTACTATTGCACGGAATAAAAGCTGCACATTTCTTGTGTGCTTCATGTAAACATGCAGTGTCTGGATCACATCACGGCGGATCGCAACTTTGCTATGACCCATATTCGGCACCAACTTTGATAGTATTACAGATACACATTCATCCAGCTCATCTCCAAGCTGTGGAATCAGTTCGTGCACCAACTGCAAACAATGGTGGCGCACATCCCAATTAGGGTCGGTCAGCACTAGCGACAGACCCTGAAAAATGGCCTTCTTGTCGGCGTACGGCAGTCTACCACCATTTCTGCGGATTACAGCGCGCAAGGTCTCCAAAATATGGGTCCGTTTTTCAGGGTTTTTGTCGTTCAGGTAATTGAGCACGTCATCTTCTTCCATATTCCTTAGAATGGGGGCGTTTTTACTTCCAGTATGGGTGTATGAACCATCACTGAGGACGTTGTTGGGGTAAACTATTTTGGCCACAGTGCCAGCCATCAACCAATTTCGGCAATATCAAATAAATCGTTCCAATCACTACAGCACTGTTAACAGCCTACGACCAGTTTGGAGTTGACCAGATGCTGTTTCACACGTAAACTGACAATGTTTACCATCCTTGAAAATGCACAATATCTACATTTTCTTCGGCGGAACTTAGCACGGTGATACACTTTCCAAAATGGCGAATTCTCCACAACAACCCACTATTTGTATCACGTGATACACGTAGTTTCCCGGATTGGAACAACATTACACAATCACAAAAACACGAATAATCACCGGAGATTGTAGATATGATAACTAAGCCACAGACTGTGTCATTCAGCTTCGTGATGCTGCATAAAACTTCGCACATGCAATTGTAATAAACCAAATTTGCTGCGTACCCCTTTTGGAAAGAGCGGCACCTGGTGTAACAACTGATGTACTGCAATCATTGCTAGTACAGTTGCTCGCTAGGGGCGTTCGCGCGCGAACATACATTTTGCGTAGGCGTTTTTACTGGTACGCCTGAGAGAATTAAGTCCACTAAATAATTCATAACTAGTCTTTGTAGAAAGACTACCGACATGTAAATGCAGTTATCTGACAATCTAGATCACTGTGTTTTTCTGTACATTTCGAGTGTCTCTCCCATCCATTTCCCTCCCTTTCTATAACCCTTACCCCATTAAATCGCACTACTATATTAATTTTCTTTTCGCTTTCCTGCTGCCAAAGATGACCTGCCAAAATCTGTAACCAAATGACGGTGGTTATCAAATATAAAAAGAAGAACAATGGGCGGTTGTCCCCAAAATAGGAGCGATGAGAAGTTAAAATTGTGATGCACACACAATTCTTTAATGCAATGTTTATAAAAGATACCCATTAAAGAGGATACATTATTTTATGTAACAAAGAAAGTATTCAGGCTTACGAAATTAAATGGGCAATAACTTCAAACTACAAAACATTGTGGTGTAATGTGGTCATATACTTATTGAACATTCAATAGTAACTATAATATTATGGTGCTTGCATCCGTGCGTGCGTCTTGTTGGTCATATCAAGTAGGATGTTCTTTGGGGGTTCTTATTGTTATTGTAATGGGCGCTACTGTTGTAATGAATGTTGCTATTATTATTCTTGGGCCTATTATTTGTCTGATATTTGGCCAACATTTATTTTTAGGAATTTTAGATAATTCCGCGTGGCTATGGCGTCTAGATACGTTTAGCATATATATGCCTACACATATGCATTGTTTAATCTACCAGTAACACCTGTCTGATTTTGTGGACCATTATGAAAACACTATGACGCCATAGGCATAGAAGCCTAAATGATTGCAGTGCAAACATGGTGATTCCTTGATTAGCATAAACGATCCTGCCAGTAAATTAGTAATAATTAATCCCCTAGAGGGCGAATATTATTGTTGCTCAAACCTGGTGGATAATTAAAACATTACCAGAGTTTCGAAAAAGGTAAAAACAGTAAATGGTTGCAACGAAGTGGCGTCAGAAGATTCCCAGTGGGCAGTGAGCAATTTATAAACATTTCTTGTTCTAAATGTGTGTTGGTCAGTCATATTAATGTCGCTATTACAGGTTCGTTGCGTGGTTGTTTGGTGGATATGCATTTTCGGGATGTGATTGAACATTTCCCATAATTTACACAAACATCCATTAGAATATAGATTTCAGCTTGAGCCTCTCAGGCTCAGCTGCTGTCGCCGGTGTCACTCAGTGGCAGTACTGTACTCTGTACTGGAGCAGTGTCGGACATGACTTCGGAAGACGGCGGCGGGGGGGACTGCGTTGGAGACATTTCGCGGCGTCGAGGGGCGTATTATTGGTGAATTTTTGCCCGAGTCTCAAGTTTTTTGTCAGCGGGGGTGCGAACGCACACACGTCGCACTCCCTCTTCCAGCCTAATGAGTACTGGCCCGTATTATCTAAAACTAGCTAAAGTAAAACTAATATGCCACTGACACTGTCAGGTTACTGTAGCATATGCTACGAGTCTATATCTTTGTCCTTACTTTAGGGTTAGTCACAAAAGCCAAAAATCGCAACAACTATTTTAGAGTAATGTGTTCTTGATGGCATAGTGCCATTCCAAACTTAATACTGTAGACTCAGGACATCTGTCCTGCGTGGCAGCCATGCTGCAGTAGTTAGTGTATAACTTGTCTTGGCATTGGCTTGGGGCAGTCTGTCAAATTATCAAATTGCCAGTAAAATTCCCCGAAACAAAATTTGGGATGTCGTTGGATATGGCCTACTCTAAATAGAGATATGTTATTTATAGAGATCAGTGGGTATAGGCTATGAAAATGTATGTGCACAGTGTCATTGGGAGTGGTCAGCCCCCTACAAAATGCTGGGATCTTCTGGAGTCTTGTCATGGCCTTGGCTTGGGGCAGTCAAGACTCCAGAAAATCCCAGCATTTTGTAGGGGGCTGACCAGATCCATTGACACTGTGCACATACATTTTGTGTAGGCTATGCCCACTGATCTCTATAAATAACATATCTCTATTTAGAGTAGGCCATACCAGAGGACATCCCAGACTTTGTTTCAGGCAGATCAGATCCAAAGCAGACAGACATGCATATTTATATTGAAAGTGTAATAATTTTATTGAAATAAAGATGTATCACACCATCAGTGTGAATCCCATTAACTCAAGACTTTGACTGCATGTTTGTCAATCAATTAGTGAATCAGCCAGTCATATAATCAAACAACCAATCATATTTATTCCCCGAAAATATTTACTGATGACACAAACTAATAATGTGTTTTGAGTCCTGGCTCATGTCCTGTATAATAATATGTATTTACATACATTTAACTTTGTCGGTGAGTCGTGTAACTAATGCATTTGTTAATATCAGCATTTGCTAATGAGGTATAAGCATTATATCTGCTGTTGTATGCCTGACATATTATTTATTCACATTTTGTTTGTAATAAATGTAACTAAAAATTATCAATTTGCTTGCTAATTAAGATAAGCCTGAGTACATACAATTATACAAGAGTTATTCTTGTTGACAAAATACGACTTGACATGTGCAGACTTCATAGGACAGTATCGTATTTTCGAATAGATTTTGTATAATTAATTATTAAATCAATAATAAAAGTGTCGCAATATAACATTTGGTGTTCATGTTTCAGGTCAAGCATTGTGTCAACGAATCGGATTCTCCACTGAAGTCATTAGTACGGAATACAACAAAAGGCAAGTTCAATGAAGCATATGGATAATCTGTCTAAACATGTAGAATCAATGAGTGTAGTTCAATGCTTTTTGTGCCATTGAACCAGGATCAAGAGAACTGTATGTGTTGTTACAACGTAGACCTTTGACCTGCTAAGACACGTTGACTTAATTTTCTTTAGTGACGCTTCTCCTCCAAGTGCTATGTATAGCAATACTGATCAACTTTGGGAAATAAAAAGCTATTCATTCTGCTATTTAAGTAACTATAATTACGACCATACTGTTATGCACAATATAGTTCTAAATCTTCAGTCTTAAAGATTTTGTTTTGATAAGGCTGGAGAACCACAACATTTATTCATACACTGTCGATAGTAGAATATTAAGTCCAAAAAGCCGTTATTGAAAATACAGTCTTAACGATAACAACCAATTACAATAGGATAGTGCTTCGGGTAACACCAGTTAGTCTATATTAAGCAAATGGTATTGTATTTAAGTGGGTTCCTAAATCTAAGAATTCGTGTAGATTTTTTAACTTTCCGTAAACGACGGTATATTTTTAAGGTCACCCTTACAATAATTCCACGATAGATGTTGTGTAGCCTTTGATACGATGGAGGGATGACTTATTCAAACTTTGATTCTGCGATATCCACAACATCGTTGCCTGTGTTCTTGGAAGCGATTAATTGAATACTTGTGGGAATTAACGCTAATGACTTGTGCTTATCGATTACACCCGCAGTGTGAATAATACACGCAGCCGATAAATAATACTCGTTGCCAATAACTGTGTCGTTGTGCAGGCGGTTCAACACTCGAAGTTGGACGGAATGGAGTTCAACTACGCGGCGAATACAAGGGTACTCCCGGCCTCGCTGCAGGGTGCCACTCATCAGAGGGAACCCGTCGATGTGCAATCTCCACCCACTGACGCGCCGACACAGTCGAGCGGAACTCTAACAAACGTCGAAGGTCATACGCTGCCAGATGGAAGCGCTGTGTCGCAGGATGGGTTTCTGTCTAAACAAACCACAAAGGAGACACTATCTGATGGCAGCACATCTAAAAGTACCAGAAGTTCAAGTAGCAACGTGTCGGATGCAGGCAGACCCGGACGAGAAAGTTGCCGACAAAGACGTCGATGGCAGCCGCAGTACGCCAGCAAAGAGGAACAGGTTACGTGCTTTTTGCTGTTGACGCCCACTGCCCGTGTCCCCGCGTCCCCGCAGTGCATCTTATCTGCGTAATCGATGTGTTGTTTGTTTACAACACAGTGAATGCACCGCACGAACCGGATCATCGCCGTCTATCGATTCGGCGTCCACCTTTTAAGGCATTATCCACGGTGGCCGGCAAGCTGTGACAGGATGCGCTGTACGTGGCGTGCTCGAGTCGCGTGACACCGCCCGTGGCCTAGGCGCGGACTTAGCATATCCCGTGTGGCTGGCCTTTCAATCTACGTGTCGGCGCAGTCAACAAAACAACTATAGATGCATTGTTGTTATTGCCCTATTGCGTGATTAATCCAATAGCGTCTTGTTGTGCTGTTTGCACCTGTTTGGTTATTTGCTCCTGATGCGAGTTGTTTTATTTAGAGGAATAGATCGTGTGCGTACAGACATACAAACAAACTGGGAAATCTCACACTCCGGTCTCACTCTGGAACATTTCTAATACAAAACTATGACCGTTTGCTGTACCTATAGATAACGTGGTCCAGTAGCCTAAGCTGAAACACACTCCGAGCAAACGCATTGAAGCAACACACTCTAGTTACATGTACACTCTATAAAGGGTATTTATTCCATACCTTCATAATTAATTCAGTAATTGATAGACACGCGTGGGAAGAATTGTTAACAGCTTTAAAATATTCACTTCGCTAATCATTGCGACGCTCAAAATGAAATTTAAAGCAAAAAGGCAAAATCTATACACAATATTAGATATATCTCTGTCTAACAGCTTCTAATCTCTCCGGATATCTGCGTATAGCTTTCTCCTGTGGTTCTCTCCTGCGTATAGCTTTCTCCTGTGGTTCTCTCCTGCGTGTACTGTCACTTGTTGAACTTGTGCGCAACACTGGTGGTGACTGTGAACTTGGTGTACTCGCATCTCTGCTGGCAACCATCAGTGTTGGCGGCTTCGGTGTTAACCCAGTGTTCATAGATGTGAGTAGCAGGTGTTGGCGATTTCGGCGCATTACACGTCCATCCTCCAGCTCGACATCGTACGACCTGGAACTTGAAGATCTCACGACTCTTGCTTTGACAGGCCACTGTCCTTAACGAGTGTGGTGCGATTTCACCCGCACAGTCGAGCTCGGTCGAAGCTCAGGCAATGGTTTACCTCTTTCATTGGTATCCTTTTCTGGAATTTCTCACGTCTGTAGTTTGCGGATGGCAACCATGTTGTAAGCTTCCGTCCCAAGAACAGTTCTGCAGGCGATTTACCGTTGTCCAAGGGTGCATCTCTGTTAGCTAGCATCGCTAGATAAGGATCCTTTCCATTCTCTGCCACTTTTATTAGTAGGCGCTTGATCATTTTCTACACCATTCTCTGCAAGCCCATTGATATGGGCTGGATATTTTGTGATCATAACCCTATTCCTCTGCAAAACTTTGAAACTAGGCACTGGCGAACTGTGGACCGACATCGGCGTACTTGGTATGCCGTATCTTGAGAACAACGCCTTGAGGTGGATCATGACTTGTCCACTTGTTTCACTTGACAACAATGCTGTCTCTGGATAATGTGAGAAGTAGTCGATCGTGAGCAGGTAAGGCTTCTGTTTAAAGTAGAATATATCGCACGCAACTTTAGCCCAATGTCTGTCTGGCCTTTCATGCGACAATAATGGCTGTTGTTGCTGTGCTTGACGACTCTTCTGGCAAACATCACATCTGCTGACAAAGTCAGACACATCTGTGTTCATATTCGGTCAGTACATGACATCTCTTGCTCTTCGCTTGCATTTCTCGATGCCGAGATGTCATTCGTGTACGAGTGCTCGCATCTGCGGTCTCATGCTTGTTGGTATGACAATCCTGTGGCCCTTCAGTAGCACACCATCTACAACTGTCAAACAAATGTTGCATATGGCTTCGGGCACGTCTTAGGATCATATTTGATGCTGTGCACGACTTGCTGAACTACATAATCGTTCACTGTCTCCTCTGCGTTTTCCTGCCACTTCTGTGCCGAATCAGGCAGTTCAACTTTCATAGCACGCACGTGAATTTGCACATCTGCTTCAGAAGTGCTCAGAACTTCCTTCGGTGAGAAAACTCTCGATAGCGCATCTGCTTTTATCAGGTGTTTCCCTGGCGTATAGTTGAGTTTTAAGTCTTACTTCTGAACACGTAGCACCAAGCGGTGTAGTCGTGGCGGTGCTTCACAGAACGGTTTCTGTGAAATAGCGTCTAACAGCTTGTGACCTGTCTCCACTGTGAAGTTACGTCCACATATGTAACTATGGAATCTTTCGCACGCATATACTACTCCAAGCTGTTCCTTCTCAATTTGTGCATAATTGCGTTCAGCTGCTATCATGGAGCGTGATGCGTATGCGACAGGCATCCACTGGCCACCAGCATCTTGTAGTAGAGATGCTCCGATGCCATATTTGGATGCGTCACTCGAGACTTTCACAGACTTCTTCTTGTCGTAGTACTGTAGCACTTGGTGGCTGGACAGGATCTGTTTGATTCTTTGCCAAGCTTGATCGTGTTCAGGCAGCACCTGCCAGTCTGCATCCTTCTCTAGTAGCGAGCGCAGAACCGACATCCTGGTTGACATATTCGGTAAGAATCTTGCCATGTAAGACACCATGCGCAAGACTCGTTGCATTTCGTTTTGGTCTCTCGGCGTAGGCATGTCCTCAATCGCTTGTACTTTCATCGGGTCTGGATTTACTCTTTGTGACGTCACCACTTCTCCCAGGTACGGAAGCTCTGGCTGACGAAAGTAGCATTTCTCAATGTTGAGATGCAGCCCTATATGTACCAGCTTCTTCAAGGCGTTTTCTAGACGCTCGTCGTGTTCTTTGATCGTGGCCCCCATACGATGATATCGTCCGTGTAGACACAAACCCCATCAAGGGCCTCGAGGTACTGGTACACCGTCTTGTGGTAGACTTCTGGTGCAGAGCAGATTCCTATTGGCAGTCGAAGATATCGATGTCTTCCAAATAGCGTGTGGTCATCATGGATGACTTTTCATCCAGCTTGATTTGACGGAAGCCAACTGTAGCATCCAACTTCGAGAAATATTTCGCTCCAGCAAGTTCACTGAGTATTTCCTCCTTCGTTGGAATCTGGAAATGTTCTCGTTTGATTGCCTTGTTAAGGTCTTTTGGGTCGATGCAAATTCTCAAATCACAATTCCTCTTCTCCCTGATAACCATTGGGTTGACCCCGTCTGTCGGTTCATTTACCTTGGCCACGTAACCTAGACGTATCTCTCAACCCAGCTCCTCCTTGAGTCTTTGTCTCTACAAAAGCTACTCGCCACGGTGCATGAATGACCCCGGTCGAGCCTTCCTGGAGCACAAACGAGTGGGTGATTGGCAAGCTTCCGTTGCCCTTGAAAGGCTGGGGATACTTTGGCTGTATATCATCCCTCAGTGTCTTGGATGTCTGATCAACTATATCCACACGCTTCACAAGCCCTAGGCGTTCACAATCATTGCAGCCTAGAATTGGTGGTCTTCGGTACGTCCTGGACGACTTCCATGCAACTTTGGTCTGGGCTGTAACTGCATGTAGACGTCTTAGCAAATTATGTTTGTATCAGTCCCTGTGTCCAGCTTTAAATACACCTGTAGTTTGTTTACCTGAAGGTCTTCAATCAACTTTTGTCCTGTGGTCTCATCTGTTTTTACCATGCCAATGCAAACGTCGGTCATGTCAGTAAGTGCTGACTGACACACTTTATATCATCACACTGGTTTTGTAGTCTTTATCAATAGATCTAGTTAGCGACAAGGCTACACATCATTCTAGTTGACCTTAGCAACTATCTTACCACTTTTCAGTGCTAAATCACACTTATGACACCATGTTATGATTTGTTGTATCATAAAAGTAATTTGATAACCAGTGACAGATGGCGTAGCTTTATTTAGACCATAAGGTCACCAAATGTGTACATGCTATGGTGCGCCAACCACGGAGGTAAGACAATAATATCAACACACACATGTTTGAGATAATTCTGTCTCGTGTGCATGTTCACCCTATCTAGGATAATGAATGCATTGCATGTTTTGTGCCGTAGACACGGACGACAGTAAGTCGGGCCGTCCTTACCGTGGCCGCCACGTTGACGGATGCGGTTGTTCGGAGCACTGATGACAACTTCCGGTCGTCGTGTCTCTCTCTACTCCAGGTAAACCTCGCGTCCTCTCACATCGGATGACACTAGTCAGCTACACCTCCTTTAAAATAAAACGTTCCAAAATAAGTACCCTGTAGTATTACGGTGGTTTGGTCGTCACCACGTTTCGTTGGGAAAAAAATTGTTACAATGGCGCCACCTGTCGAGTGGAATATGTATTAATGCACTTTGACGGTATTGTGAATATTAGAACCGGGCTGCATGATGGGCAACTTGGCAACCATGTCACGCCAGTTGTATCCATCGACTATATATTGGTTGTTTTGGAAGGCATTTTGATCGCTCAAAATCTTAAATACCTCACAACGTATTGGTGAGGGTAGAGTGGTGGTTTGAAACAACACGAACCACTACGTTATGTTTTAACTTATGAGACGCCCTCTTACGTTGGCGCGGCCATCGGATGAGATCGTATGTCGAGTTTGCAACTTGGTTAGGCATACTGCGCTTGTGTTGCTATGCATGTCAATATGTGGGTAAATAGAAAATACATAAAGCATTACAATTGGACATTATTTTAGTTGTAATGATGTACGGTCGACCTAAGAGCCGTACCTTTATATAGATAAATCCATTCCTAGCCATTCCTGGCCCATAGAACTTTGGCACAATTAGATAGCAATTTAGATGTATGCCAGCAACAACTTTCTCTCACAGATTAATAGCGTACAGCCAGGTAGCCCATACTTGCTTATTCATGCTGCAGTGACGTGAACCAAACTAGAACAAGTCAAGAAGACTTCCGTTTCCATGAAACACCAATGGAGATTTATAGGTCATTTTTGGGGTGACACGTACGTGAATATACTTGTAAAGAATAAGTTTTGTTTACCAAATTCGACAGTTAGTTATGTTTACGCTATCCACGGAACTGACTCACTAGAGGAGTTTTTCTAGGTGGAAACTATTTACATAATCTTTGACGTGTTGACCTGGCGTAGGTGCGAGATACTCGGCAGCTGCATGAAGCAATTACGCGGAAGCTGTGGCAACTGTCCAGCGAGAAGTACTCGCTCGATGGTGCGGTGGCCGGACGCAACGGGGGAAGTTGCGTTGACGACAGCACGACGATGTTATCTGCGAGGTCTTCTTCACAAAATGTACATCTGTATTACGTGTATTACGGCAATTACCGAATTAAATGTGTAATGTTTAACCGAAGTGCAAAGCGTGAAAGTTGCACGGTACACAATTTTATGTCACGATGATTACATAACTGCTATTTTATGGATTAATTTCAATGTGACAAGTCAACTGTGCATTCCGTAACCACCTTCAGGTCGCTGGAATTATACTTCTACCTGTCTGTATTCTACGGTTCTGCGTAATTAATTGCCCTGATTGCGCACTGTTAAATGTGATACCGTACGGTTTTGCTTCTCTGTAAAATCTATTTCACAATGAGTCCAATGTGGGTGGGAGCGCGTGCGTACGAGCGTGCGTGCGTGCGTACGTATGTGTGGGTGGGTGCGTGTGTTTACCTGTGCTCATGTGTTTGCGTGCCGGCGTGCGTGTTTGTCAAATTTCCGCTCTTTCCCAAGGACAATTCTGTGCCTTCAAATACATATGGGCATTTCATTTTCAGGTCGACAGCTTTGACGATCTTGCTTTGAACCTGACCGACGCTGACGCCCACACTGCACAACCTCTCCTCGAAAGACATAGTAAGAAACCTCGAACCGAGAGCTGTGTGAGTCCGAGTGTTTGCTTATCCTCGTTGTACCTTGGTTCCTGCATAGTGCAACCATGAGTCCTTGTAATGTGGCCTAAACTCATGTGACATCCCCAATGATCTAACTTTAACTTCAAGTCTTACATGTATGCCTTGTGATCCCAACAGAACATCGGTTATAGATGGAGGTGGCGGTAATCGCTAAACAACTGTGAACGTTCACTGTAAGCTATATCGTTAGTTGAACATTGCATTATTCATATTTCAGCCTGTGAAAGAGACTCAACGAGAACCAGTTGTAGATGACTGGTTTGGCGACATCGTCGACGGCTGACTTACCGTCCCGAACTGCTCGATAAAGCGTCCCGTGGGGATATGTTATACGTGAAACTTGTTCATCGTGATTAGTATGTGTATAGTTCAGTAAACACGGACGGACAACGCGAAGTTTTGACGTCATGACGATCGCTGGTTTATTGAACCAGAAAGATTGTATCGCCATTCTTCCAATTACTATTAACCACCGTAATTGTCACAGATACCAGAACACTATATATTATAAATTTGTTATGAGGCACACGCGAGAAATATTGGAGCGTTTATGAATATAATATGTTGCAGTTGATTTGATTGTGGGTGTTGCTAATTAAATATTACCTATCGTATAACCGGCGAGTCGCATACTGTGATTTATGTTCAAGTATTAACAGAGGAAAGCCACTGAATATGCCATATTTTGAGCTACTATTATAATTACATTGGTGGGATTTACACTGTAAAGAAATATGACTGTAAGATTATATGCGGTATGTTAATAAAAACATTATTTGTTAAAAATTGCGTGTATTCAATGGAAAACAACAACATTACATAAATAATAAAATAAATAACCGTCACGTTTGTGAAAGTTGTATTGTCAGATTTGTTCTTCATTTTGTCTTCCAGCCTGTCTTATAATACGGATTACCCGTATCCGATACGGATTTTGACGATTTTTTTTAGAAATACGGCCGTACTCCATTTTGATACGGATTTCAATAAAATTTATAAAAATCTTTTTTCTAGCCACACTATTTACTTGTATGCACCACAAAACCACATTGCAGTCTTATCAGTCGAAAAATCAGCTTTCGGAGCAATGAAGAAATCGTTTATTTTAGTGACTAACTACATCGAAAGAAAGAACTAAATCACCGACAACAGTCAGTGATTTAGTTCGTTGTAGCACGCAATAGCCAATAGATGGCGGGCTCGTAAACAACCCGGTTGTACATGCAACCAAGCCGTCGCCCGACTGCACTTCGGGCTATTGCATTCGATTAGATCACTCTCAACTAATTACCTGCATGTGTGGCGGCAGTCGTTGCCAAACATCGAACCGCACACACAGAACATAGAGCAAGACAAGGTGTTTAAATTCTGCACTCACCTGCACACATTACGTAGGCATAATACCAATAATTTGTTTTATAGGTAATTCCTTTGTTTTATGCGATCCTTTAAAATACCTCTATTTTGTCAGATATTCTTTAATTGTTTTATGGCAAAAATATTTAATTTATTGTATAATACTCCTCAAATGCAAATTATTCAAATTGAGGCATAATACCACTATTCTTGCCCTGTACATTGCATCATTGTCACCGATGAAGTATTAAATTATGAATCCTGCACGTTGTTTCATGGTTGAATGACCTGTTGTTAATTCTGATTGTGTGTGAACATACATTGCCTAAAGCACAACTGGCCGTTCGCCGGTTGGCGCCACATAGAAACAGAAGACGGGCATCTCGGAGTGTTTCCAAACGGCGTTTGTTCTGATGTTAATGTGTAAACTCGCAAGCATGTCCTCGGCACAATTACAAAAAATAGTTCTGATCTACTTTTTGTTCCTAGAGTCAACACTAACATTGAAACAAGGACTTTTTCTGTTGCTGCACCAACTCTTTGGAATATGCTCCCTTTTAGTGTTAGATCAGTTAAACTATTACAAAATTTCGTTGTCATTAAAAAAAATATCTTTACAACCTTGCTTATCCACCATAGCTCCGTAGCGTCGTGGCCCATCTGTTGACAACTGGAATACTGCTTGTGGATTTTGAGATTAACCAATCCTGTTGTCTTGATGCGCCTATAAGCTAGGTTTCCAAGGATTTAGGCACAATAGAAGTTATCTTATTATTATTATTGTCATTATTATATTATTGTAATGTTATGAACAATCAATTTACGTCCGTTTAACGCATGGGACAAGCGCGCGCGCATGCACAAACCCACACACACACACGTAACGGCATATTCTCCATTGATTCCCTGAACATGGGAAATACAAGCATCCCTGCTGGTAAGACCAAGTGTAGTGTTGAAACGTGGCTTACTCACATATACATTTGTGGGATGCTTATAAACATGGCGTCGCCAGTATAAAGGAAATTATTGTAAAATGCATGTTTTTTAGTAAATTAGGTGTAAGATGTTTGTAACAGGGCCAATCAGCAAAATTGTCAGCACGCCTCTGGGCAAAGGTGTACGAGTTTTTGTAGCAGTTCCAGAGCTAAGCCCTGCAACAGGAAGTGGTAAATGTACAGAATACATCTCTCAAATTGTCAGCGCAACAAAAGAGAAAGAACATCACACAGTCCACTGTTCTTCTAGGCTGAGTAATAACATCAGATATATCTTGGACCACGAAGGTTACAGGAAGTGATTGCGTGTCCTCTTCATACAAAGATAGTGGCAATTTAATTAACCGCATGTTCCCAGGAGAAGCATAAACGTTGCACATAATCGCAAATGGTATTGAATTGAACTATCCTGGAAACGTGTAAGAATCTTCTTGAATCTGATGGTGTGTTTATTCTTCAGTGTGTCGAGACTGGAAAAAAATTTCTCCTCTTTTCACTGACCGTCCCTGTGAGATTGGCCTCGATTTCTGTTTTCGTGGGCGGAGGGAGAGAAAGTGGAGGGAGGGAGAGACAGGGGTATGGAGAGAGAGAAGAGAGACAGATAAAGAGCGAGTGGGAATAGTGGAGACTGTTGTTAACCAGAGAGATGATGATGCAACAATTACATCAGCTATGAAGCGGCTGGACTTCTCCATCACTGATCGGACTTTGACGGAATGTGAAACCCGGTTCGACGAAGGCAATAAGCAGAAGTTGTAAGAACACAGTGTACAAGTTTCATACATTGGTTTAGATAGATATGTCCTTAACTATAGACATTCATTATAGCAAAATCAGAAACAGTAAATATGCATTTTAAAATGGGTAGTCTATCTGGAATTTGTGAAGCCATAGGTTAGTTAAAACACACTGGACATGATTCCACTGCTGTCCTTAATCATCGTAATCTGATTCGCTATCTGCATCTTGGTCATTCGTAGCAGTTAGCTGTGCAATAAATTGCTGTGCAACAGGAGAAAGGTATTGTGAGAGCGCCTTTACGTCTTTCACCTTGGCTTCTTTGACGGCCAACTGCGCAACGCAGACAGGCTGCACAGGGTATGCCACCTGCGTCACACCAGGTTTTAACAGGCGAAACCTATTGGTAACAGTGTCAGACACCGTTTGCGAAACCTGAATGTCAAATTTATGATCTACAGAAAATGACAAAGTTTTCCATTTTGTGACCAAGAACTTATCTCCATTTTTTTGTAACAGACTTGAAGAATGTTGAAAAGTGATTCTTAAAGTTGAACATGTCCTTGCCTGTCATGGTTGTGACATCAAACTTTTCTCTGATCATATCCTCCTACCCGGAATGTATCTCCACAACCTCCCTCTTTCTTTGTAATTTCTCAATTACGCCAAAGTCACGGTCACTTGGCGAAAAACTGTGTCCCCTGACAGGAAAACGATGCACAACCAGTGTGTGTGTATATGTGTGTGGGTGTGTGTGTGTGTTTGTGTTTGTGTGTGTGTGTGTGTGTGTGTGTGTGTGTGTGTGTGTGTGTGTGTGTGTGTGTGTGTGTGTGTGTGTGTGTGTGTGTGTGGTGTGTGTGTGTGTGTGTGTGTGTGTGTGTGTGTGTGTGTGTGTGTGTGTGTGTGTGTGTGTGTGTGTGTGTGAGTGAGTGTCTGTGTGTGTCTGCGTGTGTCTGCGTGTGTGTCTGACTGTCTGTGTGCGGGCATGTATGTTTGTTTGTCTATGTGTCTGTGTATCGTCTGTGCGTATGCCTCTTAGTGTTTATAATTGAAAAATATGTGACAAATCACATTAGTCTGTCTTCTCTTCTGTCAGTTAGTAAATTTTACGGTTACCTTGGAGCCTCAATGATCAGAACACTTTGGTCCTCAATGTGTGCACTTGTGCGTGCATGCGTATGTGCGTGTTTGTGGTCACACTAACCAGTTTTCCATGTAAACAAATCATTCAATTAACTGGGTATCTTAGCATTTGGAAATTCTGTTCCCAGAAAATGACTTTAGACAGTGCTTCTGTGTGAACTATATGCACTAACACCAGCTGTATAGTATCACTGCAGTAAAACAAACAAATCAGCAATATACTGCGTGTTTTATAACTTTTCTGAAACCTTGATGCTAGTACAGCCAACCTTGATATCTGGTCTTGTTTCACGCACGCACATACAAACTCATCCAGCAACTTATTATGATTTCCAGGCAGGACAGTCGTTTGAAAACTCCCTAGTCGACAAAGTCACAGATTCAGTTGCTCCACCTGTTGCCAAAACAGAGCAGGTTGCACAGCTCTCGATTGATGACAAGGTTCGGAACTTCTTCGGCATGGGATCCAAATCAAAGTCGAAACAAAAGAGGTCAAAGCAGAGGTCAATAGATCAAGGAGACAGGGACTTTGAGGAACCCTATGAGAAGTTCAAACAGAGGGGTTTGGAAGAAGGGTGCCTTTGGGAAGATCCTAACTTCCCGGCCTGTGATGAATCCCTGTATTTCTAGGAGAATCCGTCTGTGTGGCCGGTGGAATGGAAACGTCCTCACGTAAGTCAGTTCTTCTTCTTCAAATGCGAGATAAATGCTAAAATACAGTTCACTCTGGACAAGTCGAACATGCAGGGACCAATGGAAATATTTAGACTTATCAGAAGTTCCATTTATTAGGATCAATGTTGTTTTGTTTTGTATGTTGTTATCTTTGCATGAAGTCTGTTTTTTCCTGATCCACACTAAAATACGCACAAATAACTCAGTGCGAGAAAAGAAGTCAATGTGGAAGAGTAACTAAACTTAAAAAATAACTACCAATATGGCAGGGCTCGACATTAACGCTTGTCCGCTTGTCCGGGACAAGTAATTACCAATGTCGGACAAGTACATTGTCCAGGACATTTGTCATGGGATATGTTGATTGATTCACAATATTAACAGGGCTTGAAGTTGCTACTACCTCGTTACATTTGCGAGTATAATCTTACGCCTGGGACTAGATAAATTGCTTTAGTTGCAGTGTGCAATTTAGAACTTTGTTCATTAATTATTGCCCTGCCGACTAGATAAATTGCTTTAGTTGCAGTGTGCAATTTAGAACTTTGTCCATTAATTATTGCCCTGCCGGTGGGTGACTGACATTTGGGCCCTATTGTTGATATATTAATGAGCATTAGTCATCAAACAAATTGTGCATGATGCCACTTTAACCCCTTGCTATGCTCCTGCTTACCCGTTGCAGCAAGAGATTGATAAATTGTAGCAAGTGACTGATGACTGCCTAAAGCTATAGGTACGAAGTCCTATGCAGGCACTCCTGTACTATCCACCCTTATATCACTTGGTGACTTGGACAACCAGTTACAGAAAGGGGTAATTCTTAATTAACTAGCTAGTTTTTTTATTTGTTTAAAGTTTAAACTGTGAAATAATGTGTGCCTATGCAAAATTCTACATAAAGCCTGTCAGAATATATAAAGAGGAGAGTGTTCCCTATGTGAGTATTGTATGGACGTACATACATTCAAAATAAATGTGTATACTTTCATAAAAGCATTCAATTGTTTAAATAATTGTTATGGTTGTAAATATCAAACAAAATTGCCAGGGATCATGCATGGCTAGGTTCAATTACATAACTGTATTTTGAATTTATTACAAACAAATATATATTGCAGTATATAATCTATGTCTGAAATGATTTGTGTCCAACCAAATTATTTGTGTCGACCAGTGTTTGCGTTTTTGTTTGAAATCATAGACATGCTGGCTGGTTGGGTTTGCTTATCCATTTCTGGACGTTGCAACCTTGATGGATTGTGTATAGACGGCTCTTTCATTTGCCAGTCATCCCACTTGCCAGACGTCTGCTCCCATCCATTCCTCTATGTCCTTCTCCCATTGTCTCCTAGGTCTTCCCCTGTTTCTGCTGCCTTCCACTTTTCCTTCCATTGATAGTCTTTCTAGAGATTGATGCCGTGTCACATGACCGAAATAACTTAGTTTCTGTTTCTTTACAAAGTTCCATAAAATCCTGGGTATAACACCAAGCTCATATGCGATGGATTCGTTAGTTCTATGCCAGGTTTCGCATCCATGCATAGCAGTTGAAAATGTGTAGACATAGACATGTAAATACGATTAATTCAAAATGTTAAAAGAACCAGAATTTGTAGTGAACTAATAACAATATCATGTGTACTAAGATAATTGACAAGAATGACTTGATTTATTTTCACTTGACATTAACGTGGAATAACACTATGTTTTGCAGAAGTACTAATGCAACGAAACTATCATTCTTTGAAGATAATAATTTTACATTTATTTTGTTTCAGAGTCATAGCCGGGAACGAAAGAAGTACCCTATTTAAAAGATGATTATCCAGGTAAAATTGTTCCAAATTAGTTTTTTTATGATATGTTGTCAATATGCCCACCTTTTCATTTTAGCAGACCATAACTTGTCAAATTTATCAGAAACATGTTTACTGTTAACTTGTTGTTTTCTTGTTTCCTTGTATGTCAGATGGCCTTGATTTTGATCCTTGTTTAGTCTTAAAACAAATGTTAAGTTAGTCATTTTTAATATGATTATAGTTTCTTAGCCTAGGTCATAATTTCATTTTTGGAACATTATGCTTTTAAACATTCAAAATATGTGTATGACTAAGGCAATTTTCTTGAATTGGGAACAAAGGTCTTATTCACGAAAAGTAAATTTTGAAAAAAATTACTTAATACTGCAATTCAGTTATTGATTTGATATAGTATTCTTACTGATAAAATTGAGTGTAAATATTCTTAGTCCTAAAATACATATTTGTTTCATTACATGTATACTGTTTTTTTTCTCAGAATTTTGTACAGACAACAGCCAATCGTACCGTAGATACGAATCACCTCGGTCTGTATTGAGGGGTCACCTTTCCCCAGCTAGCTTGTTGGAGCATTCCAAACGCACACAGTTCTTGGAAACACCCACATAATTTACAGCCCCAGTGTGGGGACATACACAGACAGAACATATACTGTGATTGACCATAAGACTGCCATTATGCTAGAAACTGGAATGCCAAGATCAGAGAAGGAAGAAAGACATACACCGCTCTCTGACATCGGATACAAACTGGGATACAAATTTGCAGTTGAGAGACATTTGTCAGCACGGAGTGAAAGTGCAAAGGTCACCACATCAAGGAACGGGGACAAGGAAAATAATAAGGTCACGTAAGAGAAATAAATCAATGAACAAAAAGTGGAGCAAGACTGGATTGCGTGAAACCATGGCAACTGATGATTATGTCACGAGTTCTACGAGTTCGAACAGTGGCTCAAGAAATGCGAAATCCGACCGGAAAACTGCCAAAAAACATCACAACCAAGTGGTGAAGAAAACAGCTGCGGCCAAAGTTCCTGATGCAGTAGTGACATAGTGTGTGTGTGTGTGTGTGTGTGTGTGTGTGTGTGTGTGTGTGTGTGTGTGTGTGTGTGTGTGTGTGTGTGTGTGTGTGTGTGTGTGTGTGTGTGTGTGGTGTGGTGTGGTGTGGTGTGGTGTGGTGTGGTGTGTGTGTATTTACTACTAACTGAAAATAATCAGTAGCATGAAACCTCCAAATATCTACAACTGTTAGGAAAACATAGGTTCTAAATATAAGAAAATGTACAAACTAAAGAAAGACCATTAAAATATAAAGGAATGCTAGGCTCCTGCTTCTAAGAGAACAAAATGCATGCCACAAAAACCCTTTAATATTAATCAAACATGTACATCAAACAAATTATGTAACTTAATTTATTCTTTAAATATTAACAACTAAACATCAACAAAATAGATTCACTGATTACCTAGGACTGAAGTAAATGTCCGAGACAGATATCCCTGTGATGTCATCCCCCGTGCTCGGGGAAGGTTGTCTGGTGATCCTGTCACTGAGTGTGTAAGGGGTCATGTTCTAGTTAGACTTCCTGTCCGTTGCACACGAAGAAAAATGCAGTGTATTTTTGAGAAATGATTTTTTTAAAAAATTCACATGCTGTGACATAAGTGCATTTGAGTAGGGAGATTTTCATGTGTGATTGTAGAAGGTGTTGACTGTAGAATAGTGGATTTCTAGATGATTTGAATAAGCGGAAGGATATTTGGCAGTAATTTGCCTGTGTGACCTGTTTGCGGAATAATTCTTGCCGGCATTTATAAATATTGACGGGTGTCATACATACAGGCATTTTACGAGAGCTGGAAGTATGCAATTTGTGTTCAAATCTATCGGCATATCAATGAGATGATGATAACAGCAGGTGAGAAGTTTAAGACAGTTTATAGGTCACGTTTTCTTATAATCAGACAAAACGTTAACATGGTCGCCTATGGGAAAACCAACAGTGGGCTGACCCCGTAAGTGTCGAAGAGAAGCTATGAAAAAAAATTAGCTTGTAATATAAAACAAGACAGCAAGAGTTTTTATGCATATGTTTGGAGCAAACAGAAAGTCCAGGATAAGGTCAGTCCTCTAGAAGATAGTGCTGGAAATATAATATCAGAGGGATTCTTAATGGCAGAAGACCTGAATGAGTATTTTAGTTCAGTGTTTACCAGGGAAGGTATTAGTTCACTGCCAGTACCAGAGGCTAAGTTCAAGGGGGCAGATTCAGACTATGTAGGACAGTTAATTGTAACCCCGGAAATGGTAGCTAAGAAAATTAGGGAAATGAAGGATAATAAATCACCTGGAATGGGTGAGATTCCGCCCAAACTACTATTGGAAATTGTAGAACAAATTAGCATACCACTTGTAACAGTTTTCAACTTGTCTTTAGAAGAGGGAGTGGTTCCTTTAGCATGGAAAGAAGCAAACATTATACCGTTATTTAAGAAAGGTTCCAGAAACAAGTTAGATAACTACAGACCAGTGAGTTTAATGTCGGTGATTTGCAAATTATTAGAAAGACTAATTAAAGATCACATGGTGGATTTTCTTGTTAAACATAACTTGTTAAACCCATCTCAACATGGGTTTCTAAAAGCGAGGTCATGCTTAACAAATATGTTATGTTTTTTGGAAGATATTACTAAGTGGGTAGACAAGGGATCAGCAGTTGATGTCATCTACTTAGATTTTCAGAAAGCTTTCGAAAATGTTCCACATAAAAGATTACTGCTTAAACTAAACGCCCATGGCATAGGACATATGGTTTGATTAACTAGATATAAAAATGGCCGATTGACAGAAGACAACGGGTAGTAGTAGATGGGGAGGCTTCAAACTGGAAATCAGTTTTGATTGGGGTACCACAGGGATCAGTACTGGGACCTATATTATTTTTATTATATATCAACGATCTGGACAATGATATAATAAGCAAGGTGTTGAAATTTGAGAATGATACAAAATTGTTTAGAAGGATTAAACGTGATGAAGATAGGTAGCATTTACAAGATGATCTTGACAGGTTGATAAAATGGTCTGAAAAATGGCAAATGTTGTTCAATTTTGGGAAATGTAAGTGCCTCCACACAGGACATGGGAACGAAGATGTACAATATACGATGGAAGGTTCTGCACTAAGTACTACTGTAAAAGAAAAGGACTTAGGGTTAACCATTAGTGCTGATATGAAGGTTTCAGAGCAGTGCGGTATTGCCGCTTCAAACGGAAATAAAATCCTTGGATTAATTAGGCGAAATATAGCGTATAAGGAAAAAAGAGCTAATAATACCGCTGTACAAAACAATAGTTAGGCCTCATTTAGAATATTGTATTCAAGCGTGGAGGCCATATCGCAGGAAGGACATAGATATGCTAGAAAAAGTGCAGAGGAGAGCAACTAAAATTATACAAAAACTGAGGGATCTTAGTTACGAAATACGCCTAAAAATGTGGTTTAACAACATTAGAGACCAGGAGATTGAGAGGAGATCAGATAGAAGTGTTTAAAATATTGAATGGTTATGGAAATATTAATAGAAATATTGTTTTCTCAGTTAAGAAAGATAGAAGGACCAGAGGACATGAAGTTACATTAGTAAAGGAGCAGTATATATTAGAGGACTGTAAATGATTGGAACAGATTATCTCCCGATTGTGTTGGTGCTAGTAGCGTGAATATGTTTAAAAATAAAATCGACACATACCTTAAAAAGGCGGGATACATGTAGATAAAACGTATTGGACTCTCGATAAGCAAAAAGGCTTCCTTGCCCACCTGCCATCTAGAGTTAATTTTCTGGATGGCAACCTTGTTGTTAAATCTTGCTGTGTCGGTGCTCACAAATGAATATATGTCGGATAAGATGATTGAGCTGCCGTCCTCTAGTCCAGCAAGGCTGCATCTTTCACATCGAATAGTTCTGTTGTCATTGCACTCAGACTGCCTCTACTGTGAATGGGAAATATAGACATCCATGGTTTGTCGCATCATTCCACCCCTTGTGAAAACTTTCTTGTATGGCTGAACATCCTTCAGGATAGTTAATTTCTTTTTGACATATCTAATATGTGATTTTACCTTGTAGTTGTAGAGTCTTTAGAAAAAGGTCACATGTGCTTTGAGCAGTCCTTAGGACTGGATACTGCGCTGTATAAGAACTTCCCTTTGCTTTACCTTTAAATGGATCAGAAAAGCTAGAACACCAATCAATCGAGACGAGGGGAATCACATGTAGAATGACGTCATAGGTCACATGTACTGAAGAAGTTGGTATGCAACGCTAACGAAAGACTCTACAACTACAAGGTAAAATCATGTATAGGATATGTCAAAAAGAAATTGTTTGCATAAGAAAACTTTATTTTGTAGTCCCTTAAATATTTACAGTAATCATAGACTAATGCAGAGACCCGTCACCCCGTCATTTGGACTGGCTCAGTCGGCTGGGAGCTGGTAAAAATTTTGACTGATGGGTACAAACCTGTCAACTATGTATAATGGGCTGTGTGACAGGCGACAAACACACGGAGTCTTTCTTTGATGTTGGCACAGCCTTCACAGGGTAGTTCCTGGAAATACTCTATGGACCCGTGGCGTGTGTATAGTTTGTCATAATATTCAAATGGATACTGTTTTAATGCAACAGCGTAGATACATTGTTAGTTACTGCTGTTAGTAAAAAACCGACACTATAAAGACTTGTGTCGGCACTGTTGTGGGAAAGTTTCCGGCGTTTGAATTGCCAATAAAGAAATCGCCGACCATATTTTACACCTTGTTAACATTGCATTAACTTCGCCAGCTAAAACTGTTTTGTAACATTTCAATGTTGTCAAATTATGACGGTATCGTTTTAGCCGAGTTTACGGACGATACATATATCAAGCGTGAGCGACTAAGAATTGTGTCGTGTCAACCTGAATTGTGTCAAAATTTCCGGTCACATGATGCATGGCACAGTCAAGATGGGCAAAAATATTATCCTGCATTAGTCCCTGGCAATACTGAAGATTAGATGACAGACACTGATATCTCCAAAACAGTATTATCAAATCAGCCACCCTAACAACATCTTACCAAAAGAAATGTTATTATATGGTGCGGTAACCAGTCCTTGGGAATGCTCAGAGCACTTTACAGTTCACCTCCTGACATATGTGTTCAATCGAACACCACAGCGACTTCTCTGGGAAATATTCAGTCAATTGCAACCCTCCTCTGTCTAGATGGAGAGGGAGAACGAAGGAACAGATACACAACTGGTAGGATAAAACTTTGTGTAAGAAAATACGCCTAAAGTTCAAACCACAAAGTTCAAACCTTACGTTATTATATTCACAGCTTTATATGATGGCATGGAAGTGTTGTCCACGTGGAACTACAGACTAAATCCGAGACATAATGATGTTGGAGGTGCATTATTTTATTAACCTGCATTTGCAGGCTCCAAAAAAACCTTTCTTGAGACATCATACTGCAACCCCCATTTAAACCTCAAACGGAACTGGTTTCCTACAAGTGAAACATAAGCATAAGCACACATCACATCTCCCAACTTATGGGTCTTTTGGCAGCCTACGCTCAACACTGAGTGTGGATTGCCACGCCACATTATAATATACTGATTGATTTCACCCGTTTTTTTTATTTAAAATGATAGAACTCCAAAACACAAGTTCAACAACGAGAATTGGCTCATTTGTTTCTTTACACAATTTCTTTATACAATATTAATTTACTTATACAGTATAGCTTTACAGTGTACCATTGCACAAGACATTCACATAAATCATCATTTAATATATACATAAATCTATGATTTGGAGGATGACAATATCAAGCAAAGTACTGAAATTTCACTTACATTATCAACCAATGAGGCTAAGCATTGATTACTTTTACTCGCAATATATGTCCATTATAATGGCCATCTGTCAAAACAGTCAATAAAATACACGATATTTCAATAAATTAATTAAATGTTGACAGCAGCTGAGGGTATTTATTACGGTTATTGGTTTGAGTAATTATTGCTGCATTTTACTATTGTCTACCAGAGGTAACTTATCATACAGTACTATGATACTATATTATTATGTTTTCTCTAACAATTTGTTTGTTGCAAAATTTAATTATGTATATTATTTTTTTATGCAGAAGGAACAACGTAAGTCAGGTATTGATTGAATTATGCCAAATTAATGACATGCAATTGTATTGACTATATATTGTTATAAATTGCATACAGATCCATTGTTACATACACATCCATTGTGACAATAACCACAGCAAGCATGCCGGCCCCTGACTGCTAAGCACTACTATCTACTAAGTACAATTCATCATATGTGTGTGGGTCACTCCACCAATATATACACTATTCACCACTTGTGTGGGGGTCACTCCGCCTAACCACCATATAGCATAAGTACATCAACTTATTTCCGCCCTAAAAACCCTGCGTACATAATAATTTGAGGAAAAAACCTGATGGCAAAACCTCGTACTGTCCAGGGGAAAGTGTCAGACCTTTAATCAGCAAATATACAATACGGTTTTTGTCGTGACAATCCTGTGGTACAATCCACCACATAGCAGTTTAAAGCTGCTAAAAATCCCCATTGTAAAATTTAATGATGTATATTATTTTATATGCTTTACTGTGCTATCCCCGCTATATACATTAAAAATAATAAACAATAATAGTATAATTTAATTTGGACAATAGTAGTGGTCAGATTTAAGTTTGAGCGACCATTTTATTAGGTTGCTAAAGGGGTCAGCCCACTGTTGGTTTTCCCATAGGCGACCATGTTAACGTTTTGTCTGATTATAAGAAAACGTGACCTATAAAATGTCTTAAACTTCTCACCTGCTGTTATCATCATCTCATTGACATGCCGATAGATTTTAACAAAAATTGCATACTTCCAGCTCTCGTAAAATGCCTGTATGTGTGACACCCGTCAATATTTACAAATGCCGGCAAGAATTACTCCGCAAACAGGTCAAACAGGCAAATTGCTGCCAAATATCCTTCCGCTTATTCAAATCATCTAGAAATCCACCATTTTACAGTCAACATCTTCTACAATCACACATGAAAATCTCCCTACTCAAATGCACTTATGTCACAGCATGTGAATTTTGTAAAACAAATCATTTCTAAAAAATACACTGCATTTTTCTTCGTGTGCAACGGACAGGAAGTCTAACTAGAACATGACCCCTAAATTTTACCAATAATTATTATTGAAATATGAATTCTGATCTATCCCCACATCTGAAGTCAACCGTAAAGTGGCGCCACCTAGCGGAGTTTACAGCGGAACCAATGAATACGCGCAAAAACGAATGAATTTCTTGTACATTTCGATAGATAAGACAGTAAATTGAATTTTGTGATCACGTGATTATCGTGTATGTGTAGAATATGTGTTGTAGACATATGATGTGAAGTTTGGTGACTGTAGGTGTCCGTTTTCGATTTTTTTTTCGAGGTGCGAGCCTAAAGCTAAGGCTAAGCCTAAAGTTAAACTGCAAAACTTCCAAAAGTACCTAATTTCGTACCTTTATTGCACTTAAAAAGGATGCCTATCAGTCAGCAAAACCACGACCTATCAATTCAACACATAGTGGTAGTTTTCGTTGCTTTCTGTGTAACAAAATTAAAGAAGAACGAAGTTCTCTTGCATTTAATCACGTATTTAATAGTAAATCCGGTCTAATGACACAATAATCAAACAAGCTGTTACTGGTGTGGTGGAATACAGTCAATCGCGGCCCGGAGGCTTCCGGTTACGGGGAGCGTCTATTGTAGATCTGTAAGTAGTAAGCGGGAGTGTTCATTATTTCCTATCTCCCTCTAAGCTTTTACGAAGAGTGTCTGAGTAATAAGCTGAGAACATTTAGAATGGCGTGATTAAACATTTTAACAAGATTTAACAAGATTTAACAAGATTGCCACCCAGAGAATTAACTCTAGGTGGCAGGTGGACAAGGAAGCCCTTTGGCTTATCGAGAGTCCGACCCTTTTATCTATGTGTATCCTGCCCGTCTGAGGTATGTGTCGATTTTATTTTTAAACATATTCACGCTACTAGCACCCACACAATCAGCAGGTAATCTGTTCCATTCATTTACAGTCCTTTGTGAAAATGAAAACTTTCTTATATCCAATCTACTCTGCTCCTTTGCCAATGTAAGTTCATGTCCTCTAGTCCTTCTATCTTTCTTAACTGAGAAAAAAATATTTCTATCAATATTTTCATAACCCTTCAATATTTTAAACACTTCTATCTGATCTCCTCTCAATCTCCTGGTCTCTAGTGTTGTTAAACCGCATTTTTTTAGGCGTATTTCGTAACTAAGATCCCTCAGTTTTGGTATCATTTTAGTTGCTCTCCTCTGCACTCTTTCTAGCATATCTATGTCCTTCCTGCGATATGGCCTCCACGCTTGAATACAATATTCTAAATGAGGCCTAACTATTGTTTTGTACAGCGGTATTATTAGCTCTTTTTCCTTATACGTTATGTTTCGCCTAATTAATCCAAGGATTTGATTTCCCTTTGAAGCTGCAATTCCGCACTGCTCTGAAACCTTCATATCAGCACTGATGGTTAACCCTAAGTCCTTTTCTTTTACAGTAGTACTTAGTACAGTACCCCCCATTGTATATTCTACTTCTTCGTTCCCATGTCCTGTGTGGAGGCATTTACATTTCCCAAAATTGAACAGCATTTGCCACTTTTCAGACCATTTGATCAACCTGTCAAGATCATCTTGTAAATGCTGTCTATCTCCATCACTTTTAATCCTTCTAAACACTTTTGTATCATCCGCAAATTTCAACACCTTGCTTATTATTTCATCATCCAAATCGTTGATATATATTAAGAATAATATAGGACCTAATACTGATCCCTGTGGTACCCCACTCAATACTGATTTCCAGTTTGAAGCCTCCCCATCAACTACTACACGTTGTCTTCTGTCAATCAACCATTGTTCTATCCAGTTTATTATACCATTTCCTATGCCATGGGCCTTTAGTTTAAGCAGTAATCTTTGATGTGGTACTTTGTCGAAAGCTTTTTGAAAATCTAAGTAGACGATATCTACTGGTGATCCCTCATCTACCCACTTAGTGATGTCTTCCAAAAAACATAACATATTTGTTAAGCATGACCTCGCTTTAAAAAAACCATGTTGAGATGGGTTTATCAAGTTTTGTTTAACAAGAAAATCCACCATGTGATCTTTAATTAGTCTTTCTAACAATTTACAAATCACTGATGTTAAACTCACTGGTCTATAGTTCTCTGACTTGTTTCTCGAACCTTTTTTGAATAACGGTATAATGTTTGCTTCTTTCCATTCTAAAGGAACCACTCCCTCTTCTAATGACAAATTGAAAACTGTTGCAAGCGGTATGCTAATTTGTTCTACAATTTCCAATAGTAGTTTGGGTGGAATACCATCCACTCCAGGTGATTTATTATCCTTCATAGCCCTTATTTTCTTACCTACCATTTCCGGGGTTACAATTAATTGTCCTAAGTAGTCTGAATCTGCCCCCTTGAACTTAGCCTCTGGTACTGGCAGTGAACTAATATCTTCCCTGGTAAACACTGAACTAAAGTACTCATTCAGGTCTTCTGCCATTAAGAATCCCTCTGATATTATATTTCCAGCACTATCTTCTAGAGGACCGACTTTATCTTGAACTTTCTGTTTGCTTCGAACATACGCATAAAAACTCTTGCTGTCATGTTTTATATTACTAGCTAATTGTTGTTCATAGCTTCTCTTTGAATTTCTAATTTCAGCTGTAGCTTGGTTAAGTGCTTCTTTATAACTGTTGTAGTCTTCATCATTTCCAGTACATCTGTATGACTTCCACATCATTTGTTTGTACTTAATTTTTCTAATGGCTTCTTTCGATAAGTGTTTCTTTTTGGACCGTTTTCCTTGTTTTTTGAAGGGTACAAATTTATCGACTATGCACTTAATTTCACTCTTTAATACATTCCAGCATTCTGTTGCCGTCTTATTTTTCAGTGTGTTATTCCAGTCTATCTTTGCTAAATATTTCCTCATGTCCTTATACCTTCCTTTGTGGAAATTTCTCCTATACTGCTTTTTACTATTCCTTTCTGATTTTACTTTGATGATAAAATGTATCTGGTTGTGATCGCTACTCCCCAGTGGCTCACATATCTTGACATTGTCAACTAATTCATTCTGTGAGGACAAAACTATGTCTAACACATTCTCACCCCTGGTTGGTTCTAGCACATGTTGAGAAAGGAATGTATCTTGAACTAAAACTAAAAACTTGTGGTCCTCACTCCCCATACTCTGTAGAGATTTCCATTGTATATGCCCGTGGTTAAAATCCCCCATAATAATACAGTCCCGTTTGCTTACTTCCCTTATAGCGTTTTGTATTTTTTCATTCTCTTCTATGCTTATGTTTGGACTTCGATAAACTAACCCAACTGTTAACGTTGAGTTTCCTGTAACTATGTTACACCAAACAGCTTCTTCGCAATCTGCTTCTCTTTCTAATTTTATTTCATAAGCCTGAATAGATTCTTTAATATATAAAATAACTCCACCTCCCTTTCTTCCTATTCTATCTTTTCTAAACATTACATATCCTGTCAGTCCCAATTCAGCATCTGATATATCGGTGGTGGTCCAGGATTCGGTTATACCTATTATATGAGGGTCAATATCTTCTACCATAATGTTTAGTTCATTTCTTTTGTTTACTATACTCCTTGCATTTAAACAAACACATTTATATCCAGCTTCAGAAGAGTTTTCCACACTGTTATTTGCTGATTTATTTGTGCTGTCTTTATCTATGCCTCCATTTTCAGGCTTTTCTGTGAGTCCCCCCTGCGAATCTAGTTTAAATAGATACAACCTGTCCCACTGTCAACAGATCGCAGCAGGTTCTCTGAGAAAACTGCTGCCCCCTTTCCACTAAGATGGAGGCCATCTCTCATGTACATATCTTCCCTCCCAACAAAGTATCCCCATAAATCTGTGAATCCCACCCCCTCTTCGTCACACATCTGCTCAACTAGTACGTTGATCGCCATCCTCTTACAGTTTCTATACGTTGCCCCCCTTCCTCCCATTACTGGCAAAATTCCTGACAGAATAACCTGTTCAACTCTCGTCTTCTGTAGCTTCCTCACTAACTGTCTATACTTCTGTACTATCGCAGTTGTTTCCTCCCTGTCTGCATTATTTGTTCCTACATGTACCAGTATAGACCCCCCTTGCCATGTCCCAATACCTTCTCTACCCTGTCAGTTACATGTTCAATCCTAGCCCCCGGTAAACAAACAACGATGTCCTTCCCCTCGCTCAGTGCCTTGTCCGTCTTTCTCATAATGGAGTCGCCCATAAACACCCTCTCTTTCCTCATTGCCCCCTCTATCACTGCCTTAGAATAGCTCCTTCTTCGGTTTGCATCTGTCTGCTTGTTGTCTTTCCCCCCTGTCGTCTTCTCTCCTGTCACATTCTCTTCCGATCCATTCTTTCCTGTCGCTTTTTCTCTTGTCACCTTCCCTTTTATCGACTTCTCTTCTATCACATTTTCTCTCACTTCCTTTCGTCCCTTCTTCGTTCGTCCCATCTCGTTTTCCTCTCTCCTCTCCCTTCCCATCTTCCCTCCCTCCTTCTCTACGGTCACTTTCTTCCCTGTCACCTTCACGCTTGTCACGTTTTCTGTTGTCGATTTTCCAATTTCTTCCCCTCCAATCACCTTCCCTCCTCTCAATCTCCTTTCCTCAGTTTTCTTGCCACTGCTATTCTCCTTCAGTCTTGCAGTATTCTCACCTCTCTCCCTGTCGTCTCTCTCCATTCGACCTGCCTCCTTGCTAATTCCCATCTCCATTCCCTTCACAATATCTGTCAACCTAACTATCTCCTTCTGCAGACACTCCACCTTCCAACACCCAATGCACTGAAAGGTGAATCCTCCTCCATGGTTTCTGCCCATGACTTCCCACAGCCGGACAATGCAAAATCTACCCAGCTGTGGCAGTGATCGCACACCAAGTGTCGCTTTGCCTTGACTTGCCGCTTGCAAGGCGCCATATCCCGATCAGAAATTATTTAATAACTTAACTAACTTAGTCTTTATAAAGACTGTTTCCTGTGTACTACAGCACACTTTAGGTTACAAATTTCAATTACACAGCCAACTATTTATCCTGACACGAACGCTAACATTACCGGTAGTGACCTAATTTAAATACAATCAATTACGTTACGTTAGGCTGCTTTATTTATTTAGGTTACGCCGCCCGACTATCGCCCTTGCTTAATTTTAACAACAATGCTACCTAATCAAAATATCTAGCAAGTACTGGCTTACACAGATATTATCTTATGTAAGTAGTTTGATGGTTGTTACTTTATCTCCTATATATTCTACCACATAATCAGGTTTGTTAAATCTTGTTTTTAAATTATCGAAGCCTAAGTGAGTTACCCTATTATCACTCACTATACTAAGGTATTCTAAAACACTATAACTAACTAACTTTAAGCACAACTGCTACTCAATATATGTTTATTGCAACTTTATGAATGATATTAAGGCAAGAATAATACTTATCAATCAGTAATTCCACTTGTTTATCAACTTTTTTGCACCACCAATTTCTACGATCTATCTCCGCCAAATATAGCCTCGAAGAATTGATACATAAACATACCTTGTCCACGCAAGTGAAGTGAATCTTCTGAAGACCTCCATCCTTGATTATCTCAATGGAGAGAGTTCCGCTCTCATAGAAGTTCCACGCATCCTTGTCTGATGTCCTCTTGTCTGTCATCTTCAGCAGTCCTGACGCAGGCAATACCACATATATGTATTTCTGCAAAGGGGTCTACATTGTTCATTGCCATGATTAACTTGTAATCACAATATTTACGGACTAGCTTACACCCACCCAAGGAGCAACAAAACAAGCGCAGCAGTCGTCACCATTATATTATTTTGATTTTAAACTAGTTCCCGCTGACCGGCTGTCATCAAGTACGGCAACGGTAGAACGAACGTAACACAACAGTGGCGCCCTCTGGAGAAAGCCCCTCTAGAAAAACATATCACAACCATATAAGTAAATAACTATAGACCTAACTTTGGGCCTGTCACTCTGTGTACGTACAGTCAAGGTAGGTCCGATATATATACTGTACATACTGTCGAGGTGGGCGGGATATATACCCTGTGCATACTGTCAAGGTGGACCTGATATATACACTGTACGTACTGTCAAGGTGAGTCTGATATATATACTTTACGTACTGTCGGGGTGGGCCTGATTTATACACTGTACATACTGTCAAGGTGGGCCTGATATATACACTGTACGTACTGTCAAGGTGAGTCTGATATATACACTGTACGTACTGTCGAGGTGGACGTGATATATACACTGTGCATACTGTCGAGGTGGACCTGATATATATACACTGTACGTACTGTCAAGTTGAGTCTGATATATACACTGTACGTACTGTCAAGATGATTCTGATATATACACTGTACGTACTGTCGAGGTGGGCCTGATATATACAATGTACGTACTGTCAAGGTGAGTCTGATATATACGTTGTACGTACTGTCGAGGTGGGCCTGATATATACTGTACATACTGTCAAGGTGGGTCTGATATATACACTGTGCGTACTGTCAAGGTGAGTCTGATATATACACTGTACGTACTCTCGAGGTGGGTCTGATATATACACTGTGCGTACTGTCAAGGTGAGTCTGATATATACACTGTACGTACTCTCGAGGTGGGCCTGATACATACACTGTACATACTGTCAAGGTGGGTCTGATATATACACTGTACGTACTGTCGAGGTGGGCCTGATATATACACTGTACATACTGTCAAGGTGGGTCTGATATATACACTGTACGTACTCTCGAGGTGGGCCTGATATATACACTGTACATACTGTCAAGGTGGGTCTGATATATACACTGTACGTACTGTCGAGGTGGGCCTGATATATACACTGTACATACTGTCAAGGTGGGTCTGATATATACACTGTACGTACTGTCGAGGTGGTCCTGATATATACACTGTATATACTGTCGGGGTGGGCCTGATTTATACACTGTACGTACTGTCGAGGTGGGCCTGATATATACACTGTACATACTGTCAGGTTGAGTCTGATATATACACTGTACGTACTGTCAAGGTGAGTCTGATATATACACTGTACGTACTGTCGAGGTGGGCCTGATATATACAATGTACGTACTGTCGAGGTGGGCCTGATATATACTGTACATACTGTAGAGCTGGGCCTGATATATACACTGTATGTACTGTCGAGGTGGGCCTGATATATACACTGTACGTACTGTCGAGGTGGGCCTGATATATACAATGTACGTACTGTCGAGGTGGGCCTGATATATATGCTGTACGTACTGTCAAGGTGGGCCTGATATATACACTGTACGTACTGTCGAGGTGGGCCTGATATATACAATGTACGTACTGTCGAGGTGGGCCTGATATATACGCTGTACGTACTGTCAAGGTGGGCCTGATATATACACTGTACGTACTGTCGAGGTGGGCCTGATATATACAATGTACGTACTGTCGAGGTGGGCCTGATATATACTGTACATACTGTAGAGCTGGGCCTGATCTATACACTGTATGTACTGTCGAGGTGGGCCTGATATATACACTGTACGTACTGTCGAGGTGGGCCTGATATATACAATGTACGTACTGTCGAGGTGGGCCTGATATATACGCTGTACGTACTGTCAAGGTGGGCCTGATATATACTGTACGTACTGTCGAGGTGGGCCTGATATATACGCTGTACGTACTGTCAAGGTGGGCCTGATATATACACTGTACGTACTGTCGAGGTGGGCCTGATATATATGCTGTACGTACTGTCAAGGTGGGCCTGATATATACACTGTACGTACTGTCAAGGTGGGTCTGATATATACACTGTACGTACTGTCAAGGTGGGCCTGATATATACACTGTACGTACTGTCAAGGTGGGCCTGATATATACACTGTACGTACTGTCAAGGTGGGCCTGATATATACACTGTACGTACTGTCAAGGTGGGCCTGATATATACACTGTACGTACGGTCAAGGTAGGCCTGATATATACACTGTATGTACTGTCGAGGTAGGTCTGATATATATACTGTATGTACTGTCGAGGTGGGTCTGATATATGCACTGTACGTACTGTCGAGGTGGGCCTGATATATACACTGTACGTACTGTCGAGGTGGGCTTGATATATATATATATATACTGTACGTACTGTCGAGGTGGGATTGATATATATATACTGTACGTACTGTCGATGTGGGCCTGATATAGACAATGTACGTACTGTCGAGGTGGGCCTGATATATATACTGTACATACTGTCGAGGTGAGCCTGATATATATATATACTGTACGTACTGTCGAGGTGGGCCTGATATGTATATACTGTACGTACTGTCGAGGTGGGCCTGATATATACACTGTACGTACTGTCGAGGTGGGCCTGATATATACACTGTACGTACTGTCGAGGTGGGTCTAATATATACACTGTACGTACTGTCGAGGTGGGCCTGGGGGTAGAGGTCTCTCATGCGACACAGGATGTGGTAGTAGTGGAAGTCGAGCTCCGACACGTCTTCCTTCAACTCCGCACACTCCTTCAGGCTCTACAAGAAACAGCCGAGACACATCTACAGACAGAAGAATGAAGTTCAGATGAAACTGAAACTTGTCCTTCTGTATGTGTCAAAATGAAATACATAATTTTTTTCTTAAAAAATCAATAGATTGTGGATTAATGTAATCGTCTTACACACAACCAGAATAGGGCCAAATGCATAATAGCAAACAACACAATCTCCAGGACTGTTGGGTCTGCAACCAACCATGTGCAGCAATTAGGTGTATGGGTAGTTTTCTGGGCCATAAATTAACGATGCTTTTCATATATAATCATGTAGTAGTCATCCCCATCAACTGCTTTTAAAATGCCTGTTTGCGAGTTTCCCCATGAGTACTGCGCATCCCTTTGGCAATCCGCACTTTACTGACATTAGACAGACTTGACAAGGACATTATCGCTGTGCACAGTGGGAAGTATATACAAAGCCTGCAGTCTAGTGTGCACAGCTGGGAGGAAACACGACATGACAGTACAAGTGGACAATATAAATAGTCCCACGAAAGATTAAAAAAACATTGAAGGTAGTTACTGGTAGTAACTAGTTACATTGATCACATGATGTATATAAGTACATAAAAGGGAAAAACATACCTAGCTACAAAATGCCCAAGTCTTGATACTATTCACAAACTACTACACCTAAAGGTAACCCCTAATAATTACTAACTGAAACAATTATGGCTCAGTAAAAACAACCTGTTAAAACACAACAAACACAATGTGGGAAATAACTAACTCTGTTAGCCTATGTGGGAAATAACTAACAGAGTTTATCACATACATTAGCTTGTTGGTAACTCTCCACGACAATTTGCCAGATGGTCTCTGCATCAAGGGCTTCACAGACTTCCTGCAAGGTAAACCTTATTACTAACACACTTGTACCTTATCACAATAACATACTTGTAGACATCATCAAAGACATTTCACACCACCCAGCCAATGAGACGCCAATGAAATACCAATAAGACGCAAATGAAAGGCCAATGAGATTCCATTGAAATTTGAAAAACATGTTATACGTAGTTATATTGCAATCATACAGCATGCTAACAAACTGGCATACAATTAACCATACATATCAGATTTATGTTTATAACCACATACCTTTACTGCTTGCATGGTAGTTAAGTCATATATATAACAAGATTTAACAAGATTGCCATCCAGAGAATTAACTCTAGGTGGCAGGTGGACAAGGAAGCCCTTTGGCTTATCGAGAGACCGACCCTTTTATCTATGTGTATCCCGCCTGTCTGAGGTATGTGTCGATTTTATTTTTAAACATATTCACGCTACTAGCACCCACACAATCAGCAGATAATCAGTTCCATTCATTTACAGTCCTTTGTGAAAATGAAAACTTTCTTATATCTAATCTACTCTGCTCCTTTGCTAATCTAACTTCATGTCCTCTAGTCCTTCTATCTTTCTTAACTGAAAAAAATATATTTCTATCAATATTTTCATAACCATTCAATATTTTAAACACTTCTATCTGATCTCCTCTCAATCTCCTGGTCTCTAGTGTTGTTAAACCGCATTTTTTTAGGCGTATTTCGTAACTAAGATCCCTCAGTTTTTGTATCATTTTAGTTGCTCTCCTCTGTACTCTTTCTAGCATATCTATGTCCTTCCTCCGATATGGCCTCCACGCTTGAATACAATATTCTAAATGAGGCCTAATTATTGTTTTGTACAGCGGTATTATTAGCTCTTTTTCCTTATACGTTATGTTTCGCCTAATTAATCCAAGGATTTGATTTCCCTTTGAAGCTGCAATTCCGCACTGCTCTGAAACCTTCATATCAGCACTAATGGTTAAACCTAAGTCCTTTTCTTTTTCAGTAGTACTTAGTACAGTACCCCCCATTGTATATTCTACCTCTTCGTTCCCATGTCCTGTGTGGAGGCATTTACATTTCCCAAAATTGAACAGCATTAGCCACTTTTCAGACCATTTGATCAACCTGTCAAGATCATCTTGTAAATGCTGTCTATCTCCATCACTTTTAATCCTTCTAAACACTTTTGTATCATCCGCAAATTTCAACACCTTGCTTGTTATTTCATCATCCAAATCGTTGATATATATTAAGAATAATATAGGTCCTAGTACTGATCCCTGTGGTACCCCACTCAATACCGATTTCCAGTTTGAAGCCTCCCCATCAACTACTACACGTTGTCTTCTGTCAATCAGCCATTGTTCTATCCAGTTTATTATACCATTTCCTATGCCATGGGCCTTTAGTTTCAGCAGTAATCTTTGATGTGGTACTTTGTCGAAAGCTTTTTGAAAATCTAAGTAGACGATATCTACTGGTGATCCCTCATCTACCCACTTAGTGATGTCTTCCAAAAAACATAACATATTTGTTAAGCATGACCTTGCTTTAAAAAACCATGTTGAGATGGGTTGATCAAGTTTTGTTTAACAAGAAAATCCACCATGTGATCTTTAATTAATCTTTCTAATAATTTGCAAATCACTGATGTTAAACTCACTGGTCTATAGTTCTCTGACTTGTTTCTCGAACCTTGTTTAAATAACGGTATAATGTTTGCCTCTTTCCATTCTAAAGGAACCACTCCCTCTTCTAATGACAAATTGAAAACTGTTGCAAGCGGTACGCTAATTTGTTCTATATTGACTGTCAGCACTACCAGGTGAAAATGTGGTGCGAGCCAATTAAATATGTTAATTTTAATTGTAACTTTTAACTTCTAGTTAATTATTGTGTTATTAGAATGTTAAGAATACTCTATACAACACGTTGTAATAGAGCAAATGTAAATATATACACAGGTTGTATTTATTACCTTTTGTAACTGTACTGAATAAGGCAACTGACTAAGTTAAAGCCCAAACCAAAATAGTCTTTGAACGTTTGACTTGTTTACAAACTGTACAATGACTACACAGATCCAGAGGTCACAATTTTAAGAAACTGTAGAAAACAATTAAGGGCAGTTGATTGCTAAAACAAGAAGGTAGCGTCGACAAGAGCGAACTAGAACATTAACTACCCCAAAAGGACAGAAATAACCGACGTTCATGTGCCGTCACTGTGGGCGAATCGTTGTTTCACACCTTTGATCTATATTCGTCTCACTGCGTGGTGCAAATGTTCCATATTATATAGGTATATCATTAGTAGCCAATGACACGCATCAATGGCACAAAAGTGATATTTTCTTATCAATTATGTTATTACATGGCAAACCAATTATGAAGGCGCCCAAAACAACCATAATTAACCCATGGATACTTTTCAATGGCAAACCAATGACATTTTAACCAATGATAGCCATTATTTGATCAATGCTGTTTTTGCAATGGCAAACCAATGACAGCCATTATTGGGCCAATGGTGTTTTGACAATGATAAACCAATTATGGCAAACATATGGCATACATTACTGGGCCTATGATGTTTTTTCAATGGCTAACCAATGATGGCAAACCAATGACAAACCATGATGTTTTTTCAATGGCTAACCAATGATGGCAAGCCAATGACAAACCATTATTAGCCCAATCATAGTTTCTGAAGCCACGATTGGTCCAATGAGATTTGCTAGCTGGGCGTACAGATTCCCTGCATATGTATTGTTTTCCAGTATGGGCGGGCATGAAGTGCGAATAAGCCGAGTGATATATTCTTGTTTGAACTCGGTTAACCAATAACAAATATATTATGGATTTATGCAAAATGTCAAGTCAAATTAGAGGTTACACTGTATGTCAGGTGTCCTCAGTCAGAATTACATTATCCTTACATAACTAATTTATTTTCCTAGAAGCTCTGAATTATATCACTATATCTTCGTGAAATTCTTAATGTTTTCATTATTACTATAGGCAGAACAAATACAAAATAAAAAAGTGTGTAGTGAGGCGAGATATCAAAAAAATGATCTAGCGAGAAGCTGCTAAGTATACCTAGACGTAACCTTAAGTCTGTTGGTGAGCGCTCTTTTAGCTTCATCGCACCCACTCTCTGGAATTCACTGCCTGTCAGTCTGCGAAATACCCCTACTCTATCTGAATTTAAACCCTGGTTAAAGACATCTGTTCCGACAAGCTTTCTCCCTAGTCTAAGTGGTCCATGTATGTATCTGTATAGTCTGTTATGTATATATGTGAGTGTGAATGACATGTACTAGCGCACTGAGTTTTTTGCTTACAAGATTTGCGCTATATAAGAACTATCCATTATTATTATAAAATTGTACCTTGGCTCCTGGACCACATTTGCTAATATCTTCTTCAATCAGCACAACTATCATCATGGCAATGGATTTCTTCAAAGTGAGAACCTGGAAACAGTAAATGAAATAACAGATGACCAAGGAAATTACTACTTACTAACTATTCACCAAAAATCCAAGTACTACTTGTTAGAAATCTGTGTTCTTGATATACTTATTGTGTGTTTGACACTGCACGATAGGTCGTCAATTTAGATATAGCTTAGTTAAGCTGTGTGATTTTGTTTTATTCCAATAAAACATGTTAAGCATACATTTTAAGTTTCAGGAGATTAATATATATATACGTAAATCAGAGGGTCTCAGAAAATCGTGCATTTATACGTAAATCAGAGGATATCGGAAAATTGTAAATCGGGGGTCTCAGCTAAGGTTTCATGGAATTGCATATAAATCAGAGTATTTCACCTGATGAAAAGGGTCACATATCAGTTTTATTTCCAAATGCATTACACATCTGCTTTTAAATCAGTGGCACATAAAAGCATGTTAATACATATTTAATGAGTTACGTTAAACAAATTATACGTGAACAAGTAAACTCAAATATGTGTGGCTTCATAGGTATGGTAGAAAGAAGAAAAAGTTGACTAATTTTATGTTCTAGGCATATGTGTTCATTCATTCAATATATCATTATGGTACAAAAAACCATGCATATATGCAGTAAATACATCTTCTTTTATTACAAATATAACTTATATAATATTCACAGGTATACAAGGACCAGAACTAAGCATTGTATTTTCTTCAGTTTGTCATCATGGCCCCTGTGATGGAGACATGTGTGATGAATTTATTGTTTGTGACCTTTGCCTTGGCCTTGTTGATGGAGCATTTGATGTTATAAAATACATATTTTCACTTATAACGTGTTCAAGTTGTAACATTTACAGATATACATGAATCAAATAAAACGTGTACACAGTGTAGATGGATCGACGGAAATTATTTGAATATAGATTGAAATGGATTACACTTTGTTCTACAAACGCGGTTTACGGTGCTTGTCCAAAGCCTATATGCAATGTCAACTACAGGCAAGACACAAGAAGATTATAGTTAAACAGTTGCTGTTATCTAGTCAACCCAAGGCATGATCTAAACAACCCCTTTGTTGTCCAAACTGCCTTGGTCAAGTGTCCTGGTTCATGAGAATTAGCTCAGGCTGCTCAGTCAGATTGCAATTAGCTCACTGGCTTTATTAGGCTACAAAGAGTTTCCTTTGATTCATTGGCATAGAATCCAGGAGACTCAACATGTCTGGTGTTAATTTAAGATGTGTACCTCTCTATAGGAGCAGCCGAGGAACCGAGAGCCTCGGAGAATGTAGTTGATGTAGTCGCACACTTTGTTGTCAAACACCACCAGATGGTTCTGGTAGTTGCCATGGAAACATGTCAACATACATATGATAAAGGCGCTGGTGTGAAATGTATTTACCCTACAAACACACGTGGTAATGGCGCTGGTCCTAAAACTATTCAACCTAGAAACTCACGCAGTAATACCCAGTTAACAAAGCTCATTGAACCTATGATAGCTGCAGAACCATGATTGGGCCAATGATGGTTTGTCATTGGTTTGCCATCATTGGTTTGTATCGTTAATTGTATGTTGTATGATTGCAGTATAACTAAACATAAAATGCGTCGATATTTTTTTCGAATTTCAATGTTGTCTCATTGGCATCTCATTTGTCTCACTGGCATTTCATTGGCATTTTCATTGGTATCTCATTGGCCCTTCAATGGTCCAATCATTGGGCCAGTAGAGGGCCATTGAAGTTATAATTGGCATTATACCCGGCGTGGAGCTCCAATCATCCTTGGGTCAATCAGTGAAACCAACCATGGGCCAATGAAAAAGTCCTGGCTTACTTCAATGGTCCAATGAGATTTGCTAGCTGGGGTATTCACAGCTGATTGAATGGAAGTAACGTGGAACGAATCAAATTATGCAAGCTTCAAAATGGCAGCAAGAGGATTTGAACTAAACATAGTGCCAAGACACCCCACCTTTGTACTAAACCTAACACATGCTCTAAACACAGCGCCACCCCACCCCACCTTTGAACTAAACCTAACACATGCACTCAACACAGTGCACGACACCCCACCTTTGTACTAAACCTAACACATTCTCTAAACACATCGCCACCCCACCCCACCTTTGAACTAAACCTAACACATGCACTCAACACAGTGCACGACACCCCACCTTTGTACTAAACCTAACACATGCTCTAAACACAGGGCCACAACACCTCACCTTTGTATTAAACCTAACACATGCACTAAACACAGTGACACCACATCCCACCTTTGTACTAAACCTAACCCATGCACTTAACACAGTGCCACGACAACCCCCCTTTGTACTAAACCTAACACATGCTCTAAACACAGCACACGACACCCCACCTTTGTACTAAACCTAACACATGCTCTATACACAGGGCCACAACACCTCACCTTTGTATTAAACCTAACACATCCACTTAACACAGCGCCACCACATCCCACCTTTGTACTAAACCTAACACATGCTCTAAACACAGCGCCACCACATCCCACCTTTGTACTAAACCTAACACATGCTCTAAACACATCACATGACACCCCACCTTTGTACTAAACCTAACACATGCTCTAAACACAGCGCCACCACACCCCCCTTTGTACTAAACCTAACACATGCACTAAACACAGCACACGACACCCCACCTTTGTACTAAACCTAACACATGCTCTATACACAGGGCCACAACACCTCACCTTTGTATTAAACCTAACACATCCACTTAACACAGGGCCACCACATCCCACCTTTGTATTAAACTTAACACATGCACTGAACACAGCGCACAACACCCCACCTTTGTACTAAACTTAACACATGCTGTAAACACAGGGCCACAACACCTCACCTTTGTATTAAACTTAACACATGCACGAAACACAGTGGCACCACATCCCACCTTTGTACTAAACCTAACACATCCACTAAACACAGAGCCACCACACCCCTTTGTACCAAGCCCACATGCTCTAAACACAGCACCACCACACCCCACCTTTGTACTAAACCTAACACATGCACTAAACACAGCGCACGACACCCCACCTTTGTACTAAACCTAACACATGCTCTAAACACAGGGCCACAACACCTCACCTTTGTATTAAACCTAACACATCCACTTAACACAGTGCCACCATATCCCACCTTTGTGCTAAACCTAACACATGCACTAAACACTATGCAAAGACACCTCACCTTTGTACTAAACCTAAAACATGCTCTAAACACAGCGCCACCACACCCTACCTTTGTACTAAACCTAACACATGCTCTAAACACAGCGCCACCACACCCCACCTTTGTTCTAAACCTAACACATGCACTAAACACAGCACCACCACATCACACCTTTGTACTAAACCTAATACATGCTCTAAACACAGCGCTACCACACCCCACCTTAGTTCTAAACCTAACACATGCATTAAACACAGCGCCACCACACCCCACCTTTGTACTAAACCTAACACATGCACTAAACACAGCGCCACCACATTACACCTTTGTACTAAACCTAACACATGCACTAAACACAGCGCCACCACATTACACCTTTGTACTAAACCTAACACATGCACTAAACACAGTGCCACCACATACCACCTTTGTACTAAACCTAACACATGCACTAAACACTATGCAAAGACACCCCACCTTTGTACTAAACCTAACACATGCAATAAACACTACGCAAAGACTCCCCACCTTTGTACTAAACCTAACACATGCTCTAAAGACAGCTCCATCAAACCCCACCTTCATACTAAACCTAACACATGGTCTAAACACAGCGCCACCACACCCCACCTTTGTAATAAACTTAACGCATGCTCTGAGCACAGCACCATGACACCCCACCTTTCTACTAAACCTAACACATGCTCTAAACACAGCTCCACCACACCCCACCTTTGTACTAAACCTAAAACATGCTCTAAACACAGCTCCACCACACCCCACCTTTGTACTAAACCTAAAACATGCTCTAAACACAGCTCCACCACACCCCACCTTTGTACTAAACCTAACGCATATTCTCTAAGCACAGCGCCATGACACCCCACCTTTATACTAAACCTAACATATGCCCTAAACACAACGCCACGAGACACCACCTTTGTACTAAACCTAACACATGCTCTAAAAACAGCACTACAACACCCCACATTTGTACGAACCCTAACAGATATTCTAAACACAGCACCACGACATCCCACCTTTGTACTAAACCTAACACGTTCTAAACACAGTGCCACCACACACCCCTTTGTACTAAACATAACACATGCACATAACACAGTGCCACCACACCCCACCTTTGTACTAAACCTAACACATGCACTAAACACAGTGCCACCACATCCCACCTTTGTACTAAACCTAACACATGCACTAAACACAGTGCCACCACATCCAACCTTTGTATTAAACCTAACACATGTACTAAACAATAGGCAAAGACACCCCACCTTTGTTCTAAACCTAACACATGCTCTAAACACAGTGCCACCACTCCCCACCTTTGTACTGACTGTTCCCTCAAATAGTCCTGACAAACAATAACAAGACAGTCATGAACTAAGACTTGATGTTGTCTGACTGTTCCCTCAAGCAGTCCTGACAAACAATCACAAGACAGTCATGAACTAAGACTTGATGTTTTCTGGCTGTTCCCTTAAGTTGTGCTGACAAACAATCACAAGACAGTCCTGAACTAAGACTTGATGTTGTCTGGCTGTTCTCTCCATTAGTCCTGACAAACAATCACAAGACAGTCATGAACTAAGACTTGATGTTGTCTGGCTGTTCTCTCCATTAGTCCTGACAAACAATCACAAGACAGTCATGAACTAAGACTTGATGTTGTCTGGTAGTCCTGACAAAGACAGTCATGGAGTAAGACTAGTATCTATTCTTCAACGTTTACAAACGTGAACAAATGGTATTTATACATGTACCATTGTTTGTCTTGAGAACAACTTCTTCATATATAAGGGCCCAAATATGATGATTTTCCCACTTAGAATAAAAGCGTGTCAGTCTGTATCTGTGTAATAGCTGTGATCAGTGCACTCACCTGAAGAATGGAGTTTTGGTTGTAACACATCAGTCCCATCATCTTCAGCACTATTTCAATGTAGCCGTCATCATGGTAGTCAAGATCGCCGTCTGCCATCGACATGCGAACTAGATCTGTCAGCTTCTCGTCATCGAGATTCTGTGATGCAAATCTTAAGGACATAACAAGAAAACGAGTACATGACAGAATGCCGACTCACTTCCAAGAGTTTCAACGAGACTTATGAGGTTTAGGCACCAATGAGTAAGAATGCTTTGAAGGAATCAAGTGGATTTATAACTACACCAATAAACCATAGTGAAACCTAGAGTGTTGAATTGCAACCAGGTTGATATTTAGAAAGCTAGACACATAGAAACAATTACGGAGATCGAGTAAAGACAATATATTGTCTAAAATCTTGCTATGGTGGCACATCTCATAATGCAGACTGTAGCAATACTGTAAGAATTAAAGGACATGGCTTTGACAGTCACCTCATCCAAAGTTTTATTCCGTTCATCTGATATTTTTGTTGCGAGACATTTCCAACTGGCCTCGGTTGTTTGCAGTGGCGTCTGACACATCCAGGGATATTATATTATGTAGTCATCGGGTTTAATACAATTTAAACATTATGCATTGTGAAAAATAATAAGATTTTAACCAGATAGCCATCTAAAGTAATGAGCTTCAATGTATATGTTATATACTATAAGTGCCATACATACAGTGCTCGATGAAGTTTAGTAAAAATATTAAACAATATCTACATATTACTATGTGAAATTTCCAGGTATGGTTCATCAATATGAAGACATACCTCTATCACTCTACCTTTGTTGGGCTGGGGCATTATCTTGTTGCTCAGTTTCCCGTTTATGATGACAGACTTGCCAGTAGATGGCACCATCAGGCTTGTACAGAGGAGTTGTTATTTGTTGAGCGAGTGCTGACTGACACCTATAGACTGCTTGTTATAGCGAGCCTTCAGAGCGTTCGACTTCTGTTATAACATAATATGATATGCTATTATACATGTGTGTGTGTGTGTGTGTGTGTGCGTGTGTGTGTGTGTGCGTGTGTATGCTTATGCGTGCGTATGTGCAAGCATGTATGGCATTGTATGCATATACAATGCATTCAAAGCATTTGATCAATATATTTACACATCACTGGTATTCTGTGCAAGAGTACAAGACACATGACAAGTATGCAATTATTGGCTTAAATTAGAAAAACATAACAACAGACCCATTTGCACATTTTGTGCCATTAGCTGAATACTTTAAGATAAACCCAACATTCCCCCAGTGAGCCAAGGGCTACATTTAACATGGATGCATTTCTGAGCTTCTGATCGTGCCACAGCAGATCTCTACGTACCCGTTGCCACGGAAACCAGCTGACAAACCAATGGATGTGCCTACAACGTGATATGTTGGAAGGTTCATTGCAGCAGTCTCGTTAATCTGAATCTCACTAATCTGGAAACCTTAGAATCTGGACATTGTTTCAGGAAAATGGAATTTTCAAATATTAATGTACTTCTGTGGAGGCTCTAACCACTGGTTCCCACAGTCTATCTAGCTCATGTATGGCTCCTAGGAACTGCTAGTGTACGACAGTGGCCACACCCCGGGCAATGGTCTCGGCTGACCAGCAAAACTACATGAGTAAGGCTTGTAGGCTAATGCCTATTGAGTCGAGGGACGTCTGCCCTCAGTACACAAAGACTGTCTCGGAGGAGTAGGCAGCCAGCCGATTGGCTACACCCCCGGCTACAAATGCGAAACAGCAACAGCCTTTCACCAGGCTACAAGGTACCTACCAAGATGCATATGGAAGGACCGGTGACCCGTTGTCCTGCGGTGCAAGACTTTTTAGTCAAAGAATAATGGAGATAACCATACACAAACCAGCGGAAACCAGTGGGTAATTACCGCTGTATTAGCCCAAGAAACCTTGATGTAGAATACAGACAGTAAGAGAGGTCCTAGTGGTGAGCCCCCCAGGTTGGATAGGATGACACATACTGGGGAAGAACTTGGAGATGTTGGAAGTAACACCAGAGCTGATGACGGTAGTATGCCCGACTGTGCGGGAGGTAAAACCAGCAACAAAAAGCTAAAAGGGAAAATCCGTGTGGCAACATGGAACATCAGAAAAACGAGTCATGGAACACTACAAATGGTAACATCGGAAGCAGAAAGATATGGGGTAGACATATTAGGGATTGCGGAACACAGGTTGGCCGGACAAGGACACTTTCGCCCGGATTCAGGAGGAAAGTTTATATACTCAGGAGCAACTAAGTCAGGGATAAGTGGTGTTGCGTTCTATCTGTCAAAGAAAACTGAAAATGCACTATTAGGATACAATCCGGTCAATGACAGAATTATTACTATACGAATACGAGCAAAACCCACGAATATAACATGTATTCAAATTTATGCACCAACGAGCACTGCAGACGACGATGTAATAGAAGCGTTTTATGATACACTGCAATGAACAGTTGACGAGGTAAACAGGAGAGACATGGTAGTACTGATGGGCGATTTCAATGCAAAAGTTGGCAGTTGTCAAAACGAAGAAGAAAATGGAAATATCGGGAAATATGGACTAGGCGAGAGAAATGGGAGAGGAGATAGACTTGTTGAGTTTATCATAGAGAATGAACTGATGATCACCAATACTTTCTTCAAACAACATCAAAGAAGACTGTACACTTGGGCAACACCAGATGGTCGGAACAGAAATCAAATCGACTTTATACTGATACCAAAACAATGGAGGACGTCTGTGTTTAATGCAAAGACATTACCAGGAGCCGATTGTGGCTCTGACCATGAACTGCTAAGCGCCAAGATTGCGATAAAATTAAGAAAGATGAAGAGAGGGAAAGAGATAGTGAGGTATGACGTCAGTGATATCAAAGAAGGATACCGAGTAGAGGTTATGAACCGTTTCGGAGTATTACAGACAGTGGCTGACGAGAAGGAACCAGAGGAGTTGGCAGTAGAAATTAGGAACATCATTATGGAATCAGCTGACAAACACTTCACTAAAAAGAGGAGACAAAAACAACCATGGATAAGCAAAGACACACTGCAGATGATTGACGAAAGGAAAGAGTTAAAGAAGAACAAAGAAATGAGTGAGAATTATCATGAGAAATACAGAGAGAAGTGCAAGATAATTAAACGAATGTGTAAGGAAGACAAGAAGAAATATCTAGAGAAGAAATGCGAAAAGATAAAACTATGTATGAGAAGGAACGATAGTCGCAGTATGTTCGAGGAAATCAAGTCTATGACACAGTCTTTCAACCTTAGACTTGGCGTTATTAAAGATGAAATGGGCATGACTCTGACAGAAAGCGATAACATACTTGAAAGATGGAAGCAATATTGTGAAAGCATGTTTAAGAAAGAAGAAACAGAAGAGGTAGACATGGATGAAGGCAGAGAGAGGACAGAACCAGAAGATGAACTTGAGCCTTCGCATTCAGAGGTGGAGTGGGCAATAAAAAGTCTAAAAGATGGAAAATCACCTGGCACTGATGACATCACTGCAGAGCTAATAAGAGCAAGTGGAGAAGCAGGCGGGGATATCTATCACACATTATGCAAGAAAATATGGAGAAGTGGAACATGGCCCATGGACTGGAAATGACCATCCTTATACCAATACCGAAAAAAGGTGATATATACAAGAATGCTCAAACCACAGGACTATATCCCAACAGAACACAAGCTGGTTTCCGGACTGGAAGAGGAACAAGAGATCACATTTTCAACCTGAAGATGTTAATTCAGAAATACAAAGAATTCAACCATGACCTTAGGATCTGTTTCATAGATTATTCAAAAGCATTTGATAATGTTAGACATCAACAACTTTGGAAAACCTTGATACACATGGGATTTGACTAGAAAATTACATCACTTATCCAAAATTTATATGTTGGACAACAGTCTGCAGTGAGATTAGAGTGTGGTACCACAGATTGGTTCCCAGTCGGCAAGGGAGTGAGACAGGGGTGCATTTTGTCCCCCCACCTATTCAGTCTATACACAGAGAATATCATGAGAGAAGTCGAGACTGACACGAGAAGCAAGTTTTTTAATGGACTGAAAGTGAATGGACAGGAGATATATGAATTGAGATATGCCGATGACACAGCGTTAATATCCGATACAAAAGAGGGATTGGATAAACTGATAACTACTGTTAAAGAACACAGCGAGATGAAAGGATTGAAATTAAACGTAAAGAAAACTAAGATTATGGATGTGAAGGGATGTCGAGAACCATCAGAAGTCACAGTAGATGGCGAGGAAATAGAACGAGTGGAAAGTTTTGAATATCTGGGGTCACTGATAGAAGCGGATGGAGATGGGATGAAAGAGATCAAGTGGAGGTATCAATGGAGAGTAAAAAGTTGACCGAGATGAAGAAGCTGTGGAAAGCAACAAACAAAGATATGAAACTATGAATTATCCGAGTTTGCATATTTCCAACGGCTACATATGGATGCGAAACCTGGACTCTTAATAAGAACATTACTAAACATATAAATGCATTTGAAAACAAGTGTTATAGAAAGATATTACGAGTTTCGTGGACTGAACACAGAACTAACGAATCCATCGCAGATGAGCTTGGTGTTGTACCCGGGACTTTATTGAACTTTGTAAAGAAACAGAAATTAAGTTTAGGCCATTGTGAAAAGGCATCAGTCTCTAGAGATACTAATAATGGAAGGAAAAGTGGAAGGCAGAAGAAGCAGAGGAAGACCTAGGAGACAATGGGGGAAGGACATAGAGGAATGGATGAGAGCCGACGTCTGGCGAGTGGGGAGACTTGCAAACAAAAGAGCTGTCTATAGACAATCCATCAAGGCTTCAACGTCCGGAAATGGATAAGCAAACCCCCCCCCAATGTATGTTTTTATATAATTCATTTATCCATAACAAAATAAAAAGGTAAGTTCTTATACAGCACAGTATCCAGTCATTACAACTGGTCAAAGGACTTTACACTTTACTCACTGGCAGACCTGTTCAATCAAACACCATCTCGACTTCTCTGGAAAACATTCAATAATGCTGCAATTAATGCATAGACTTTGTACACAACCATCCACCACTGTTAATAGCCAGGTACTCATTCAAACAGCTGAATGAACTGGAGCAATGTAGAGTGAACGAACTTGTCAAAGATTTGACACTGCAGCACAGGATTTGAACCCGTGTTCTCTCGATTGTGAGTCAATTGCTCTAGTCACTGTGCCACTAAGTTCTACAAATATAATATACAGAGGACCAAAGGATTTGTAGTGATGCTTTGACGCATTTTAGTACCGTTCCAGCAATCAGTTGATCATTATCCCACTATCGACAAACACAAGACTTACTCTCTGTACAGGTGGCGCCACTGTAGCCCTGGGGCATTTACAGATGTACGAGTTTCTCACAGCCTCACTAACACCCCTATTCTCACATGGGTTGTTTGTGATACAGATGCTGAGTTGTACTTCACAGTTAGTGCCTGAAACACACAACTCTTGTTCATGTTCTGTCTACTGTGAGCACACAAGGCTTTTCCATATTCATTCAAATTAGTTGCTCAAATTCAGCCATTTATCTAAAACATAGTTTGCTCATATTCATTCAGTTGCCTAAGAAGTGTTTTCTTCATATACTGACAATAGCCTAACAAAAAATGTTTACTTATACTCATATAATCAGTCAACTGCCTAAGAAGTCAACACCCCTAAGGTACAAGGGTCTCTTCAGATTTAGTCCAATAGTTCGGTCACGGGATGAACCTGCAAAGAGGAATAATCAAAAGGCATTATAACTTACTGTTTCCATTCTGATTGTCTGTCTCTATTTGTTGACTTGACTTTAGTTGCTCAATATTCCTGTTACAATGGTCAGTGGTAACCAACTAGAGATATTATATATCACTATTAAATATGAGTTACTACGAGTTGCAAATCTGTAATGCAAGATACAGTTTGACTGTGAGCTACATACTTAGACTGACGGGTACGGCTAATAAATTAATTTACACCTACATTGCTACTATCTCTCTCTCTATACATCTAATGTAATGTGACATTTTATTTACAAATACTCATCTGTCTAAGTCACTACCGTGCATATTTAATGTACTAAACAATGTCTAAGTTCAGTCTAGGAGTTCATATGTGCCACCTGAGAATGAGTGTACCATGTAGAGTCGTGTTGGATTACAAATTGTCCAACAGTGAAGTGTTGAATTTTCTGATGCCTTGCCACGTTTGGTGGCACCTTTGAAATGTGCATAAAACAAAAACACACGTGGATGGATTACCAACAATAAAATTGCAGAGTGATAGTAATTGGTGCCTATAAAATATGTTGGTTTGAACATTTTTCTCCAAAATTGCCATGTCTATTTGGGCTCACGATACAGTTAGACTTCCTGTTTCGAAAAGGTGCAATGTATTTTTAAGAAATTATAATTTTTTTAATTCACCTGCTCTGACATAAGGGCATTTGAGTAGTCAGATTTCCAGGTGTGATTTTAGAATTGTCTGTAAAATGGTGGATTTCGAGATGATTTGAATACCATTAAGCAGAAGGATATTAGGCATAAATTTGCCTGTTTGACTCTTTGATGGCATTCGTAAATATTGAATGGTGTCACACATACAGGCATTTGACGAGAGCTAGAAATAATAGATTTTGACTAAACTCAACCAGCTTGTCAATGAGATGATGATAACAGCAGGTAAGAAGTTTAAGAAATTTTGTAGGTCACGTTTTCTTATAATCAGACAAAACGTTAATATGGTCACCAATGTGTATTGAGCCCAATCAAAGGTCCCTGGCAATGGAAACACACTCGTCATCTGGTCATTGCAAAGTTATGGAAGAAGCGTTTTGTGTGAAATATTTGGTAAAAATTACTGAAAATACATATATGTCAACAAACCGAAAGTGTTTATTGTGAACAGGCTTAATTGTAAATTTGCACATGGCAATAGACATATTATAACCACTCATCATTTGAGCTACAGGCTGCACCACCGTACAACAATCTTACAAGCAGGACTGGATGCTTCCCATCTCTGCCATAATAGCCTTTGTGTAACAGTCGATCATGTCAGCCTTGAGCCACACAGTGTGAACAATGAGAGAATACATTGCAGTAATTTTGGCAAATGTTCTGGTCATGGCGCTTACCCGGCATGCATGACAGAATTAAAATAAAAAATAGGTAAAAACTTACTTTTTTCGGCAGTAAATGTAGAGTGAACTTTTCAGAATTATCGTCGTTGTCACTGGTCACTGGGGTGAATTTGCAGTCATGTACATATGAGTTAGCCCATGTTCACTCATATGAGCAGGCAGGCAGGCAGGCAGGCAGGCAGGCAGGCAGGCAGGCAGGCTGGCAGGCAGGCAGGCAGGCAGGCAGGCAGGCAGGCAGGCAGGCAGGCAGGCAGGCAGGCAGGCAGGCAGGCAGGCAGGCAGGCAGGCAGGCAGGCAGGCAGGCAGGTTGTGTCCTGTCAAGTGTGCTGGATCAGATGGTGTAGGTCTTCTCTCATTGTGCTCGCACAGACAGTCTGTTTTGCAGTTCAATTAGACACTGCAGAAATTGTTAGAATGCTCTGTGTGCACTGCCCCCGCCCCCGTCTTTGTTTCCTATACTTTACTCTCACAGCAATAATTTGGAACTGTCTTGTGGTGATCTTAATTGTGAGGTGGCTGTAGGAGTGTAGATCTCACCTATCTCCACCGAGAATGACAGCAGATTTGAGTTTGGTGAACCTTCCAAGCTGCAAATGAAAACTCACTGCACTCTTACAGTGGCTAGATGGTACAACCCACAGCTGTGAAGTATAAAACTCACTGCACTCTTACAGTGGCTAGATAGTACACCCCACAGCTGTGAAGTATAACACTCACTGCACTCTTACAGTGGCTAGATGGTACACCCCACAGCTGTGAAGTATAAAACTCACTGCACTCTTACAGTGGCTAGACAGTACACCCCACAGCTGTGAATCATACAACTCACTGCACTCTTACAGTGCCTAGATGGTACACCCCACAGCTGTGAAGTATACAACTCACTGCACTCTTACAGTGGCTAGATGGTACACCCCACAGCTGTGAAGTATAAAACTCACTGCACTCTTACAGTGGCTAGATAGTATACCCCACAGCTGTGAAGTATAAAACTCACTGCACTCTTACAGTGGCTAGATGGTACACCCCACAGCTGTGAAGTATAAAACTCACTGCATTCTTACAGTGGCTAGATGGTACACTCCACAGCTGTAAAGTATAAAACTCACTGCACTCTTACAGTGGCTAGATGGTACATCCCACAGCTGTGAAGTATAAAACTCACTGCACTCTTACAGTGGCTAGACAGTACACCCCACAGCTGTGAAGTATAAAACTCACTGCACTCTTACAGTGGCTAGATGGTATACCCCACAGCTGTGAAGTATAAAACTCACTGCACTCTTACAGTGGCCAGACAGTACACCCCACAGCTGTGAAGTATGAAACTCACTGCACTCTTACAGTGGCTAGATAGTATACCCCACAGCTGTGAAGTATAAAACTCACTACACTCTTACAGTGGCTAGATGGTACACCCCACAGCTGTGAAGTATAAAACTCACTGCATTCTTACAGTGGCTAGATGGTACACCCCACAGCTGTGAAGTATAAAACTCACTGCACTCTTACAGTGGCTAGATAGTACACCCCACAGCTGTGAAGTATAAAACTCACTGCACTCTTACAGTGGCTAGATGGTACACCCCACAGCTGTGAAGTATAAAACTCACTGCACTCTTACAGTGGCTAGATAGTACACCCCACAGCTGTGAAGTATAACACTCACTGCACTCTTACAGTGGCTAGATGGTACACCCCACAGCTGTGAAGTATAAAACTCACTGCACTCTTACAGTGGCTAGATGGTACACCCCACAGCTGTGAAGTATAAAACTCACTGCACTCTTACAGTGGCTAGATGGTACACCCCTCAGCTTTGAAGTATAAAACTCATTGCACTCTTACAGTGGCTAGATGGTACACCCCACAGCTGTGAAGTATAAAACTCACTGCACTCTTACAGTGGCTAGATGGTACACCCCTCAGCTGTGAAGTATAAAACTCATTGCACTCTTACAGTGGCTAGATGGTACACCCCACAGTTGTGAAGTATACAACTCATTGCACTCTTATAGTGGCTAGATGGTACACCCCACAGCTGTGAAGTATAAAACTCACTGCACTCTTACAGTGGCTAGATAGTACACCCCACAGCTGTGAAGTATAAAACTCACTGCACTCTTACAGTGGCTAGATAGTACACCCCACAGCTGTGGAGTATACAACTCATTGCACTCTTACAGTGGCTAGATAGTACACCCCACAGCTGTGGAGTATAAAACTCATTGCACTCTTACAGTGGCTAGATAGTACACCCCACAGCTGTGAAGTATAAAACTCATTGCACTCTTACAGTGGCTAGATGGTACACCCCACAGCTGTGAAGTATAAAACTCATTGCACTCTTACAGTGGCTAGATGGTACACCCCACAGCTGTGAAGCATACAACTCATTGCACTCTTACAGTGGCTAGATAGTACACCCCACAGCTGTGAGGTATAAAACTCACTGCACTCTTACAGTGGCTAGATGGTACACCCCACAGCTGTGAAGTATAAAACTCACTGCACTCTTACAGTGACTAGATGGTACACCCCACAGCTGTGAAGTATAAAACTCACTGCACTCTTACTGTGGCTAGATAGTACACCCCACAGCTGTGAAGTATAAAACTCACTGCACTCTTACAGTGACTAGATAATACACCCCACAGCTGTGAAGTATAAAACTCACTGCACTCTTACAGTGGCTAGATAGTACACCCCACAGCTGTGAAGTATAAAACTCACTGCACTCTTACAGTGGCTAGATGGTACACCCCTCAGCTGTGAAGTATAAAACTCACTGCACTCTTACAGTGGCTAGATAGTACACCCCACAGCTGTGAAGTATAAAACTCATTGCACTCTTACAGTGGCTAGATGGTACACCCCACAGTTGTGAAGTATACAACTCATTGCACTCTTACAGTGGCTAGATGGTACACCCCACAGCTGTGAAGTATAAAACTCACTGCACTCTTACAGTGGCTAGATAGTACACCCCACAGCTGTGAAGTATAAAACTCACTGCACTCTTACAGTGGCTAGATAGTACACCCCACAGCTGTGAAGTATACAACTCATTGCACTCTTACAGTGGCTAGATAGTACACCCCACAGCTGTGGAGTATAAAACTCACTGCACTCTTACAGTGGCTAGATAGTACACCCCACAGCTGTGAAGTATACAACTCATTGCACTCTTACAGTGGCTAGATAGTACATCCCACAGCTGTGAAGTATAAAACTCATTGCACTCTTACAGTGGCTAGATAGTACACCCCACAGCTGTGAAGTATAAAACTCATTGCACTCTTACAGTGGCTAGATGGTACACCCCACAGCTGTGAAGCATACAACTCATTGCACTCTTACAGTGGCTAGATAGTACACCCCATAGCTGTGAAATATACAACTCATTGCACTCTTACAGTGGCTAGATAGTACACCCCACAGCTGTGAAGTATAAAACTCACTGCACTCTTACAGTGTCTAGATAATACACCCCACAGCTGTGAGGTATAAAACTCACTGCACTCTTACAGTGGCTAGATGGTACACCCCACAGCTGTGAAGTATAAAACTCACTGCACTCTTACTGTGGCTAGATAGTACACCCCACAGCTGTGAAGTATAAAACTCACTGCACTCTTACAGTGACTAGATAATACACCCCACAGCTGTGAAGTATAAAACTCACTGCACTCTTACAGTGGCTAGATAGTACACCCCACAGCTGTGAAGTATAAAACTCACTGCACTCTTACAGTGGCTAGATAGTACACCCCACAGCTGTGAAGTATAAAACTCACTGCACTCTTACAGTGGCTAGATAGTACACCCCACAGTTGTGAAGTATAAAACTCACTGCACTCTTACAGTGGCTAGATGGTACACCCCACAGCTGTGAAGTATAAAACTCACTGCACTCTTACAGTGGCTAGATAGTACACCCCACAGTTGTGAAGTATAAAACTCACTGCACTCTTACAGTGGCTAGATGGTACACCCCACAGCTGTGAAGTATAAAACTCACTGCACTCTTACAGTGGCTAGATGGTACACCCCACAGCTGTGAATCATACAACTGGTAATGTATTCCCATAGAATCAGACATAAACCTACTAAGCTGTATGTGGACACATTTACTTGAAGCATGAAAACAGGACTGTAAAAATAATTGACACATTACTGTTTTATTGTAGTTAGACATACGTATCAGATCTTCACAGATGTACAGTCAATGTTAAATTTTTTTTAAACCATGTTTACATGTCTGCAATCAAGTAATGATTTCACTTTTTCCGTTCGTCTTCACAGTGCAATAGTAGTCGCATCGTTAAGCCAGTCTGGTGTGATGCGATGCCACCACACATGAAGCGGGTGTGTGAAATTGTCTTCTTTAATGCACGACAGTAATCGGTCATTTAGATGCACGGGTTCACAACACTGCCTACGGGCTGAAGCTGGTACAGATCATGTGCCGATTGATCTATCACTTCACACAGCACGCAGGAAGGCTGTCATACAATATGTCTTACTATTATTTCCGCTATCAATGACGACCTACCTCCTTCATGAACTTGAGTGTCTGCAGGGCTAGTTCTTGCATTGGTGACATAATCAACGATTGCACACCAGAGGGCACATGTGTACGCAGTCGCTCAAACATCGGGATAGGGAACGCTGCCATCTTGCCGTTTCCATTCCCCGCCATAGCAAGCACATCCATACCATCCATATTGGGAGGAATTGTCTGAAGCGTTGTAACACATGACAATGTGTAAATCAAATGTAATATATACATTTCCTATAATCTACAATTCTACTGCTGATCCAAACATTGTCAACAGTAGATAAAGTATGAAACTTCAAACAAAATATTTACATTTTCAAAAACTATGATGTCCTATTTTAATAATAAATATATTGTATACAACATCCATTGTTCTGGTGGGACATCTTGGAATGTTTCATAAAATCTAACAATACTATAAACTATGAACAATTATTGTTTGACAAACATAAATACTTCAAATTGATCAATGCATAGATAAACAGATCAAGACAAATAAACATGTATAGTAATAAAGATCTAATAGATCTACAGATGTTTAAATTATAACAATTGTAAATAACAAGAATAAATCATGCCATGGTTGCTATGATCTAAAAGAAATATTTTCTGCCAGAGTAAGGCTAGAAGTTCTTCTACAACCATGGTACCAACCTTTTTCTGAATGGGGGTTGGTATCTTGTATCCTTTTCGGGTGACTGCATTGAAAACTCCAGATGAAAGGCCAGAAAATTAAACAACATGTTTAATTGTACACATAAAAAAGACAGAGTACTAATGTTTTCTACATTTCAAAAGTACATCAAAGTATTTTATTTGTCCTTTCTATTAGATGCAGGTAAAAAAGGCATATAGGCATAAAAGTGTATAAAATACTACATGTAGAAGTGTGTGATGCAACATCTACCTGATAGACTGCTAAAAATTCACTAAATTCCAACAGAAAAAGAACTGAGTATTAAAGTTTCTCATTTTTTTTAAACTATCTCAAATTTATTTTGATATAATCCAACAAAACACAAGCTAAATTCTTAAATTTGGTGTTTAACAAGTTATGTGAAAGTAAAATCTGATTCACATTTGCAAAATGTGCTCTATATTAGTGCTTCTCAACTGGTGTGCCGCGGCACACTGGTGACGGTGTGCCCCCTCAACCTCAACCCTCAATTTATAATTATGATGTCAGCGTTCTATTGTGTATCTTGAGAGGAAAAGAAGATGGCCAGAGATGTGTGTTTGTTTTCATTAGTTCACCCGCATCCATCATTATTCCGACATGATTTAATTAAATTTATTATTGGTGTACTAAGCACTAGGATATTGCTCACTGGAGATGTTTATAGAGATGATCCTGAACAGAAACTACTGAATATCATAGCAGAACATAATATATAGTTATGCTTTGCAAAACAATTCAGCATTATTTCCAGTAGACTGGCACTGAACAGTATGACTGGGTTTGTGATCCTTTCGCGTCATCTGAAGAGGCTTCCGCTGGGGAGCTTCCTCTAAACGATCACACCCTCATACTTCATACTTAAGTTCTTTGATGTGCCCCAGGACATATTTTGGGTCCATGTGAAAAATGAGTATCAAACCGTCGCTGATCGTACCATTGATGTGTTGCTAGGATTTATGACACCATACCTGTGTGAGGTCACCTTCTCGACATTACTACTTATGAAGCATGGTGAAGCAATGAGAAACTTCATTGTTAAGCACCGTATCCATAGTTTTTGAGCAAAGTCAAACCGGAGTTTGTTGAAAATATACCACATGTACATGTAGGCCTATGTACCCTGATACAGCCTTTGCATGACATTTAGATGACATTTCAATGTTCAATTTTCAATGTTCCATGATTTCACATATTCCAGAGTCACATTCATAACAGTTATTACATGATATCAAAATCAAATGTTGATGTGTTACTGGGAATCTATGACTTCTAATTGTGATTTCTTCGGCTAACATGGGTTTCGGTGTTGGATGGATATTTCATCAAATGATGGATGTAACAGTTTATCATTCAAAAAGGGAAAGATGAACACCAAGGAAGCTTTTCTACAACATTTTTCAAGGAAACGTGGATTATGGGGGTGAAAATGCTGTTTTATATTTCAATATCTGATGATTCCATTTGACACCAAAACCATTGCCATCAGACACCAAAACAAATCACACCCCAGAGGAAAAGGGGTTAATCTGAAAAATATTAATTGTCATGCCAGGTATATTTGTTACCTTCTCTGGTTCTTGATGACAGTACGTTTTTAGCTCTTGTGTCACTTTGATGAAATAATTAATCAAATGCAACAAAATGGGAATATTGATTTTCATCAGAATCCGACACCAAAACTATTAAGAGTTGTCAGGACAAAGGGGGTTAATCCTGATATCTGGTTACTGGTGTTATAAGGAGAGGTCCTCTAGCCCCATCTATCCCAACCAACAAACACTCTTTATCAAGAGTGAGAATAGTGGTATAATGCCATGAATTTGTCAATTCCATCCGACACCATAATGGGCATTTTGAAACACACACGTGACTCAGTGTGCCGTGAGGATCAAGCTATAATGTGTGCCGCCAATTTTAAAAGGTTGAGAAGTATATTGCATTAGCACGAAAAACTGTTTCAAATTTACGTCACAACAAACATAATTTATACATATATACTCCCGGAAACTATCTTCTCTGTGCGAGTGTGTGTGTATAATCGGTCATACCCATTCTGCCTGACCTCTTCTTCTTGCGGTTGTGTTCCATAATAAGAGTCCAAGCGAACTTCAAATAACCAATGTTGAACTTGAATGTGTATTAATATCAAACACAGTAGAATACATTACATACCTTTACATGTCTTTGTAGTACTGTCATAGACTAAGGGTGAGTTGCAAGAGTCGCTGTCACACTCGTTCGCCACAAAACACTTGGAGCAGTCAGCCGCACATTCTACAACAAGCAAATAAACATCAGTTGAGCAGACACAACAAGGAACAGTAGATGACAGTCTCTCAAGACAGACATCAGCCATAGAGCCAGGAAAAGAGGGGGAGAGAGTGACACAGAGAAAGGAGACAAGGAGAGAGGGAGAGTGAGGGAGAGCGAGGGAGAGAGGCAGAGAGAGACAGAGGGGGAGAGAGATGGTGGAGAGAGACAGAGGGGGAGAGAGACAGAGGGGAAGAGAGAAACAGGGGGAGAGAGAGAGAAGGGGGAGAGAGACAGAGGGGGAGAGAGACAGAGGAGGGGTGAGACACAGGGGAGAGAGACAGAGGGAGAGAGAAACGGGGGAGAGATACAAAAGGGGAGAGAGAGAAGGGGAGAGAGACAGAAGGGGAGACAGAGGGGAAGAGAGAAACAGGGGGAGAGAGACAGAGGGGAAGAGAGACAAAAGGGGAGAGAGAGGGGAGAGACAGAGGAGGGGTGAAACACAGGAGAGAGAGAGAGAGAGAGAGAGAGAGAGAGAGAGAGAGAGAGAGAGAGAGAGAGAGAGAGAGAGAGAGAGAGAGAGAGAGAGAGAGGGATGAAGAGGAAGAGAGAGACATACATAACATTCACATATTGCAGACATTTGATTACCATCTTTCTGGTAGATGTTTAATGATCATTCCATCTCGGCCCGAGAAGTCTCGCAGGAATAACCCTATCCTGTCGCCCCCTTACACTAACATAATAACAACTTATGACACATTATTGTCAACTTTTGTGTAGTGGACTGCATGGAACAGTACACCAGGCCTTAGAGAGACGATAATCTCGCTGACTGCAGATCCACAGTCTTTCAGTCAGTTCACATGCAGTGCATTGAACGATTTGTTGTGCTCATTAAAAAGACATGTCGTTCTGCAACTGTCAATGATGCAAGGCATCATCTCTTCTCCAAAGGCAGTCGTCGCCGAAACAGGCTGCCCTCTTTGAGCACATCAAGAGGTACTTGTTCCAAGCCTGTTTCATCTGGAAGCAGTCAACTGCTTGGTATGACTTAACCATGGGAGTAGAATCTCATCTTTAGACACATCTGCCACACTTGAATAAGTTTTTTTAAAGCGAGGTCATGCTTAACAAATATGTTATGTTTTTTGGAAGACATCACTAAGTGGGTAGATGAGGGATCACCGGTAGATATCGTCTACTTAGATTTTCAAAAAGCTTTCGACAAAGTACCACATCAAAGATTACTGCTGAAACTAAAGGCCCATGGCATAGGAAATGGTATAATAAACTGGATAGAACAATGGCTGATTGACAGAAGACAACGTGTAGTAGTTGATGGGGAGGCTTCAAACTGGAAATCGATATCGAGTGGGGTACCACAGGGATCAGTATTAGGACCTATATTATTCTTGATATATATCAACGATTTGGATGATGAAATAACAAGCAAGGTGTTGAAATTTGCGGATGATACAAGTGTTTAGAAGGATTAAAAGTGATGGAGATAGACAGCATTTACAAGATGATCTTGACAGGTTGATCAAATGGTCTGAAAAGTGGCAAATGCTGTTCATTTTGGGGAAATGTAAATGCCTCCACACAGGACATGGGAACGAAGAGGTAGAATATACTATGGGGGGTACTGTACTAAGTACTACTATAAAAGAAAAGGACTTAGGGTTAACCATTAGTGCTGATATGAAGGTTTCAGAGCAGTGTGGAATTGCAGCTTCAAAGGGAACTCAAATCCTCGGATTAATTAGGCGAAACATAACGTATAAGGAAAAAGAGTTAATAATACCACTGTACAAAACAATAGTTAGGCCTCATTTAGAATATTGTATTCAAGCGTGGAGGCCATATCGCAGGAAGGAGATAGATATGCTAGAAAGAGTGCAGAGGAGAGCAACTAAAATTATACCAAAACTGAGGGATCTTAGTTATGAAATACACCTAAAAAATGCGGATTAACAACACTAGAGACCAGGAGATTGAGAGGAGATCAGATAGAAGTGTTTAAAATATTGAATGGTTATGAAAATATTGATAGAAATATTTTGTTTCAGTTAAGAAAGATAGGACTAGAGGACATGAAGTTACATTAGCAAAGGAGCAGAGTAGATTAGATATAAGAAAGTTTTCATTTTCACAAAGGACTGTAAATGAATGGAACAGATTATCTGCTGATTGTGTGGGTGCTAGTAGCGTGAATGTTTAAAAATAAAATCGACACATACCTCAGACGGGCGGGATACACATAGATAAAAGGGTCGGACTCTCGATAAGCCAAAGGGCTTCCTTGTCCACCTGCCACCTATCTTGTTAAATAAACCAATAGCAATAACAAATTCAACAATAAAACGCAAAATAAAGTAAATAATTTGTTAAGCGAAAACCACGCGCAGAACAGCTCAATCAATATCTCAGTGAATGGTGAGTGGGATGAGCCCATTCTTTGTCCCCGTTTATATACTACGAGGACTAATTACTGCTTTGTAATCTTATGCATATGAGTAAGTCCGCTCTCTACATTGTTCACCAGGTTACCGTTGGCCTATTCTGCTAGGGGCCACCACTTTCCGTCCTACACTGATACTTCACATAGGATATTTATAACATATAACATTCACATATTGCAGACATTTCATTACCATCTTTCTGGTAGATGTTTAATGATCATTCCATCTCGACCCGAGAAGTCTCGCAGAAATAACCCTATCCTGTCGCCCCCTTACACTAACATATCATAACAACTTATGACACATTATTTTAAACTTTTGTGTAGTGGACTGCATGGAACAGTACACCTGGCCTTAGAGAGACGATGACCTCTCTGACTGCAGATCCATGGTCATTCAGTCAGTTCACATGCAGTGCATTGAACGATTTATTGTGCTCATTAGCAAGTCGTGTCGTTCTGCAACAGTCAACGATGCAAGGCATCATCTCTTCTCCAATGGCAGTCGTCGCCGAAACAGGCTGCTCTCTTCAAGCCTGTTTCGATCCCTGTCTTTGGCCAATAGGGATGGGAACAGGATGACATATCATTGCTATTTCTAGAATAATAGTACCATTACTATGAACTGGGTTACATTCCCAGTTCTACATAATCACAAGTTTCTATAATAAATGATGACATTGATATTGACCTTGACCTTCATTATATGACCTCCATTTTGTCTTTCAGTATCGGTTCCAACATTATAATAAAAATTATACCCGTGTTCACACAGTAAGATCAATCAAATCATCAACAGATATGTAGGTTTTTGTGCATTTATGAGCAAATTGGCCTTTACCTTGACTGAAGTGACTTTTACCCCAAATATTCATTTCAAATGCATTTATAGTCTAAGGTAATATTTAGATGAAACAGCACATCAAGATGGTGAACATACGTTATAGTACGTTATTGGTTTGGATGTCCACATTTGGCACAAAATTACCTTGAATGCGACCTTATCACATGACCTCAACTATAATAACACAGGAAATGGATTAGCCATACTCGAAAACCCCTAAAAAGTGGTCTCATTTATGGTTCTACTACTTTTGGTTCTCGAGCTATAGAGACCAGGAGATTGAGAGGAAATCAGATAGAAGTGTTTAAAATATTGAATGTTTATGAAAATATTGATAGAAATATTTTTTTCTCAGTTAAGAAAGATAGAAGGACTAGAGGCCATGAAGTTACATTAGTAAAGGAGCAGTGTTAATTAGAGATAAGAAAGTTCTCATTCTCACAAAGGACTGTAAATGAATGGAACAGATTATCTCCTGATTGTGTTGGTGCTAGTAGCGTGAATATGTTTAAAAATAAAATTGACACATACCTTAAAAGGGCAGGATACACGTAGATAAAAAGTATTCGACTCTCGATAAGCCAAAAGGCTTTCTTGTCCACCTGCCATCTAGAGTTAATTTTCTGGAAGGCAATCTTGTTAAATCTTGATGATATTGAAAAGGGAGGGAGATTACCTATTGATTATTAAGTTATTTGAAACCGACTCATGTACTAGATATACATAATACCAGAAAGGAGTTGTTCCGACCAACTGTGGGACATCTTGCAATATTTCATAAATTATTATTAAGCTATTAAAAGGGCTGTCAGGACAAAGGACGTTAATTCTGATATCTGGTTACTGGTGTTATAACGAGAGGTCCTCTAGCCCTATCTATCCCAACCAACAAACACTCTTTATCAAGAGTGAGAATAGTGGTATAAGACCATGAATTTGTCAATTCCATCCGACACCATAACGGGCATTTTGAAACACACACGTGACTAGGTGTGCCGCGAGGATCAAACTATAATGTGTACCGCAAACTTTAAAAGGTTGAGAAGATAATTGCATTAGCGCAAAAAACTGTTTCAAATTTATGTCACAACAAACATAATTTATACATGTGTACTCTCGGAAACTGTCTTCTGTGTGTGAGTGTGTGTGTGTGTGTATAATCTGTCATACCCATTGACTGGAAGCCGCCAGACTTTGTCTTCTTGCGGTCATGTTCCATAATAAGAGTCCAAGCGAACTTCTTCTCTGACACTTCGTCATCTTCATCAAACCCCTCAACATCACCAGTCGGACACATCTGTCATGTAACAAAGTAGCACATACATTACATTGGCATAGGAACTTGGCATGCCGCTGTCGGTTCGGTCAGACATGACAACGGGGTGCATTTTTTTACTGTGACATAAATTTTGGTTTTGACTCTCACTCAATCACTCAACACTGTCAGACATGACATTCGAAGATGGGAGGCAGGAGGGTTGTTAAAATATTTTCACAATAACATATCATTTTTGCCTGCCATTTCCTGAACTTTTCAGTGCTGTCAGACGTGACAATGGAAGATAGGCAGAAAGGGGGTATTCTTGTTGACAATTTTAATGGATTACGTTCTAAATTTTGCTACATTTTATTACAAAACCACTCAATACACAGGTATTTGGGGAAGTCAGACCTCCTTTCTCAACCCTTATCCCCCAACTCATACGGTTCCAATGCTGATGCATTAGATACATGTCTACTACCCAGTATTGGTGAAAGACGAGCTCAAGCTTCTTCTCCATCCAAAAATGCATGCTACATTATGGGCTTATGGCAATTCGTACTACTAAAACTGCCCATATAGCTTATCACATGTCATGAATCTAGAGACACATCTACATTAACAGGTGTTCAACAACTATTAATTGGCAGGGTCCATTTTCGGACAATAATGCCAAGAGATGGGTCTTTTAGAGAATGAGATCCCAGATCTCGTGACATCCGGCCTCGTAACCCAGCAACGGCCCTTGGGCTATACACTACAATTGTAAGAAGGCATGTCAACATCTATATTGCATTCAAACGAGGGAAACAGTTCACTATTTTTTTCAGCTACTCATCTTTGGCCGGTCATCTAAAGAACTTTACTGTCAGGGCTAAGAGTTGGCATTATGCATCAAAATACCACAGATATCGTTTAGGTCCCATTCACCCATTGTAGACAATACACAACATTTGGTTGTGTATTGCAAGATGGGCGATAACCGTGATGACCGCACATCAAATATTAAGGGCAGTGACATACGACTAACGGTCCTAATGACAGGTGTTTCCAACGTTCCATTTCCATGCGGGTGATTTTGTACTTCCCCTGGCACAAACACCAGATAGAAGAAATCAACTGCTTATACTTCTACGTGGTTGATTGGCATAGTCCATAAGTCTGGATTTTAATGTCGATTTGTGTGTGTCAACAACTGTGCTGTGCCAGATGTGAAGGTGTTAAAAAGTATAAAGTGTGAGAAAACTTAAAGTATGAACGATGTGTAAATAAAAGCACAGACCATGGCTTAGAAGCATGAAACAAACCATTCACCTGAAGGCCTGGATGGTTGGGGCTACCAACACAATCCCGGGGAGGGCGTTCCACCAGAACTTATGGCAGAAGACAGACTTTAATATGCCTGGGGTGACGTTGAATGATGGAATTAACGCTCTGAGTCTGAGGTATCAAAGTTAGGCAAAACTCAAGTTATAACGGCGAAATCGAGGTGGATCCGGATTATTTCTATGCAAGTGCTCATACAGGCCAATAGTCATTACAGGTTCAGACACATATAATTCAAGATACTGACTCCTAGATGTAATGCCTCTTCGTTGTCGCTATGCGCGCCATCTTCCAGGACCCCACAGACCCTCCAAACCGCTGTCAGTGTCACGACACGATCATCTTCTCACGTGGGTTCTGTCGAAGTCGTCATTTTCTTCTTTACGTTCCGTTTTGTTTCCGCCTTACCGCGCTTTTTGGGAAACTTCTTTGTTATTTTCAACTTCAAATAAATACGTATGCTGGGTGTAAATAATGATTTAACTAGTATTGGTGAACTTCGCTAATCCCACACGTGATCACTAGGGCCCGGGGTGAGACCACTGTTATTAGTGTTAAAAGATTTCCCATTGCATTGGCGACCATGTTAACGTTTTGTTAGATTATAAGAAAACTGTACCGGACAAAAATCTGAAATTCATTCACAGCCACTGATATCATGTCATTGATATACTGATGAAATTTCGTCAAAATCACATACCTCTAGCTCTTTTAAAACGATATTGAACAAAATAACCACGTTTTTGATCACCCACGTGTGCTATGTAGAAAAAATGGCAAAACATCACTCCGCCAATTACACTCTTCCAGATATGCGTCATTTCACTTCCAATACATTCTACGACAGAACCTGTTGATATGTCTGGTTTATTGCACTCAGTTCACATAAAAAAGGGTCTCAAATGTAAAATATCACCATTTTCAGGGACAGTGTTTTAACACAACAGGAAGTCTAACAGTGGTCTCACGCCTTATCCAATTATATAAAAGTATGTTCGTAACTATTATTTTAAATCCGTTGTAGGACGTAGGGAGCAGACTGTGACAGTAAAAGCTGGAGAGTCGATTGCTTTCACGCAAGTTACCTTTGTTGAAAAAAATCACAAAAAAGCTGTCAATTTGTAATGCGGTTGGATGCACCAATCGTTTGTAAAAGGTGTGTACCGTTCGATTTTATCGGATACCACTAAATGGCGAGAACATTGTAAAATTTATCTCAGCTATCTATCGCATGAATTGGATGTCCAACGAACACATGACATATATATATATATATATATATATATATTATATCATATGTATATTATATCATATATATATATATATATACACATACATACATATATGTTCGCGTTTCAAACTACGGAAGTATGTAGGATTCGCTTATGCCTTTTCAACGATCTGCCCCGTCAGTCATCGCCATTCGACACGGCTGAGAGCACGACGCATCTCGACATCCACAGCGATTACAGTGTAACTAAAATAATCCTAAATAACTGATTTTAACCATAATTGCTTATAATAATAATCCTAATAATTTTAATGAATAATAAAAAAATCACTAACTTTTCCTTCTCGTCGTCTGACTTGTTCCAATGATTACTCCAACTCCAGCCATAGCTAACTAACATAATACCTTATAATAATCTTACCCGAATGAATAAGGACATTTCACACTAACTATTTTTGGTCACCATTTCCTCTGTCAGAGCTGGTAGACAACTCACGACTAATGTTGCTAATCTTTTCAGAAAAATAGTATGAAAATATACTCGCCATTTCAGCTTCTGACGTGTGGGTAGGGAGTACAGTTCCCACTTTGCGATGCAGTAGACAGTTTACAATTCGGAACAGTCGTTGCTGGTTCTTGCCTGTGTCACCGATTATGCTGGAATAGTAGGCATATTCTGTTTGGGTAAGTAGTGCATTCACTCTCTTGCAGTGATCAGCGTACACTTGTCTATGCACCTTTAGTTTGGATTTTCTCCAGGATCTTTCTCTCTGACGTTTCTCTCGTTTCGCAGTCCGAAAGTCGTCGGTATACCACGCTGCATCTTGCCGTAATCGGACATGCTTTTCTTGCTTAGGCGGGTGCAAATCAACTAAGCTGACCAGCATATGATCGAATTGATCAATCATTTCTTCTACGTTCAGCAAGTCAAGATCACACTAGCGGAACAGTGGAATGTCTTGTCGAAAAGACACTTCATCAATGGTGCGTAACTTGCGATATTTGATTTTCATAAAACCAGTGCGATGTTGAACAATGTCTATGTTGAAACTCACCGCAATGTGGTCAGAAAGGCCCATGACCGTAATTGTAATATTTCGAAGAAGGTGTTCGTCCGTGCTGCGGGTCATGAGTACATCCAACGTGTGTCCTTTCCTGTGGGTTGGCCCGCGAACATGCAACACCATTCCTGGGACATTCACTGAATCGATCAATCGCCGTGCATCAACATTTGCAGCATTGTCAATACGAAAGTTCAAATCTCTCATGATAATCAGAGGTTATGACATGCTGGTCGATGAAACGGTCCCATTCTTCAAAAAAACACAATTGTTGACAAGCAATTTTTCACTGATGGCGGCGGGCGGTAAATGGCAACGATTCTCATGGATGACGTAGGTGTTATGAATAATTATTTATTCCCCTCGCCTGATTATCACACTAACTATTTATTCCCGTCATCTGATTGGTTCCAACGCTTACGCTATGACTAACGTCAACCATAACTAACTCAAACCGTAGCTAATTATAATAATGACATTAATACAGTGACCCGGGAACGAAATTCATATTTTCGCCGCCGCCAATGTTCACATCTTCCTTCACCTTCTGGCTGTCTCGGTTGGCTCGATTGTGACATCGGAAGCAGGAGGGGGCAGAACATTTACATTTCCACCCGCCATTGACGGTCGCCACAAAAATAAACATCGTTCACATTTAATGGGGGGGGGGCCGGACGTATGTCTGTCCCTGAGAAATTCCAGGGGCAACTGTCCCTTGCCCCCCCCCCCGTTCCGGCGTCTATGCATTAATATGTTATGATATTTCACACTAACTATTTATTCCCGTTGCCTAATTGGATCCAACGATTAGGAACTCGACCTTAGTGTATAGGATGATTACTAAAGGTAACTTATTTACTTGGGTGGTCAACTATAATAACGGTAGTGTTTTGACATTGGGTAGTGTCTTGGGAGTACGTTGGGATAGTGTTTTGAACTTAACTGTAGTGTTTTGAAGGTACGCTCCTCGATGTAGATTATAAACAGCACTGGGCTGAGGCTGTTTTGTGGCACCTTGATGGGTGCCTATTGTCACGAATAACGGACACTCATCGACCGATATGCGTGGTTAGTCTACGACTTTGATTACCAAACTAGGGTCATGTTGGAACAAATTGCAACAGAAGCAAGTCTTACAGTTTTGAAAGCAAGCATATATCCTAGAAAACATATCAAAAGTGTATAGCTCAAAAAAATTTGGGAACATTGTCAAAATTACGCAAGTTTATATTGGGGCCCATCACTAGCTTTTATCTGCGATTTTGTGACGATTTTAATTTCGGGACAAAGAATGAGCAAGATAATGTTTCTGTAAACCTCAAGTAATCCAGATGCGTGTAAGTAAATATGCACAAATTATATTCAGAGGTCAAAACAACATACATCGACATTAAAATCGTTTAACATCGCATTAGGTTTTCAATGAAAGCCTTATTGGTATCAAAATATGCATGAATTACTTGACCAATTCGTCTCCTACATAGCATGATTATGGTCAGCATAATTATAAGTATGTTACTCTCATAAGCATGTATCGTACATGTAATATAACGCAAGTACATCTAACAAGGAACATTGTGTATAATAATTATAATGACCCCTTGATATAAGGTCTACATATAAATACATGAATCTAGCTGATAAACTTAAATGAAGAAAAATTGATTTATTCTCTCCCACATAACGTGATTATAATCTGCATTACCATATGAATATCCTTCTGTCATGAGCATTGTCCGTATACGTAACATGACACAAATTCATTTTATCATTGCGCCTAATCATTATAATGAACCCTTCCGTGTAAGGCCAACACATGTACATACGTGAATCTCAAGAGCCCAAGAAGGTAAGTATTTATATATCGCTGTACCCAGTCCTTTGGACTGCTCAAAGCGCTTGATCCTTTACTTCTGACAGTCTTGTTTAATCGAATAACATCGATATTTCTCTGGGAAGCATTCAACCACTCTGCAGTTAATGCGCGAAGAGTATTCGTACACAAATATCCATCACTGTCTATGCCCAGGGAATCAGTCATATAGATGAGAGAACTGGAGTAACATAGAGTGAACGAACTTTCCCAGGTTCGACACAGCGGCATAGGATTCGAAACTGAGTTCTCTTCTTAGATAGTCCACTGCGCTCCACAAAAAACCTAATTGAGGTAAAATCGCTCTATTACGTAGTAATTAATATCACATGTAACTGACGATCATTGTCGTAACTCTAGACTGTGTTTGGACACTCTGTGCCACGGAATGAAGTGCAAGGTGCGAGTGATGTTTACAAAAAGTCTCATCTTTCCAATTTCCAACTCTTCAGTGACGGTTGGAAGTATCTCCATTAGCATGTCTCGTCTGATGTATCAAATGCTCGGCTCATGTCTATGCGAAGAATTTCGACTGCGAAGCGATATTTCTGTGCCTTGGCACACAACCACCGATACCTGAGTACTACGTCAACCGTACTTCGACTATGGAATCCACAATGCTCGTTCTGCTGGAAAGAGTTAACATTGTAGAGATTGGAACATTACAAATAATTGTGTATGTCCATGAATTGCAACAGACTGTGTCCCCTGCCCCGCCAATAGAAGGGTTTTGCTTACAGACACAAGCAACAGACGAGCTATTCACGAAGAATCGATCATACACCTGGGCAAACGATTCACGTGTCGTGCGCACATGTAACGCCATTTGGTATCGAAGAGAACCAACCTCGTCGTTCTTCCCGGTTTTAATTAGTGAATTATACGTGGATTTCCCGCCGTCGAACACTACTTAATCTTACATAACTCGTTAAATATTTGAAAAAATGCAGGGCTGTTACGCAACTGTTCCGCAGTCAACAAGAGAATCGTACAGAAAGCACATCCTAAGGATACGGACGGTTGTCTACGAATGTCACAAACGTACTGGGTAAGTCACTGTTGCGAATTACTTCATGTTGTATATCCGAGGTCATGACATGATGTCAATATTTGCTTATGTGCTTGTGTGCACGAGTCTGCGCGTGTCTGTGCATGTATGTATGTGTCTGTGCGTGCATGCGCGGGCCTGCGCGTACCTGTGCATGTATGCGCGTGCCTGTGCGTGCCTGTGCGTGCCTGTACGTGCCAGTGCGTGCCTGTTAGTTCCTGTGCGTGCCTGTGCGTGCCTGTGCGTGCCTGTGCGTGCCAGCGCACACAAGCGCGTGCCAGCACGTGCTTGTGAGTGCTTGAGCGTACCTGCGAGTGCTTGTGCGTGTCTGTGCTTGCCTGTGACCAACTTGCAGCAAATAAAAATCGTACCGAACACATCGATCGGAAAACAAATTTCATTTTAACTCCCGATGATGTCAAATGTCATGGAGAGAAACTGGATGCTGTATTTGTCTAAACTTGAATAACAAAGAATAATATCTTGTGAACACGGTCAGTCATCCATATACACAATCACGTGATTGACCCCGGTTCAGTTTATTTATAAAACAACTCAAACTATTTCTATGCGATGCGTCACGGGCAATTAGTACCCCTGGTGGATGGTGAAAAGTACCATTGCCACAAATTGTGTTTGAGTTGACACAAACCCTTTGACATTTATTGTTGACAATGTTAATGTAATGTGTTTCAGGTTGGTGTGTACATTTGGTTGTTTTCATGTTTATTCTATTAACAATGAAGCTGGCTTCTTGCGCTCCGTGAATAGAGTAGTGTGAGGCATTTTTGTGACATCTCTCACTTCATGACCAACGGTTCTGGCAGTAGGTAATGAAACGCCCATGTTATAAAGTATACCACATGTGTGGTGTCTTACGAAACAAACAGGCAAATTAGGGTGGACGAGATTGCCCAATTTTAGAAACCGAAATAGGTTTAATAGGACTCGAGCTCCGTTTGACAGTCTGACACGACCACTCGCGCAGCTGTCGCCTGCGCCCCTCTCCCTATCAGAAATCACACCTATTAAAAGAAGGTCTAAACTTGAACCATTGATGTATTATTGTTTATTGTTTGTTATACATGTGCTTTATTCTAGTAATTTATCATTTGTTCTTGTACTTTATTGTTTATTTTAGTTCTTATGTACCATGATAGATAGCCCTAGGGTCTTTTTCAAAAAGAATGTCCTTTTACGGGGTAAGCAGGTCAGTGTTACGAAGCATTACCAACGGGTGGGGGTCTAAAGATCTAAATTTAGCGTAACATATTATAAGGATGGAGCCAACCAATGTTACACGCACGAACATACACATGTCACATGGGATTAATTATTAACGTAACTAAAATACAGCCATTCCTGATTAGCATATTAATGTTGACATTATATTCAGGAAATATATGGATTTTTCGCGATTGAAATTGTCATGCGCCGAAAAAATGTCGTATAGCACTACGCCAACGAGCGTTTAGTTTTTATGCTTCTATTAGGTGAGTGCAGCATTTGACAGGAGAGATAAAGCCAATTCTCCTGCAATTACACGTCAACGATTTTTTTCTCACGGACGTTTCATGTTTCGATGCATCAGATCAGCACGTTGTTTCAATTACCGTGAGCATTCTAAGCATCGCGTAAATGCGTCCAACAATCCTGATCTGGTCGCTCGCCAACACGGAGTTATCCAATTTAGCTTCTATTACGTCACAAACCCTGCCGAACGGGCTCTTCTGTCAATGCACCTGGCAATTTGTAAACGCGTGACAGTTGTATGTTGACCGACCAATGTTAAACAACCGCCAGTACTAATGTGGAAGGAGCTCAGTTGCCACGTTTATGCAAAGCAAAATCGTTCTTCAGGTGAAGCAGTTCCAGTTAAACTGGGATTCGTGCGTATTGTAATATCGCCAGATTGTCGGACAAAACAGACGTCTAGCAGGGTTTGCATTTCGCGGATGGTTGGCGCAGAACCACGCACTGTGGAAGGTTGGTTAGTAGATGTCGTTGTTTATATCAACACGCGCGATATCAAGGACAAAGCAGACACGTAGTTATTCAGACGCAGAGACAGACAGTCAGACAGAAACATATATACAAACAGACAGCCAGACAGATTTATACACACGCACTATATTGTGATGTCTATTGAACATCTTGCCAGTCTCAATACAGATATGCATACGCGTTTTCGATTAATTATATTATTATGCAATTATCAAAGTATTAGAAATAAATCTTATTATATCGTTACTTACCACACAATTATATGTAATCATTGAAATATTTATTAACGAAACGTACTACGGGGGAGTAAACTGGCCATAGCCAATCGTGGCTACAGACGTAATCATTTATAATTACAAACATTTGTTCTCACTTCAATACTCCCCGTTTCCAATTCACCGTCATTACTGTACTACGTTGTACTGTACTGTACTGTACTGTAATGTACTTGAACCGTTGTTATGATACGTATGGCACGGGGCCACTGGATCATTGTAGCATTTAAGGCACTTGATCAAGCATATAATGTGTATATGAAAACATATTTTCTATAGTATTTATTGTCATGTTATTTCGTATATATGCCCGTTTGTGTTGCACACATGATAACAATTTCTTCAAACTGTTGATCTCACAAACAATCAATCGGCGCCGACATTGTGTGCGCCATCTTGTGATTCACCTATTCTAATAACATGACTATCCATGAATCTGCATAGATCAGAATACATGTAATAGTAATACTATTTCCGTGTTATTGCGATTATATACACGCATGTGTTGCACGCATGATAACAATGTCTTAACATTGTTGATCTAAAACAAACAATTGATCAATCGGCGCTGGCACTCTGTCCGCCATCTTGGAGTTGCTCACTTCCGTCATAGAGCAGAATACATATAATAGATTAGTAATATTATTTACACCGCGTATACATAACTTTACTGCATCATATCATGTAACATAACATATGACCAAAGTTTTAGTACCATTCTAACGTATAAATAACTTCACTAGGTGTAGATATGCAAGATTAATTAGAGTTGAAGTTCACACCACAAATCCGCCAGTTTGTGTCTGGCAGGGTTAAAAAGCAGGTAAATGTTATATTTTAATTGCAGCTTGACGTGCTCAATATATAGGGATATACCAAACCTGTTATAGGAAAGCAGGATGGCCTGGGATCCGGTTTATCTCTCCCCTGCAGAGTACTTCCACACGGTGTGGGTCAGCTGTGAGAGATAAGGCTGTGACACTACTCTCCAGAGTAGTGTTGTAAGAAGCTCCCGAAGCGAGATCCCGAGCCGATTATTGGTACAGTTAGCTCTGTATCATAGGCAGTACGACTCCAGTCTTCCACTTCCTGATTCTCTCTTTTGTCTTGCAAAAATAAACTTAAATGTTACTAGGCCATTTTCAAGACCTAAAAGGTAACTGAATAACATGGAATTAATGTACCACATAGTATTTCTCTACGTCTTGATTTTTGAGGAATGGTGCCAAGCCCCGAAAGCAGCATTATTATAACTAATCTATCATGTGACATAACATATAACCAGTTTTAATACCATACTTTACTATATGTAAATATGTAAAATTAATTAAAGTTGAAGTTCACACCACAATTTAGCCTGTATGTGTCTGCCAGGGTATAAAAGCAGGTAAATTGTCTATACTGGTTGTGACTTAATGTGCGCCAACATTAATAGGATTATATATTACGTGGTACGGATTACCACACCGGTTTGGAACGCCGTGGCTTAGGGGCCTATATAATTCTCCTTTGAGGTGTCACTACCAACCCGTAGTTGTTCAGCTGTGAGGGATCAGGCTGTGACAAATTTTCGAAAGACACCGATGCGTGTCCCGAGCTTATACGTATACAGTTAGTTCTGTACTATAAGCAGTATGGCACCAGGGTCTCCCATTTCCTGATCTCTGTTTTGTCTTGCTTGGTGCCATTCATGTTTTGTTTTATTATTATTATGAATGCTGCAATTAATATGTTAGTACACAAAAATACTTTAATACCTCTGAAAGCGGGATTAATATAATTAATTTATGTGATAGTTGTGGACTTGCTACACATAATATAAATTTAAATAAATTATAACTAATCTTGTGGCTACTTCGTACCCATGTTCCTATGTAGATTAAAATTCATGTTTTGATATATCATCTCATAATTATGCAAATATTTCGCTGACATATTGTGACCAGATATGATGCGAAAACATAGTTGTAGCATCCAAATTCTACAGTGTCTAGTTAAAATCACACAACACAAAAGTATTAGCATAATGCTTGTGTAAGTATATTCGTTGACGTATGCGCTGTCCATTTTTAAGGTGTCATTTGACATAAGAAAAACAGAACAACTAAAGATAATGTTCTGTATTGATAAATACTACAACATGTGCCAGTGTAACATGTAAACATTACATACTTAGCTGTTACTACTAGGATACATGTGCACGTCTTTTCATGTCCAATTTTCTTAACATAACAGACATACTACGTGAGTGTTGGACAACCATTTTGACTGAGCGTGATTCCACGGAAGAAATGTTCAAACAACAGTTGGCAGCCTAGTCCATAGAAAAATGGGTTTATATGTTTGTTCGCATTATTTCTATGCATTGTATTATACGTTTTTGTCATATGATATACACGTATTAGTAACAATAGAAAATACATTTTTGACTGATTGCTAGGTGTTACAGTCTGTGTTGGAAAGTAAATGGGCCAGGCCACGGAAAATTTTCCCATTCCAAATTTAGGTGAACAAATTAAAATGTGTTCTAATGCCAGTACTGATAACAACAACATAAAACATAAAGTTGATACGAATTGATCTACACAATATATATGCATATTTTTAGTTGTATGTTATAAGAATAACAATTTGAAAAAAATCATCATTAACACAGTAGATATGATGTCCGTCACTCACTTTCAACAAAAACGTTTGTGACTATCAATATAGTTATTTTTCACCATAATGAAAGGTCACAAGCAGATTAATTCATCGTGGCCTAAGGGATAAATGTGCATTAGTTAGTTCTTAATTAAACAATATGTCTGACATAAGGTGAAATTCCGTCACAATAACACCCGATGCTAAAACATCTATGAATACATACAATTGTAATGCACATGTACGTCTTTGTAGACGAAAATAGTAGACACTGTGCAACTTATGTATAATTTTTTAATCATATGCATCTACCACACATTAATAATAAAATCGTATTTACCACAAGGATTAAAAAAACCTTTGTTTTACACTTCATATATCTACGCACCATTGAAATGAACTGATCATGTCGGTACGTTATGATGCTGCAAAACTCGTGCAATGATAATGTACACTCACTAAGTATGAAGGCTTATGTAAATATGCACATGGAAGTGATCACAACAGCTTTTGTGACGGACATCACGGCTAATTGTGCACGTGACAGACATAATGCAATGCTTCCATGTACAGTACAACTAAACACAAACACATGGAATCAATATTAAACCACACTGCATGTGAGACACTAGGGAAGCACTAATCTATAGAGGTAGTAAAGTCAATTTTCAGTTTCATATGGCTAAGCTGAGGAAAATCTGAACATGTTCTCCGTAACGAAATGTGCATTAAATCAGGAAAACGATGTCTGAACATCCACAGATATATGCACTTTAAAGATAACCAATTATAATATTGAAAATGTATATGTGTTTCTTAGGTTATAGTAAGCCTGAAATTAGAAGTACATAGTAATATGTCTTAAAATAATGACCATGAGACAACAGGAAGGTGGTGAAATTGAAATGGGAACATTTTCCGTGGCCTGACACAAATAATTTGTGTCAGTTGTTTGTCTAGCCATTTTGTTGAGTTGTGCAGTTTATGGCAAAGATGTCCCAGTGTCGTGTGTGGCATGTTCAAATCTTGCCTGTGTTCAGTATCCAAACACAACAGGTTG
>CM034533.1:71307851-71332648 GCA_020002185.1 Paraescarpia echinospica | reverse complement strand
GTCTGCGGGTCAGGTCACTGCGGGGCGGGGCGGTCTGCGGGCTAGTAATTTCTTCATGCGGGCTACTGCGGGCTGATTTTTGTAACTTATTAATGGTCACCAGTTACTCAAAGGTGGGTTCTTTGAGCTAATTAATTGGGGATTACCAGATTGCCCTTTTGTTTGTGTTTAAACAGTGTTATGATAACATGTGCTGGCCTGCCTTGCCAGCTTCAGTCAGGTGTGATTAGTGGCTTCTTCCAGGAGGAAGTATCAGTTCAGGCTATCAATCTGTTTGTGTAATTAAGCCACCAGGATGTCCATAAAGAGCAGTTACCCCACCAATTAGACAGGAAATGCCTTTGATGTGCGGAGACTGGAGACCATGCCACTTGGCATTGGCTGACAATGCCAAACTGCTAAGAACAAGAACTGTCAGTCTTCCTCTGTAGAAGTAAGATGGCTCAAGTCAAACTGCCTTCTACACTAGTATAATCCGGTGCCAGTAGCCTGGTCCAGAGGGGATTTTGAGCCTGTTATATGGACATGTGAAAACCCTCTCAACAATCAGTAGTCTACGATCAGAAAATATAAATTGCTAACTAATTCTAATATCAACAGATTGCAAATTGCAACACTGCCTTTGTGCACCAGACTCAACCTTTGAATAACTCGTGTTCATGCAGTACAATAGCAAATAGATTATAAGATCATAGGATGCCACTGAAATTAATGCCAGCGGTGTGAATTTCATTCTTCCTCATAACAAAATGATCAACTGCCATTGCATATTCACTTGTGCTGACTTATATCAATTACATTAATTAATAATTTTAAAATACGTTAAAATTTGTACTCGTACCTTTACTTTGCCCCAGGTCTGCTTATCACCATCAGGCATTTATATTATAATGACAAGCGTCCTATTTTTCGTAAAGATAGAATTCCAAGTACGACCTGGTTGTCACCCAGCGCCGTGCATTTGTTAATATTGTAAACAACAACAATTAATAAAGAGGATATATTTTTAATGATTCCATGTCATCTGTTGTGGGCTGCGGGGCGGGTGCGGGCTGACTTTTGTAACCAACGCGCCTACCCACTGAGCTAGAGGGACCAACGGAAACTCTCTGACTGATTTAAGTTGTTATGATAAATTGTACAACTCCTTCATATATCAATATTCTAGTAATATTATGAAATTATACACGTTACTTTATGTAGCTGGATACAATATATATTTGTTATGTATGTTTATTGGCGTAGATTATCTCCCGTTGGTTGCATTCGATATAATTATTCTGAAAACGAGCCCAAGCTCGGCGAAACCTAGTCGACTTGCAGGCCCATTCGCATTCGTTGTTTTGAATAAAATTCGATTCATGTGGAACCGTAAGATAAATGTTTGTTCCTCTATGGTGACTAGTGTTTGTATTACGTCGGAATATTGCACAATAACTCGTTCTGACGATCGTTTCGACCCAAAATCTATACTTGTAAACATGCTCTGAATGCAAGGAAAGGGTCGGCCTGATGCAAGTTTGAGTCATAAGTGACGTCACATCTCGGCATCCCGAAAAGCGCGCCAAAAATATGCATATTCGAAAGTGTCCGGATGCACACCATAACATTTCTAATTCATTGAATTTTTTTGATTTTTTTTTGCTTGGTGGACGTGGAAATAGATGGCAGGATGTAATATAACATGAATTCGAGCAATATATGTTTTTATTCCCTTTAAGCTCAATGTTCATAACAATCGTAAATGATGGTCGAGCGCAGTGGTGCACTCCCTGGGGCTTCGGACTGTCGACCGAGAGAAAACGGGTTCGAATCCTGTGCAGCGATGTCGAACTTAGGGAAAGTTCGTTCAATCTACGTTGCTCTAGTTCACTCAGCTCTATGAGTACATGGCTATAGATATTTGCGTACGAATGGTCTTCGTGCATTAACTGCAGCGTTGCTGGATGCTTCCCAGATAAGTCGAAGTGGTGTTCGATTGAACAGTTCTGCCAGGGAGTGTAAGTGTAAAGCGCTTTGAGCAGTGTTGAGGTATGGAAACTATGCTATATAAGAACGTACCTTTCGCTTTTTGAAATAATATTAAAAATTCGTTTCAGACCCGTTTCTATTATACGTAATGCATTTGCTACAGTTAGTCCAACGCAGAAAGCAATAACATATATTTTCCAATGCAATTATTTGAATTAATTTAGTTCTCTGAATGTAAATGTTGCGGTTTAGCTTCTGTATCGCAGTCAAAGCAACATCCACCTGTCAACAGATGTAAACATGTACCACTTATTGAATACCGTGAGTTGATCAGCCACTGTAGGTACACTCTGTCTGATAGAAAACTTTGACATAATGTGGCCAAAGTGCCTAGGAAACCCTTTTAACAAAGTGTCTGTACAATTATAATGCTTTAATTAAGTTCCTTTTAGAATAGCTTATTTTTGCGAATGTAATATACAGACAGGCCGCATATTTACCGAACACTGTGACACATGCAGTGTGGTATGTGTGTCAGCATACATGCATGCATGTCTACATATGTGCGCAGATACCTATTCACTACACATCACGATGACACGCTATGTTAGTATATATAGAAAATACGTTACCAAATAAGTGATGGGAAAATTACCACAAAATCACAACATTTTAAACAGAAAACAAAACAATTATTATGCATTGTGTTTGCAGCTTCGTTGTACGACATCCGCTAAAGTAGAAACATACATAGGATAGAGCGTGCCTGAAACACTGAGTGATGTATCGGATAGCCAAGCTGGGCTGGAAAATACCTTGTCTACCAGTGGTTTGTTAAACAAACACACACACACACACACACACACACACACACACACACACACACACACACACACACACACACACACACACACATATATATATAAATCGGTTCATATATAAATGTGATGTTTTTAGTTTTATTTTCCAGTAAAAGCACACAATCATTCAGTTGGTTAGTCATTTTGTAATGGAGGGCCATAAAAGTGACTTGGTCAGCGGGCCACACATTACAGGTGGGCCTATTAAGGATGGGATGGGTACACACCATCTACCATCCCCCGCTCGAGGGAAAAGAGTTGAGTTCGCGGTCTCAAGGGGTACAGTTTGTTTTGGGGAGCCTGAACAAGCTGGATGCAGTTGGAGGTACCAACAAGGGGGTGTCTTGACTAGGGTAAAGAATGATGCTATTGCCCTATCCCACACTCGCGCCATCTTATATCGAAAACGAGGGTACATGCAGTACTAAGCCCGACAACACGATGGTGCACTGTTGTGTTCCTGGCTGTCAATGCTTATTACGCAGTGTACGTTTAATTCCTGTACGTTTTCATTTATTCTCCAACAAATTGACAGACAAAGAAAGATTCCTAACATTGATGACAATGATTCGGTGCAAATTTGGAATGGCTTTTGAGGTAAGGAAATGACTTAAATCGGCGTCAACCGGCAATGGGCGAAAATTGACGATTATTTACAGTAAACAAAGTACAGTAGTAGTGATGTTATTAATTACGGCATGTTTTAAAATATTTTATACGTACGAATGGCATGTGACTTCGACGGAAACTGTGATATTGGAATATTTTGATAAAGGTATATTTTCGCATTATTATTATTAAATTATTGACAATATGTCGACTGATTATTGTTATTTGGGGGAATAATCTAAACGAGACTGCAATGATATAAATGTTTTCATCCAATACAAATTAGCTTGTGTTTATGATCTAAGCAACGAGTTGGTCGATGGTCACTTTGCCTGGGGTGTCCTCTCTGCCTCGATCTCGCCGTATTAGTTTTTAGTATATATCCGATTTTCGCAAATCGTTCGAACTTCCTATGTTTCGGGAATTTCGGCTGTGTTGGGGAATTGTTCGTGCGGGATTTCTTTGTTAGCAATGTGTGCACACAGTCAGTGGCGCCAGATGCATCATACTATTGCAGTGCCAGCGCAACTCCATACCACATAAGTAGCTATATCGATTAAGTGGACCAGAAAGAAATTGACAAAGATCGATAGGGACTGGTGGAGTAGTGTTCAGGTGTAGTGATCAGGAACCTTACCGACAACATTTGTTTTTAAATGAAAAAGCTATGCAATCATGAGATTGTTATCGAATTGCAGATACGCCATTCAACATAGTCTTATTCAATGTTGAGTAAGGCCCTATAATTTGATAAACCGATTGAAACGTGAACAAATGTGGGAAACATGGCAGACGCTTATCGAAATATAGGTGCGTCAATATGATGTCATATCTTGATAGCAGCATTATTTTTACAACAAACATTTGTTTGCGTGTAAAAATAAACCACCACGTGTAGCGCTATAAGGTTGTTAATTTGCTCTGTGTGTTATTGATCGAATACGGAGTAAATGGCCGACGGCCGACTAATAACGTTGTTATAACTATAGTAATTAGCGTTATATTTTCCTTCATTATGTTTCGAATGTGACAAATGGAAATAAAGCAGTTGATTAGATCATCTATTGCCAGTACTAATACCATATTAACAGCTACAGATCAAGACTATCCGTATCAACTGAGCTCACAAATTGATCGTTCATATTGTGTCATAACATTTTTGTATATCTACACACAGATTTGGAAAAGTATTGAGAGGTTAGGGTATTAATGTTGTTGGAGATAAGAGGTTCTATATGATAATTATTATGCTCTCTCTAATGAGATAAATTCCGTAGTTGTGGACGACCCCCAAATGTGCGTTACACCTAATGTATGTTTGCAGAAAACTAACTTGGTAGTTTATTTATTTGGGAGAAGAATGGTTTGGCAGGGGACCAATTTGCTATAGAATCGAATTGGCGATGAACACAATTTGTAGTAAACTGATGCGTTAGCAAACCGACACGGTTTGGCGTTGGAACGAATTCGTAGCAAACTGAACTGGTATTAAACTGGCGAGACAAAGAAACATCGTTGTAGTGAGCCGACAAGGTAGTGGATTGACATAACTGTAGCCTGACTTGATAAAGGACTCATTCGAGAATGTAGTAGAGGACTCACAAGGCAGAGAAGATACTAGGTACGGGACCGATTTTTTAGGGACTGACTTGGATGAGGACTGATGTGTTACATAATTGATTTGGTGGTGGACTCGCAAGGTAGATTACAAGCGTGAATTGACTTGTTTGAGGATTGAATGGTAGATGACTGACTTAGGAAAGGATTGATTAGTAGAAAACTGACATGAGAGGGGACTGCTTAGTAGAAAATAAACACGATGAATGACTGCCTTTATAGATGACTGTACTGGCAAAATGTACGGGATATATTCGGTGGAAGACTCACTAACAAAAACTGACCGGACATATTCGGTAGAAGACTCACGTGGTAGATGACTGAAGTAATAATTAACTGATTGATAAATTAATAACATGGTAGAGGATTCGCAGGGAAAAGGACTGACTTAATAGTTGAGTGACTTAATAGGCGACTGATTTTGTAGAATAATGACTTGGTAGAAGGCTGATTTGTCAAAAGCCTGACTTGATAGAAGACTGATTTGGTAATTGCTTGTTTTTTGTAATGGATCAACTCGTAGAAGGTTGATTTAGCAACATAGAGGTAGCCACATGTTCGTAAGTAGTATTGCTTGGAAGAACAATATATATATATATATACATATGTATATATATATATATGTATATATGTATATATATATAAATACATGAATATATATATATACACACACAGATATATATATATATATATTTATATATATATATATACATATATATATATATATGTATATATATATATATATAAATACATGAATATATACACACACACACACACACACACACACACACACACATATATATATATATATATATATATATATACATTAATAGGAGCAATGTATCAAGGCAGAGGTGTGTGGCAGTGATGATGTGGTACCATTGCCGTTGATATGTGTATAATGTGTACGTGTTGTTGTGTGTGTATGTGTGTGTAAATGGTGTGTGGTGGTGGTGGTGGTGTGTGTGTGGTGGTGTTGGTGGTGTGTGTGTGTGGTGGTGGTGGTGTGTGTGGTGGTGGTGGTGGTGTGTGTGTGTGTGTGTGTGTGTGTGTGTGTGTGTGTGTGTGTGTGTGTGTGTGTGTGTGTGTGTGTGTGTGTGTGTGTGTGCGTGTATGGTTGCTCTCGCATCCTACAAGACGTGTTTGCTGGTATGTCGCGTATGCACATGTAGGCCTCTGCCAGTTACCATCACGCCCTATTAAGTGTCGAATTATAACCTCCCAGCTGGATACCTTTTAAAACCATTGAGGCGTGCCTGTCGACTCTAACTACTCCTGTTCTTGCTGACAGGCCAAGCGATCTGCAATTAAGAACTTTAACCTGATTTGGAAACATGTAACATTTTTATTATGTATTATAGAGCCATAATGCGGTTTTGATCAAATTGATGTCCAATTTTAAATAAAAACCCGTTTTCTGGCTTACAAATAACAAATCAGAACGTCCAACACTCCATACGATATGCCCGATTCATCATGCTGCTCTCCGACATCACACCGCAAGAAAAATCCGATTAAGCTTACCATAAACATATACACAATTCACAACACGTTGGGTGGTAGAATATGGGAATGAAATTACTTGATAAAGGACCGAACACTAACACGGAGTATGTGAATTGAACATTAATTTTGTAATATAAATAATTGTACGTTTGTGAAAAACTAATTATACACTTTTATGAATCAATATGTCATAATTTTTTATAACAAATACCAAGAGAATAAACTAATAATAATTAACATCCTTAGGAATGGTGCATAATTAACAATACAGATGTGCAGTTTATGAATTAGGTGTAGCGGCACACGAGGCATAAAAAACGATATAACAATAACAGTAATCGATCATGGTATACGCCCAATGCCTTTGTGTACGGTGTTGCAAATTATAAGTAATTATGTGACGTTATATGCGTGGATTGGTGTGGGTGCTACTTCTTCACTAGACTAAAGTCTATGTAGAGTGGGTTAGAATATTAAATTAACATGATACTACGTAATGAAATTCGACACCCCAAATTCAGTTACATTTTTATATTACCACTGTCATCGATAGAAACGAATTGAGCTTTAGGAATTGTTAATAAAGGGTTAAAAGTTTTGCGGACTGTGGTCTGAGAGGATGTGTTTTATTTTTTGATTGCGGTCGAAACTTTGACAGTTGAATTCATAGTTTCTAGCCGAGGTAGTTATTTGATGACATACTGGTTCAGTTCACACGACTCTATGAATTAATGCCCTTAAATTAACACAACGGCATCGGAGATCCTGTTCAGAGCGCCTACCGCCCGTCACACAGTGTTGAGACAGCGATTTTGTGTATCCAAGACGACGTGTTAAGATCACTGGATGCTCGTAAGCATGTAGTACTTGTTCTACTTGACCTCAGGGCTGCTTTCGACACGATCGACCATGACATTCTTGTTGCTGAACTAGACCGAATCGGCGTGCGAGGCAACGCACTTCGCTGGCTCGCCTCTTACCTAGCCGACCGATCACAATGCGTCAGCGTTGACGGTCATCTGTCATGCGACAGCCGACTACGACATGGAGTTCCACAGGGCAGTGTTTTGGGCCCTCTGTTATGTTCTATATACTGTGCTGGTCTTTCCGACGTATTCGAGAAGCACGGTGTTCGCTACCATGTCTACGCTGATGACACCCAACTCTATGTCGATTTTCCGCGAAAAGATTCTGCGTCTGCCGCCGACCGGATATCCCGTTGCGTGACTGACGTGAAAGCATGGCTAGCGTCGCGATACCTGCTTTTGAACGAGGCGAAGACAGGCGATACTGTTTGCAGCACCAAACAACCGTGTTCCACAGCCACCGCCTCTTCCCATCGACATCTGCGGTTGCAATGTCAGCACTTCCGCCAACATACGTGACCTTGGAGTACAGCTCGACTCCACGATGTCGATGGCCGCACACATTAGTCGTACCTGTCAGGCTGTCTACGACCATCTCTCCCGCTTTCAGCGTGCAAGTCGCTTGTACACGCGCTAGTCACGTCGCGACTCGACTTCGGAAACGCGGCCCTGTATGGCATTACGGGAACCTTGTTGCACCGACTAGAGATGGTCCAGCGATCAGCTGCGCGTGTCGTCCTCGGCTTACGTCGGCGTGACCAACACAGCATGACGGCGGCAGTACGAGAGCTGCATTGGCTACCAGTGACGCAGCGAATTCAGTTTAAAATGCTGACCTCGATACACGGCGCTGTGTATGCAAACACTCCACAGTACCTTGCCGACCGTACATGTGCATATGTTCCCTGTCGTAGTCTTCGCTCGGCCGACCAGTTTCACATGGTTGTTCCTAGAGTTAACCTGGAACGGTACGGCCGACCCGCATTTTCATGTGCAGTTCCCACTCTCTGGAACTCTCTTCCACTAGAGCTAAGAAGCCAACGTGACTCTGGACGTTTTAGGAGAGACCTGAAAACATTTCTCTTTAATCAGGCTTTTTCGTAATTTATTCTATTTTTAAATACATACATGTACATCTTAATGTTGTATATGGCCTACATAATAATCGAAATGTGTAGTTGTATTAGCATATGTAATCCATGTATTGAAATATTATAACGACAACGTGTATTCTTACATCATGTTTTAGTTTGTAAACACCCCTGAATCTGCTTTGTAGAGATATGTGGTGTATAAATAAATTTGATTTAGTCTCACCATGGTGAATTGACAAGCATGACGCAGCTGAAAGACCATGAAGTGGTAAGTAAGAAATGTGAACGCATGCGGTGCTATTGAATGGCAGAACAAAGGGAGGTCAAGTAATCTGTTTAAACGCGGTGAGTAGATAAGTTCTACACTAGCTATTTGCGGCGCCGTTATTTTAGTAGAACGTTACCGATCGGTTAAGACAGCTAAGACAGCTAAGACATGTAATACTATCATAATACGTTTGATTCAAAATAGCTAGCAAAATAAAAAAGCGAAGACAAATATCTCGTCCAGTATGTCCCGGAAGTCGGGGAGAAAGAGGACGGCAATATGACAAAAAAATAAACAACAGTGGAACTTGGATGTTGAACCTGACATACGATTTTAGTACATGGCGCTTATTCGCCCGCTATTTAGATTTAGCTGTGCTATTGTTCGAACTGGTATGACGCAAAAATGGTACTAAGAAGAGGACATACTAAATAAGTTTATTTGACCTGTTTAGACACACACACACACACACACACACACACACACACACACACACACACACACACACACACACACACACACACACACACACACACACACACACTCATACACACACACACACACACATATTCTGAATAGTAAGTAAGTTATACCATGTTATTTAATGACTTTTATTAATAAGCGTCAGTCAACTTCACTACGAGTAGGGCGAAATGCATCGTATTTGTGTAGTGTTCAACAAATAGGAAGGCATACCTGCATGCACTCACGCGTGTCTCTCTTGTGCATTAGGAAGTTCGGTATGATTCCCCAGTCCGAACCGCACGATGCAGTTTGATTTATTAATGTTGCAGCGTTACTTGGTGATCGAGATCTCAGTTCCAAGAGAGAACGTCGTTCTTTCACACCAACAAGGAAGTTGTACTGATTATATATATATATATGTGTACCTGTATTACCAAGCGTGTGTTCAGTAGAGGGTGTTACTGCGAACGTATGCAGTTCGAGATTTGACCAGTCGGATCGTCTACTGGGAACCTCCGTGGCCGCACGTACCATGGCTACTGTTGTCTGTCTGGCTGTCTTTCTTGCTGTTGAAACGTCACTGGCCTACACGGAACGAAATGAAATCAAGCTGATCAATAACGGATATGAGGATATATTTGTCGCAATCGGAGAGTCTGTTCCAGTGTCAGATAGCAATTTAATGATAAAGCGAATCAAGGTACGTGCAACTTAAATTTTCTATTCGATTAGTATTTGAGTTACAGGTGAGTGTGGACAATAGTTGAGTATCTATAAAAGACAATTGCAGATATGAATAAGGAAGACCTGAATTCATAAACGTAATGTGTTCAGTCTGTTGAATCAATTGCTTTTTAATAACGTCGTGAATTAAAAATAAAAACAAATCATACAACCTTTGCAACAAAAATGTATCCGGGCATGCACTAATTAATAACCTTTACGTTAATCTACACGTTTCACAATTTAATTTGGGTCAATCTACGTGTCACGTTCTGATAATATTACTTAACGAAAGTGATAATGCAACCTACTTGACAGTACGAACGCACGCACGCACGCACCCACGCACGCACACACACACACACACAAACAGACACACAGACATGATCAAAACTGACTACTATAATCGAATTTTGTCATCTGGAGGGTCAAGATAGTATCTGACAGCAGCTACGTGGCGAAAAACTTCGTGTTTTCCCGGTACTATTTATTCTTCGTTACCTCATCGATATCATAAAATTTAAATGCATCGTAGCATTAATAACCACATACCAATGTATAACCATGGATATTGTTGAAAATGACGAAAGCTTTTAATGCATACATTACTACAGCGTCGTCCGTTATACCCCCGTCGTTCATTGTAGATCTGTCGTCCCCCCTACTTCCGTAGTTCCCTCCTACCTCCCTCGTCCTTCCTATCTCCGTCGTCCCTCCTACCTTCGTCGTCCCACCTACCTCCATCATTTATCCTACCTCCGTCGTCCATCTTACCTCCATCGTCCATCCTACCTCCATCACCCATCCTACCACCGTCGTCCTTCCTACATCTCTTGTCCCTCCTACCTTCGTCGTCCCACCTACCTCCATCGTTTATTCTACCTCCGTCTTCCATCTTACCTCCATCGTCCATCCTACCTCCATCATCCATCCTACATCCATCGTACCTCCTACTTCCATCGTTCTTCGTACCTCCGTCGTTCCATTCACCCTCATCGTCCATCCTACCTCTGTCGTTCATTTTACCTCCATCGTCCATCTTACCTCAATTGTCCCACCTACATCCATCGTCCATCCTATCTCCACCGCCCATCCTAACTCCGGAGTCCATTTTATCTCCATTGTGCCTCCTACCTCTATCGTCCATCCTACCTCCATCGTCCCTACTATCTCCGTCATCCATCCTACCTCCATCTCCCCTCCTATCTCCATTGTCCATCGCACCTCCGTCGTCTATCCTATAGTCAATGTCCCTCCTGTTTCCGGTAGCAATTGATATTTCATTTCAAGCAAAGTTTGCAGTATGTTCAACCACTATAGTGGAAACGAAAATAACATCTTCAATATAGGTAGCCATACTTAACTGTAATTTACGCAAAAACACAGAGTGCCCGCAAATTCGTACTAGCAGTCTGAACTATTGTATCCTCACGTAATACAAATTATATATTGTTGGGTTTTTTTCAGTTTATTTTTGAGCAAGCCTCGTCGGACCTGTTTGTAGCGACATACAAGCGAGTCTACTTTCGCAGCGTCACCATCCTAGTACCGAAGGTGAGGACTAGCGTATCTTAAAAGTATTATGTGTAATATGTATCACTGGTGGATATGTGCTCTTGTGTGTTAGTATGTACATTCACATAGGACCCGGTGGGTCCAATGATCTAGTGTATATACTTTATACACGGCGTCTCTCACACACCCGACCGCGACACTCCGGCCGCTGGGAACAAGATACAATGTGTTAGAGATAGAGATCACCAATGTACATGCACATACATACATACTACCACAAATACATAAATATATGATTAAATACGTAAATGCGTAGTTTTGCGTTCACACGTATTCGTGAACTAGATACAATTAACGCATACAAAATACATACCGATACACATGCATACACGCATATTCTACATGCTTACATGCGTTAATATTTGTATACATGCACACGAGCATACGTACATATGTGTATGTATACATACGTACACACATACACACAAACACACTTACAAACAAGCACATGTTTACATAACCACACAAGTTACCCCCTTTTACTTCCCCTGGCATAGACACCACAGAAGGGAACAACGGCTTTTAGTGTCTCTTCCGAAAGACAACGAAATTGCCGACGTTTTGAAACGGCAGCAGGTGGAATCGAACTTGTGTGTTTATGTAAACGTGTGCTAGAATATAAGTGTGTTTGTGTATGTGTGTACTTATGTACTTATGTACGCGTGTACGCGTGTACGTATGTATGTATTTCGCTGTTAACACGGCAGAGTTGGGGAAGTAGCAAAAACTACACCGCAGCAAACACAGAGACGTATAGCTCGGCCAATGTCGTCGTCGACGGCCCAGAGGTAGAAACACCGACTACGTGGACTTTCAGAGAGTGTGGCAAACCCGGGGAGTACATACAACTGCCCATAGGCTACGTGCTAGCTTCACTTAAGACGGTGGTCAAAACATTTGGATTTCACGGTGAGCATTTCTGACGACCAACGTGGCGCCCTCTGTTGATCATTTAAATATCCAAAACAACAGCTATTTGTGCATTTGTTATTGTTGACATGGTTTGATAATTTCTTTTTATTAGTGTGTGTGTGCGTGTGTGCGCCTGTGTGCTTGTGTGTGTGCGTGAATTATGTATGTGAATGTATGTGAGAGTTTGCGTATTATATGTAACTGTGAGCGTTGTGTGTGTCTGTATGTACGTGTGCGAATGTGTGTGTATGTATGTGTGTTTATATGTATGTGTGCATGTGCTAGCGCGTGTGTGTGCATATGTGTATGCGTATTTGCGAGCGTGCGTGTGTGCTCGTGCGTGTGCGTTTGCATGCCTATATATGTGCGCGTGCTTGTTTGTATATATGTATGCGTGTGCGTATACGTATTTGCGCGCGTGCATGTATGTTTATGCGTGCGGGTGTGCTTGTGCGTTTGTATGTGTTTGCGTGAGTGTGTGTGCGCACACAATGTAAATCCTAGTTTTGCCTAGATGCACCGCCAATTCCAATATCATTGTGTTTCCCTCTCGTAGGCCCGACCTTCGTTCACGAATGGGGCCACTTGAGGTGGGGACTCCGGGACGAGTACCCCGTTAGCGGAAGGAAGAGGTTCTATCACTCGAACGGCGAGGTGACGGCGGTCAAGTGCGGCAAGCACATGAGAGGGAGCCACCGAGATTACGTCACCAAGGGAGAATGCTAGATAGACGAGGCGAATGGACTGCCAACTGAAACATGCTACTTTAGACCGCAATCTGGAAACCCATGTGTAGAAGCCTCGCTAATGTTCTACCACAACGTGACGGAGGTATTAGATTGATTTGTTTACCAGTTTATGTTGTGTTTCGAATAGCGTTTTCACTGCGTTCGTAGATATTACTTTTGTTAGACCATATCTATGTGTGCGTATATTCTCGATCATTAGTCCTTACATTTATTTCGGCTATCATAATAACTCTTTCATTGTGCTACTATACCTGCCCTGAGGCAAAGCAATACTTGGCACACATTCTACTTACACCAAATTAACCCAGTTTCGGATGTACTCTATGCCTTGCTTACTTACTCACTCACACACATGCTTATTTTCATTTCTCCCACTCAAACATTAGTACAATCGATTATTTATATACAAGGTAAATGTTAACACCATACATGCACACGTGCATGCTCACACACACACACATTACCTCTCTCCCTCTCCCTCTCTCTATATATATATACATATATCTTTCTATCTCTCTCTCACACACACACACACTCACTCTCTCTTTCTCTCTCACTCTATATATATATATCTTTCTATCTCTCTTTCCCTCTCTCTCTCGTTCTATCTCTCTCTCCTTTCTCTCTTTCACACACACACACACACACTCTCTCTTTCTCTATATATATATACATATATCTTTCTATCTCTCTCTCTCTCTTTCACACACACACACACACACTCACTCTCTCTTTCTCTCTCTCTCTCTATATATATACATATATCTTTCTATCTCTCTCTCTCTCTCGTTCTCTCTCCCTCTCTTTCTCTCTCTCTCTCTCTCTTCTCTCTCTCTCTCTCTCACACACACACACACACACTCTCTCTCTCTCTCTCTCTCTGTCTCTCCCTCTCTCTCTCTCTATATATATGCATATATTTATATATATTTCTATATATCTCTCTCACACTCTCTTTCTCCCTCCCCCCCTCTCTCTCTCTCTCTGTCTCTTTCTCTCACTCACTGTCTATCACTCTTCTCACCCAGAAACTCGACTCAATCACGAAGTAGCTTGTCGATGGAAATCTCACTCGCTCATGTTTGTTATATCAGGTGACAACGTTTTGCGACAACGACGAAAACAACCTGGCGACATTGCACAACGACGAAGCACCGAATAGTCATAACGATCTGTGTGAAGGCCGGAGTGCGTGAGAGATCATGCGTGAACACGACGATTTCCGTAGTGGTCGGTGCATGCTAATAATATATCAAAATTGATATAACTTCGTTGCACTAAATACAGGTCGAATCAATTATTATTAACATATATCATGCCCGTTTTGTGTACATATTTAACGCGCTTATGTACATATACAGCGTTTATATTATTATCATCGTCATCATAATTATTATCATTGCTATTATCATTAATACTATTGTTATTATTATTATTAATACCATTGCTATTCTATTTAATACTGTTATTGTTATTATTGTTATTATTATTATTTATCAAACAATCCAATCATTTCTGTTATGCACATAGTTTGGAAGTATCACCTGTCTATGTTGTTAACGGCAAATTAAACTAGTAACAATTATATGTTGGTGGTGGTGGTGATGATGATGATGGTGGTGGTGGTGGTGATGATGATGATGATGGTGGTGATGATGATGATGATGGTGGTGGTGGTGGTGATTGTGGTGGTGATGGTGCAGGTGGTGGTCATGATGATTGATGATGGTGATTGTGGTGGTGATGGTGCTGGTGGTGGAAGTGGTGGTGGCGTCGGTGGTGGTGGTGGTGGTGGTGGTGATTGTGGTGGTCATGATGATGGTGGTGGTGGTGATTGTGGTGGTGAAAGTGTAGCATACATTGTTGAGACAACAGCGGCAGTCAACTTGGTGTTATGCCTGTGCTGATAGTATCTGATGTATGCACGCGCGTCTCACATAAGACAACGTGTGTACATATGCGTGTGTTTTGAAAACCTATGTATGGATTTCTATTTGTGGAAGTGTCGTCTGACAAAACCGCTCTGTACTGCTAATTTGCGATCACCCGTTTTTCTTTAACACTACGACTATGAGTTTATCAAAGCAAATTTTCCCAACTGACATGGTACTTCCTTTTTTTCACAAGGTGGGTGAATGGATGGTCGTGATGAAAAACTCCGGATCGGCCGCCACCCAAACTCAACTATTTGTAACGTCAAAATCTTTGTCCGACGACAGTTACCCAATCAGGGTGAGGGCTTTCCTCAGCCACCAAGAGATCGACTTCACAGGCACGTAACTAAATCATGTTAATTAGGCATCTGTAGCATCTCCGAGACCATAGCCATTATTGGCGTCACTTGTATGAGTGAGATATTATTACAAACTATACATTTTATATATTTTTACAAACTATTTCTACTAATCTCAGATTACAGACAGGAATTCGTAAAAATGTAGTACGCTAATAATGAAATGGAATTCAACGTTCTTTATGTATAATTTGTTTAGAAGAAGGTGATTTTCCCTCCCCATTCCATTTTAATATTGATAATTATATTGTATTATGATGTGTACCTGTGTTTTGTATCGCAATTAATAGTTTTTTCTTTACGTTAATCTTTCGTAAATGCCTTGTATAATCTCAATGATTGACAGCAACGACATTTCATTTCATGAAAATACTGATGTTTACAGCAAAGCTATTTCATATTTTATATTTAGATTCTTCGACATTGAAATTGATCGTGAGAGCGGAAGTTAAGAAAGGATATTCCCCTGTAATTGGTGCAAAGGTCGAGGTTCAAGTGGGAACCTTACCATGGAAATTGATGAAAGATGACGGAGCAGGTATGGATCTATCTTCGCAACATTCAGAATGAATCCGCGTTGTTTAATCAGTTCAAAGTAGAACAATTTATAAAGATTGTGTAACGTCAATGGCATACATAATATTTTATTCTGTATTATAGAACTGTACATGTTTTGTATGTGAGTTTTGTTTTAATTTATAATAATGCAGCAATTCAATGTTATCTACGTGTGCAATGTACACCTCACATTAACAGCTAATTTGGTTGTAATCGCAGTAATATGACTTTCTTCGTGAACGACAAATTACAAATAACATTGAAAAAATCCGATATTCGTTTTTTTAAGATGACCGGCATATGAAGATATATAATGGTCTGTAACAGGGCAACGTTTGACATATTTGTTTATATGGTAGTATGAACATCAATTAATGGAACTATTATCTACTGATGGCATAAATATTGAATCAGTAATTTCGTTTAAAACAGCATTAACAAATACGTCAGAAGGGCGGTTCTCACATAAATACAAACATTATGTTCATGCCGTTCCTATCTGGCTATTGTAATCTGCACTGCAGTCTTCTTAGATACTGATTAGCATAGTACATGGATTATGTGTGTGCTTGCTTAGGCGTCGACGTTCTCAAAGACGACGGGTTCTACTCCGCCGTTCTGCTGAAATTCCCCCAAAATGGCTACAACTCTGTGAAAGTTCGAGCAGCTGCCAAAGAGGGGAACGAGACGAGACTCGTGAAAGGTGCTGGAAGTCGGGTGTTCCAGCTCTTCCCCTTTAACGGAAGTAGGTATTTGGTCGCATTGGGTTGTGTTAAGGCGAAGGGTGAGTTCCACGACTATTCATATTGATCCCGAGTATGTCTGTTGTAGGTATCGGAAAATACTAAATATTTTCATAATATTGCAAACACGGACTGAATGTGTAATAAAGGATATAGTAATCGTGAAGTTGGCCATCAAATACAACATAAGTATCGAAAATGCGATAACCACGAAGCGCGCCAGTTACCCAAACAATGAAATGATCACTAGATGTCTGTACCATACACTTACTTTCTTTCTAGCAGCTATTGTTGCGTTTAACAGTCCTAAGGATACAGCGACATATAAGCACTTATCTTTGTTACAGGTGACACAGAAATTGGTCCTACGTACGAAACAGTGGAGGGGCTGGACCGGACAGCGGACGCCGGAGTCGTGAATGTCGCCAACATGGATCTGAACGCAGACCCGAAAGACACCTATCCCTTCCCGCCTGCTAAGGTTACGGACCTCGTTGTCACCAACATGTCGTATGAGAACAAGACAGTGACATTGCAGTGGACAGCCGTGGGAGACTACGAGGAACAAGAAACAGGTTGGTGTCGTTTTAAAAAGAAATGTTGTGAAGAATTGTGCACACGTTGGAATACATTGGGACATGGTCAAATTGCTACTTATATACGATGTTTTTGTTATATCCGTCCGTGCATAATGCAAAGCATGCCAGAATGGATATTTAAAAAATACTATGTATGTTGTATTGTTTGCTACATACATATTATATAGTGGTTCATCGATCAAGATATATATTATTTCTTTAAAATAAAACATTCATGTTGAATGATTTAGTGACCAATCATACATCCGTTATTTGGTGACTAATCATATATCCGTTGCTCATTTAATAGAGGAATACTAAATGTATTGCACATAAATTAATCCAAGCTATACTCTATGTGTAGTGTCACGTCGCAGTGTGTACATTGTCTATGTTAGCAGCAATTTAGTTGGCATCGTCAAGCTGACATTGATTGTTTCCAAACTGTGTTCAGTCCGTGTTATTATAATGCAAACGTTCAACAACTGCTACGAATGTTTTTTTTATGAATATCATCACAAATCAATATAATAGTGAATTATTTTGCTTGTCAGCATCATCGTACGACGTCCGCTTCAGCACCGGCATCAAACAATTGCGATATTTTTTCAAAAACGCCTCTCGAGTAAACGACACTGACATCGTCGCTGGAAATCCCAATTCACCATTGACACCATATGAAACTGAAACATTCGTGATACGTTTCCCCGCCGGTTTTTGAAGAAAAAAACCTATTCTTTGGCCTGAAGGTAATCCACAGCAATACCGACCGAGTCAGCAAAGTGTCCAACATTGTGTCTGCCGCAATCGTGTATGTGCCTCCGAAATATCATCCGACTGCGAGTGAACCCAACTACACCACAGATGATGAAACCACAATCGACGACACAACGTCGCGGGAATCGAAAACAGAAGCAGGGGAAACTACGACAGACGCCACCGCTACATTGGAATTAGCCACTGAACCTGAACCAAAAATAACAACCAAACGTCCTATCACTACGGTGGAACTAACCACTAAACAACACGACACCAACAGTCCCACTATCACCACAAACGCAATATCGACGAAGAAACAGTCTACGACTGGAAATTCCGAGAAGGTTGTGTTTGCGATAAAGTTAACGTTCGGAATCGGCATACCGGTGATGTTCCTGATCGCGATACCGCTGATAATAAGATTCGACCGTAGCACGAGCAACACACAGGGCACAGGACGGAGAGAAAGGCACTCTGAAGGAGAATCACCCAGCAATTACTACTGCGAGTCACCCACCAACGTCTACAACGCATTGTCGTATTCCATACCGCGGGTAAACCGACCCATGGGACAACGATGTGTTCGTGACGCATCTACGTGTTATCTCCCACAAGCGACGCAGCCCATAATACATCAAAATGTTACCTTCCACAAACGAATCCTTATCAACAGCGACAATACGAAGTTCCACCGAATCAGCCAATATATTATAATGGTGACAGTTTCTTCGAACCGAAGCCAGATTATTATCATTAGGTGTCGGTAAACGTTGTGCTTGGTGAGGTTATCCGCTACACAATGATATGCCATTCTGATGAAGCAAAACCTGATAACATGTTATTTCCATGAAACAAAACACGTGCTATTTTTACGCCACGACGATGTAAATGATATATTAGTCTTGTATGGGGTCAGCACACTGTTGGTTTTCCCATAGGCGACCATGTTAACGTTTTGTCTGATTATAAGAAAACGTGACCTATAAAATATCTTAACCTTCTCACCTGCTGTTATCATCATCTCACTGACATGCTGATAGATTTTTTTTAAATTGCACACTTCTAGCTCTCGTAAATGCCTGTATGTGTGACACCCGTCAATATTTACAAATGCCGGCAAGAATTACTCCGCAAACAGGTCACACAGGCAAATTGCTGCCAAATATCCTTCCGCTTATTCAAATCATCTAGAAATCCACAATTTTACAGGCAACACCTTCTACAATCACACATGAAAATCTCCCTACTTAAATGCACTTATGTCACAGCATGTGAATTTTGTAAAAAAAAATCATTTCTAAAAAATACACTTCAGTTTTCTTCGTGTGCAACAAACAGGAAGTCTAACTAGAACATGACCCCGTATATATATATATGTGTGTGTGTGTGTGTTTGTGTGCGCGGGCGCGTGCGTGTGTGTATACAGGCAGGCATAGTTTGATTATGGGATGCTACAGCGCATCACAATGCCTAATGCATTAGTTGTGTTAATGTGCCATCATATTGATGCAATGCCATATCGTATGAACACATAGCGCACTATACATAGTTATGTATAAATTATAGTTTTCGGGTGTTAATTGTAATGTGTTACGTATAATGGATACTTGTAAAATTGCTCGGTACTGTTAGAGAGCGAGTCGAATTGGGCGTGTCTCCATTTTGACAGACGACGGATTAGGTATACACATACTACTACTATTTTTATTCAAATGCATTAGTTTTAACATAAATTTGTATAGTGTTATAAAGCGCTGTGAACAACATTGGATGTGGCGCTTAACAAAATAAAAATATTATTATTATTATTACTACTACTACTACTACTACATCAACAACTACTACTACTAGCACTAGTAGTACTACTATTATTACTACTACTACTACTAATACTGCTCCTGCTGCTGTTGCTGCTAATGCTACAACTGTTACTACTACTACTGCTGCTGCTGCTGCAGCTGTAGTAGCTGCAGCAGCAGCAGCAGTACTATCACTTCCACTACTACTAACTATCATTACCACTACTACTAGTACTGCTGCTGCTACTACTACTACTACTACTACTACTACTACTACTACGCGTCACTGTTGCGTAGAACATGGAGGCCGGCCAAGTAATGTATACAACGCTGTAGCATAGTTGTTTGTTGGCGCGTCTAGTATGTTCATAGCTCCCTTGGGCGACCCCTGAATCAGGACAATTCCGGTATGTGGAAGTGCGGATAGATGCGAACTTGACATCGTATACCCATTTCGATATAGCATAATACTCGCGACTTGTTGGGCCTATCAGAATATGTTTGAGAGGATTTATACATCATGAAAGGGGTGATCCCATGAGTGGGCAACATCCAAAATAGGAAGCGTTTGTAATACTTCAATCCACTACCCACATCCATCATTATGTGGGGTGGGACTTACGATCTCGAGGGAGTTAGAGAGGCTTTCAAAACTGCAGCGTATAGTCGTCGGATTAAACTGACCTGACCTCGTTGTTGCGTTTCTCTGTTGTATTATCCACATTTGGAACGATGTGCATTAATAGTATATTCCGCTTAATAAATGCATCATTTCCAGTGCGTCTACATTATTTTCACATTGTTTGTTTGTAATTATGTTTTTCTAATGGCTTATTTCGATAAATGTTTTTTTTAATGGAACAAACTTATCGACGATGCACTCAATTTCACTTCTTAAAATATTCAAGCATTCTGTTGCTGTCTTATTCTTAAGTGTGTTATTCCAGTCTATCATTGATAAATGTTTCCTTGGGTCCTTATATCTTCATTTGTCTAAGTCTCTCCTGTATTGATTTTATTATTCCTTTGTGATTTTACTTTGATGGTAAAATGTATTGCGAACTAATTTATTCTGTGAGGACACAACTATGTCTAACATATTTTCTCCCCTGGTTGGCTCTAGCACATATTGAGAAAGGAAACTATATTGTACTAAAATGAAAATGCGTGGTCCTTACTCCCTGTACTCTGTATACATTTCCATTGTATATGACCATGGTTAAAATCCCCGATAATACAAATCCGTTTGCTCACTTCCCTTATAGCGTTTTGTTCTTTTTCATTTTCTTCTATGCTGATGTTTGGACTATGCGACAATGCATCTGTCAATCTATCCACATTGACATAATGGTTGGTACGTATATTTCTATACATGTTTATTCACCCAGTCATCTACTCCTTCCACAGTAAATGTGTATGTTCTTCTATCTATATCCATATTTCGTCCATCTATCATTATCCTTTCCGTAGATTCCGTTCAACAATGCATATCAACCACTCACAATGCCACATTTAACAAGGTTTTGGGTAAGATGTAACGTGACTGCCTTCCAAGGAATTGATTATTGAGGGCAAGTGGACAAGGAAGCTATTGGCTTATCGTTTTTTTATCTGTATCCCGCCCTTCTGGGACATGACTGGAGCGCAGCATTGTCTTCCCATTGCGTTGCGTTTATATTTACGTATTTGTGTTGTTGCATCTGCTCTCCGTCGGAGGGCGTTGCGCATATCCCGCTGTCACGCACCGCTGCCTGCCAAACCCCACCAAATAGTTAATAAACCCTTATATCGGCAAGGTGAAAATTGACATCGACCTGACATTACGCTCCAAACTGTGGATTGTCTGAGCCATCGCAAACACCCATATACCATATATCGAGGGCTGACGAGTTCATCAAGAGTTACATTAGCATTGACACGAGTGTTGGCCGAAACACTGAATTCGTCTTCTCGTACACCGGGAGCACGTTCAGTTTATACGTTCTCGTGACGTCACCGAGTGGGGTAAACTACATTGTCGATGGTCAATGTGATCACGGAAGCGATGTCAAAACGCAAGTGACTATATCGTTTAATGAAACGGAGGTGTTATTACAAGATAACTTATAACATTATGGAGTAAAAGGAGTAGCTTTACGTTTAATTAAACGTTATCTAACAAATAGAAAACAATATGTTGAAATAGAGGATGCATAATATATCTGAAGGCTCCATTTTAGGCCCATTGTTGTTTATTATATACATTAATGACTTTGCCAAGGCCAACCGAAAGTTTAGTTTCATAATGTGTGCCGATGACACCACCATGTCAAGTACTCGAGACTCATTTTCAAAGTGTTGAAAAATAGGAAACGTAGATTAGACTTCTACCGCTAAGCCGAAAAATAACAGTAAAAGTTAGTTTTTAGGAAGGTTACGATCGTATGACTATATTTTACGTAAATTGCGTTATGAAAAATTACATAAAAACCCATTTATGTTTCCGAAAACCCTTTCTTTATCTGTGTTTACGGTGCACCATTCAGAGGATGGATATTTTTGCTAGTTTTTTTTTTATCAACGAACAATTGCCCTTTTCAGAAAAGTGTGTTGGTATTCATAGATTCCCCTATATTGTGACATTACAAAGGAATAACGAAATATTTCTAAGTTTAGAAATGTAGAAAGTAGATGTAGGTCTACGCCTTCGTCAGCGTTGAACTGATTACTTCCGAGTTGTCATGTGACGATGTTGGTATTGCTCACATGACAGCACTTCCAAGAAATGATGAATAGCAACAAAGTCACATGACAAGGGAAATAATCAGTTCAATGCTGCCGAGTGATGTCGAAAGCTCTCTCTGAGCAAACAAAGATTCGGAAAAGTAAATTTCTACATTTCTAATATCATTCATGAACATAAATGAATCCAGAATCACCTTTCATGCTGAAATAATTATCAGTTTTGATAGTATTGATGCATCGCCGGATTTATGACAGTGTGGGTTTTGGGTAGTGGTTCTCTTATTTACACAATATCTGAAGCAGCTCATTTAACCGGAAGAAACATGTCATCGAATGAGAGACGTCGCTGAGGCGCTGCATTCCAGCGATGCTGTCATCAACTTATTTAATTTAAACGCCAGGGGCCGGTTTCACGAAGCGTACTTAAAGTTACGCAATTACTTAGCGTCACGTGTTTGCGTAAATTCCTATGTTCGCTTATTTAAAAAAAACACGTCATTTACTAAGACAATCATCTTAGCGTTAAGAACGTTCTTAGCCGCTTCATGAAACCGGCCCCATGTCTTTGAGCGGTGAAAAATGGACCAACTGCAAGTAACATGATGTGTCAATTATATGTGTTAGTGAAACATGGTTTAAAGAGTATATGGATTCTAATAGCCTTACTATGCAAGGGTTTTACTTGGAGAGGAAATATAGTGGTTATAATATAGACGAGCCGGAGATGTAGCTTGCTACATTATAAATGACTTAGGATAAACGAGGTTGAGTGATATGGAGGCTCACGATTTATAGGTAATATGGGTTAAGATTATGCCGAAAAAAGCTTAGGAAATGTTCATGTATTCTGTATGCATGTATATATTACACTCCAAAGACAGGGTATTTGAAAATACGTGACCATATAATGACGTGCATAGGTATTATGGTACGCAGACATCCAGAATGTGGTGTGATTGTAACTGGGGATTCCAATCAGTTGTATGACAATTCTATGAAAACGCTCTATAGATTTGTCCAAGTAGTGAATGTAGTTATACGTGGACAGGCGATATTAGATCAAATAAGGACGAATTGGAGAAGGTATGTACATCGCCTGTTAGTATTTCCGAACTTGGGTCATCAGACCACAACATGGTGTTGCTTAAACCAAAATGTAACCGTTTAGTTGACACTGGGTGTGTGACACGTTTAACCGTAAGGTGTATGGAGCCAAACGAAAAAACCGCATTTGCTATGGCTTTGTCTACCATTAAATGGGAACCATTATTTAGGTTTGAGTCATCTGCAGATGAGTATTTATATTATCAAACGGATATTTGCAACCTCATGGAAATATGCTTTCATACGAAGGTCGTGACGCGGCATACAGCTGATAAACCATGGGTTATGGACCGGTTTAGAGCATCAGTACGTAAAATACAGCGCGCTCACATGAGTGGTGATTTAAACCAAGCACAAGTATTGCGTAATAAGGTTAACCGCGCCGCTTCGAGACTTAAGTACAATTTTTACCAAACACAAGTTGCAGCACTGAATGAATTAGGTTCACACGATTGGTGGAAAAATATGAAAAAAATAATGGGACTTAAAACAAATGACAATTCATGCATGCAAGGTCTTGCTAACAAAACAACGAATGGTGATTGTCCGTTACTAGTCTGTAGAATGAACGATTTTTTTGTATCTGTAAGTGAACATTTACCTCGTTTAAATAAAGATCACAAAATATTCACAGTAAACGAGGAACTGCCAGATCAGTATGTCAACAGTGTAATGACTACTTTCAAAGCTTTTACAGAATGTTAAGGTGAACAAAACTATTTGGTCTGATATCATTCCTGCGTGGGTGTTAAGAAATCACGCAACCGTCCTCGCTCCTCCATTAACTGCTATCTTTAACAAGTCTCTAAGAGAAAGAGTACTCCCTATGGAATGGAAAATGGCCAACACAATACCGTTACAAAAACAAACCCAACTGTGTCGACTGAAAGATATATTAATAATAATAATATTAATAATACAAGTTCTTTTATCGCGCGATCTCTAACTAATAGTTAATCAATGCGCTCACAATATAGAAACATTATCAAAAACAATTAAAATAATACATAAATTAGTTACACTA